>SSNS01000047.1:2047663-2129572 GCA_006937985.1 Aphyosemion australe
TTTTTTATCACATTTTAGATGTGCTAAGAAGTAAGAATAATAAGTGAAGGAAACAACATGAGTGGAACATGATTACAGCAAGGTCTTAGCTCGATGTTTAGATGTTCCAAGTCTCTCCTTTTTAACTGAGTTTAGCAGGAAAAATCTAATTAAGGTATCACCAACCAGGCTATGTATTACACTCCTCACCAGATTGAGGAGTGTAATATTATCTGAGAAATAGACGGTGTTATGTGATTTACTTTCTGACTGAACCTAATTTTTTTCCTCACCCAGATGTCTCTCATTCAGTTGAAGAATATAATCAACTCTTCTTGTTCTGTTGCCTTTCTAAGGTGTGTTCCATGTGTGGGTTAGGATTAGGAGCAGCCGTCCTGATAAAAGTTCAAAAGTTTTTAAAGTCAGATTAAAGTCAGTCACGTTATGCCTTACACAACACGATAATACGCTGGCCGGCTATGATGCGGCCTCGGACTGAGCGAGCTTTAGTGATAGTGCTAAGGAATACCGAACATGGAATACCGAACATGGAATACCGAACATGGAATACCAAACAGAACATGGAAAGCAGAAATATTACTTGAACAGTAAACAGCATCCGTATAAAGTAGCAGAAGAAGTGAGTATCAACCCAGTCTGTAGCTAAAATTCATCTCTGAAAATGAAAACATGAATGAAAATCCCTGTTGCACCTCAGCCTGCAGCTATAACAGGTTCTGTATGTCAGCAAGCTCATTTTCTAAACCAGTGATCATCAAGTGGTGGTCCCTGGGTCATATGGGTCCCTCAAGCTTGTCTCATCCAGTCCTCAATGTAATAGAATTATTCATAAATTTCAGATGCAGGTGTTCTATGAAAGCGCTAATGACAGTAGTGTCTTAGCCAATCAGAGTGCTCGCTTACAGCATGTGACCAGACTGGGTTGGTCCCAGTACAACTTTAGCGCCCTCTGCTCTCACGTCTGAGCCTAACTTTTTAGATATCTGATTTTTCTTCGCTTTGCACATGGAACTCTTAAGTCCAAAGAATTTTTCAACTACAGAAACAAATGCATTAGTTTGTTAGATTAGAATGCTAGATAAAGGCTTTGTGTGCCTTTTTTCTTAAGAATAGATAAGGTTTTTATCAGTTTTTGAAACCGTGACAGCCTTAATAAGGCTGAATGAAGAAAGTGACTGAAGTGGGAAAGAACATCCACCTGCAGAGAAACCTGCTCCTGCTGCAAATACAATAAGGTAATGAATTCTTTAAAGTGCTGAATTCCTGATGCTGAATGTGAGACTCCACATAATATAAAAGTTACAAAAGCATGTCATCTTAAATGTCAGCTTCTAGGCCTAAAGTGAAAGAACTCTGGGTAATTGTCACCTGATCTTCAGTCAGAGGGGTGGACTGCAGTCACATGACTTGGACTAGAGCCAGACTTAAGTCATTAAATTTATGACTTTAGACTTGAAGAAATGTTCAAAGACTTGGAGTTGACTTGGACCTATACACCAGTGACTTGGGACTTGACTTAGACTTTAACCTTTTTACTTGAAAAGACTTGATATTTTTCCCATTATCTAGTTTAAAAAATCTATTATTTCAATGTTACTCATTTTTAAGTCATTTCACTCATTCCATATTACCAAACTGACACGTCTCTCTGTAGGCCAGTATGTGTGTGAAAACTGCAGTACGGCCAATCAGATTCACCAGATTTAAAGAGTGAAAAAAGCCTGTCTAACTCTGTCCATGTAAACAGCACTGCATCTAACGACTCCCAAGAGTAATTTCTTTCAGTTACATGTACTAAACATTTGTTGATAAATAATAATAATAATAATAATAATAATAATAATAATAATACATTTTATTTAAAAAGTGCCTTTCAAAACACCCAAAGTCACTTCACAAGATAAAACACAATAAAATACAGTAAAATACCAAGACTAAAACAAATCAAACAGTCATAGAAACAAATCAAACAAGTCACAAGTAATAAGCAGGTTTGAATAGATGAGTCTTGAGTCTGGATTTGAAAAGAGGGAGGCAGTCATTGTTTCTGATGACTGGTGGGAGAGCGCTCCAAAGACGGGGAGCAGAGCGACTGAAAGCTCTGTCTCCCATGGTAGTGAAGCGTGCAGAAGGAGTAACAAGGTGGAGAGAAGAGGATCTGAGTGAGCGTGATGGGGTGGCAATATTAATGAGGTCTGTTAAGTAGGGAGGAGAAAGATTATGTACTGCTTTGAAGGTGTGGAGGAGAATCTTGAAAGTGTACCTATTTAACTGGAAGCCAGTGGAGCTGCTGAAGAACTGGGGTGATGTGGAAAGAGGAAGGGGTTCCGGGAATGACACGGGCTGCTGAATTCTGAACCAGTTGCAGTTTATGAAGGAGTTTATTGGGGAGACCAAAAAGAAGTGAGCTGCAATAGTCAAGACGAGAAGTGATAAAGCTGTGGACAAGAATGGCTGCAGCGTGAGGAGTCAGAGAGGAGCGAAGACGATTTATGGATCAAAGATGGAAGTGGGCTGACCAAATTATGTTATTGATGTGGGCATGGAAAGACAATGAACTGTCGAGGATGACACCCAGACTCTTAACCTGCGGAGAGGGGTAGACCGTGGCACTGTCAATGGTCAGGGAAAAGCTGTCAGCTTTGGAGATGGTGGATTTTGTACCAATAAGAAGAATCTTGGTTTTATTGCCATTAAGTTTGAGAAAATTGGAGGTGAACCAGGATTTAATATCAGAGAAGCAGTGGGTAAGGGATTAGGGCGGGAGAATGGAGTTAGGTTTGCTGGAAATATAGAGCTGGATGTCATCCGCATAAAAATGCAGTGCAAAATGTAAAGCATGCAAGAAAAGAATTACAGACGTAGATGGAACAACTTCTAATTTCGCTCGGCATTTGATTTTGAAATTGCATATTTGCTACAATAAGATAGCTAACTTTAGCTACCTTCACCTTATGAGCTGTTGTCTGGGTTTCCTTTATGATACTGTTTGATTTTAACATGTATGCTGCTTTTGTCATGCTATTTTAAATCCTGTTTTCTTGACACATCCAAGAATAACGGGCAGATAATTGGCTCAGGTGGATGGTAAATAGAGGTTTGTTTCAGAAAGCCAACTTTTGGCACAGTGCAACAATCAGAGTAAACTGTGTATTTATTAGGGATGCACCGATACCACTTTTTTGGAAAACGAGTACGAGTACGAGTACTTGCATTTCAGTACTCACCGATACCGATACCGAGTACTTAAGAAAAACATGATTTACAGATAACAGCTTTAGTTGTATACTTTAACAAAAAAACAAGGCACTCGTTTGGAATTAAGAACATTTATTTAAAATGAAAACGTCTCCCTGCTCTGAGCTGCAGCTGGGGCCTTGGGGGTGGGCACTCGGCGCCTGTGATTAACCCCTTACACGCCGCTCAAACAGACATTTCTCAGACCGTGGTATCGGTCCCCGGTATCGAGGGACTTTTAACGAGTATGAGTACTTTAGAAAATGTGGTATCGAGGCCGATACCCGATACCGGTATCGGTGCATCCCTAGTATTTATAGGACGCCTGGAAATGAAGTTAGTGCTATTTACTTGTTTAGAACCATCGATCCTACCATTCATTCATCCATCCATCCATTTATTATCTATACTCGCTTGTCCATGCAGGGTCACGGGGGGATGGTGCCTATCTCCAAAACAGGTGGGGTACAACCTGGACAGGTTGCTAGTTCATCACAAGGTAACACAGTGACACACAGGACAAACAACCATGCACTCAGACACGCAATTTAGAGAAATGAATCAACCTGACAGTCATATTTTGAACTGTGAGAGGAAGCTGGAGTATCTGGAGGGAACCCACGTGTGCACAGGGAGAACATGCAGAAAGACCCCAGGCCGGGATTCAAACCCGGGACCTTCTTGCTGCAAGGCAACAGTGCTAACCACTATGGCAGTGTGCAGACCCTTGTTGATCTCTATCTGAAACTTTTCAAACACAAAAAACTAATTCATTAGTTTGTTAGAACATGGAGCATTAAAGTGTGTCCAATAGACACGAGGCAGGAATCATAGTGGCCGTAATCCTGGGGTAGGGAGAAAATGCTAAAAGAACAACGAGATGTATGTGCAACATTGTTTTAAAAAAATGACTCAAAACGACTTGAAATTTGAAGTTTCAGATTTGAGACTTGACTTGAAACTTGCTTGTCTTGACTTCAGACTTGACTCGAAGTTGCCTGTATTCACATTAGACTTTACTCGGGACTTGAGGATAAACACTTGAGACTTTGACTTGGTCCCACTTCGATAACACTAGTGTCTGATTCCTAAAGCATCTTCAAAAACTGGGTGTTCCACCTCTATCTCTGAGAAAAACTGAAAATAAAATACAGTCATATCCACTTACATATGTGTTGATGTATAATGTGATTTCTGTAAGTCTTGTATGTGTTTATTATTGTTCCTAACTGATTTCTGGTCAGTATTTAGACTGTTACCTTTAGGCAACTGCAATAGCTCACCTGAAGTGACCCCTTCACACATCCTGTAAGTGGTTTATTGTAAATTTAATGATGATTTTTTTTTTCTGCATCCACCTGATTTATTATAAATCCATTCATCTATTTACTTTTGAATAAAACTAGGTGGGTTTCAAGCTCACTTCCTTCATAAATATTCACTTTCATTCACTCATTTAAGGATTTTCTTCAAACACACGGACACACACCCTCTTTTTTAATTGAACCGATCATAATTTAGAGCAAAAAGTGCCTTATTTTTTACTTTATTATCAGTGAGTGCAGTCATTCCTGTAGCATTTGGAGCTGATTGTGCTTCTACTGTTCAACATTCTCAGTCAGAAACTCAAAAGCTGCTCTTCATTGAAGAGATGTGCAGTGGGGTATAATGTGTGTTTGGAGTAATGGTTTACACATGCTGCTGCAGTGATGGTTGATGTGCAACATTAAAAGATCTGCAAGGTTGAAAACCCAGATGGTGTATATGTACAAAATGTAAGCAAATGCCAACCCATGTGGTGATCAGAATCCTGCCGGCAGAATCCTGAAACATGTGTCAACACATGGATTGTCTGCTCTCATGATAAAGCCTGCTTCACACAGTGAGACACCTCCTGTGCTAAATACCCCCAACAGAGACTCAAAAGAGCCCAGCGATGCAAATAAGAAGAGCTGTCAGAAATGTTTTCTCTCAAAATGCCAGAATTGTTTTGATCTAGCTGCTTTGTTTGGTGGATTTTCCTGCAGGTTTCCTGATCCTCGTGGCAATAATATGTCCTATTCTACAATAATCTGCAGAATTAATGATGCTTTTGTGACAAAGACCAAAATCCTTCACTTTTTCTGGCGATACAAATGTGTCAACTGTTACATCCATGCTGCAAAGTCATTCAAAATATGAAGCAATTGGTCATACCATCACCACCAGCTGCCTGAGACTGCAGCCAAATGAGCCTTAGCTTGTTGAAGAATGACTTCGACTAGAGCCCTGAGGGTCTGCTGTGGAATTTTGGCACCAAAACATCAGTAGCAAGTGCGTCGGTCTGGTAAGTTATGGAGAGTGGATGGATTGTACTTGTTTGTCCAAAGTAAACCACAGATGCTCACTTGGATTGAGATACGGAGAATCTAGAGGCTAGGTCAACATCACGAGAGGTTGTTGCCATCGTGGCTCTATTTTTGCTGTGTGTCACGATGCATTCTTCTGCTTAAAGAGGCCACGTTGACACTATGGAATGCTGTACGTATTGGCATTGTAGTCAGTAGGTGGTATGAGTCAATGATTTTTCAAACAGGACATTGCTCACAGCTTCAAACTGCTCTTGTTGGTCTGCCGTCTTTCCACAGTGGATCCTGCTGCTGTGTTTTCCCCAGGTATGAACCCAACCATTCACATAATGTTGAAATAACACCATTCACTCCTTCTTTTATTGTTCTGTGGTCCAATTGTGACAGTTACATGTTCATTGCAGAGGGCACTCTGACTGATCTCCAGCTATGAAGCAACAAGCTGGCGGCATTGTGTGTTCTGACATCTTTCTATTGGAAATGTTATTAGGTCTGAACAATAGCAGCTCTTTCATTGAAAGGGACATCACAGGTCATTATTTCCTCCTAAAGTGCATTTTTCAGTCTTGGCAGCCCTGACTTGATCCCATTTCAACACTTTTCCTTCCTCAAACTAGCTTGGGATGTTCCTAGTCAGCATAATAGGAACATCATATAAAAGCTGTAGTTGTGAAGGCACCATGATCCAGCCAATTAGGTCTTAGTGGAAGTTTATATCCTTAAATTATTATTCAGTTGATTTTTTTTTAACTTTATTTAGGTTCATATTGTGTTTACATAAATCATTTTCTGAACTAACTGTCATGATCTGCTGGTTTTTGTGCGGTCAGTTTTTCCCTCAGCTCCCCGGCTATGCCCTCTGCACACCTTCTGTTCATTTAGCCTTCTTCAGCCCACCTAAGATTGTCTCTCTGCCTCACCTGTGCACAACACTACATAAACTAAAAAACTTTAGAAAGGGTAAAAAAATCACGTTTTTGTGTATATGGTTAGATGAAAAACTTCAATCAGTAATTAATCCGTGCCTATAGCCTGTTATTGTTTCTAATCTCACTTTATTGGATAAACAAAAAAACATTTCAGATGTGTGCATACTAAATATGGATACATTCAGGTTTATAAGGATTCATCAAAAGACTTATGTAAAGGAAATAGAGTTTCAGTCATTGTTACAGAATTATGTTTCGAAACGGGCAATGCAATTAGTCAGTGCAGGTATAGTTGCATCTATCAGTGCGTTTACATGTGCATCAGAAAATTGACGTATTGCCCTAAATGCATGTAAACACGTTAGTCTGGCTGAAGGTGAACTGGTTCTAATCGGGCTGAAGCAACCAGATAACGTGGTAGTTATCTGAATTCATTCTGCATGTAAACAATGTAAACATTCCAGATATCCATAATAACATTCATGCTATCCAGAATGAAGATTTCAAATATCTAAAATGTAATTCTTCCTAGGGCGAATTACTTCACATTTCCTATTCATGTGTATTGGGTTTGCGGCACCTCCTATCCATGATTACATTCTTCCTATCTGGAATGGACATTATGGATAGGAGAAACTGAATTCTTACTAGGAGAAACTCTATTTTTAAATAGCTATAATTCAACTGTTAATAGAAAAACTCTTATTTATTATAGGTAAAATTAGAACTGTAGTTTGTTGAAGTCAGTTACGCTTATGTTAATTTCTGTTAAGCTTTGTGAGGTCAACCCTTTAAGCGACTAGCATCATTGCTGAGTTTAACGAGCCAAAGCTGCAAATATGGTCCCTCATGAAGTTACTACTTTACACCAGAAGATAGTGGACATGTGTAACTTCAATCTGAGCAACACTTATAGGTGTGTTGTTCTGAATGAAATTCTCAGAGTTTATAGAGTTTGAAAAACACCCCACCCCCCACCCCCACCCCCCCCTGTCGGGAGGCTCCCGAGACGAGCGGAGCACACAGAGCGCGAATATTAGAGAGGAAAAACTTACAATGCTGACATTCTGTTCATTGTTGACAAAGCCATTTGGCTAGTAATGGCTGACTCATATGAAAAGGAATATTCACCCTCTGAGAATGATAGTCACTCGTCCAGTGAGAAAAAAGTGACGCTGCTGCTGTGCACAGCAACAGTCCATGTGCTTCATGAGAGCAAGCTGTACAAGCATGATCCGAAGCATATTTCACTGTGTTCAGGACACGGTGGGTGTCGAAAGGATGGCAAAAACACTGCTAATAGTGACAGACGTGGAGGGAATGTAAAAAAAAGGGCGATGGTGGCAGAGGAGTTAAATGCCTGCCCCGCAATCGGAAGGTTGAAGGTTCGCACCCCACTCAGTCTGTCGCTGTCATTGTGTCCTTGGGCAAGACACTTGACCCACATTGCCTGCTGGTGGTGGTCAGAGGGAGTGGTGGCGCCAGTGTACGGCAGCCTCGCCTCCGTTAGCGCACCCCAGGGCAGCTGTAGCTACGATGTAGCTTGTCACCACCATGGTGTGAATGTTTGTGTGAATGAGTGAATGACTGATTGTGTTGTAAAGTGCCTTGGGGGGTTCTAGGACTCTGGAAGGTGCTGTATCAAATACAGGCCATTTACCATTTACCATCATACATTGGTGATCTTCTCAGTCCCTACACCCCCAGCAGGTCCCTGAGGTCCAGTGATCAAAATGTCAGAAGGCTTAGGTGACTGGTGGGAGTTGAGCTGTAGCGTGAGCGGCTAACCCAAACGCGGAAGTAACGAGCGTTGGGAGGCTGCCGACACACGTTTTAATCTAGGAACACCCGAGCGTAACCCAAAGGGAAACGGGAGCGCTGTGATGTTCCAGAGAAAGAGAATAGACTTACTCTTAGTTGAGAGTAGTGGGATGGAGCTGGTAGGCTCGAAACTCTGATCATGGATACGAAGAAACGATGACTGAGTGAAGTGAAGGGGAGTCGACTTCCGTATATAGTCACGGTCTGTGACGTAGGTGGGGAACGATGGGAATCCCGGCAAGGGCTGCTGGGAGTTGCAGTCCGAGGTGGCTGCCGGTTGGCTGGAGGAGGATGATCTGGAGGTTGAGGTTCTGATAGTTCTGACACAAAGCCTACTGGTTGTGCAGCACACCAGGCTAAAGACCAAGGGTGACAGATCATTTGCTGCTGTGGCCCCCAGACTCTGGAACCCTCTCCCCCTGAGCCTGAGATCAGTGGACTTAGTGGTCTCCTTTAAAAAGCAGCTGAAAACTCACCTGTTCAGGCTGGTTTTGGGGCTATATAAAAGATTGTTTGTCGTATCTAATATACAAAGCCCTCGTAGTAAATAAAGTATCAGAATATTTTTAATTACAAGCTACATTTTATAACTAAATCTGTTTATCTTTTGTCATTATTTAATAAATGGCCAATTATTCACTACAAGTGCAGCACAAAACAGCTGATAAAGAAACGGGAAACATATTAATTAGTTGCTTTTCATTATGAAATAAAAAGAGTTTTTCAACAGTCTCTAAAATGAACTTTGAACATAATGCTTCTGTGCTGCTGAGATATAAGACTATTAAACTCTGCATGTTTGGCTCAGTTTTAATAAGCAAAATACATATTTTTGAAAAGGTAAGGCAGCTTCATTGTTAAGTTGGATTATTAAAGGATTTACAGCCATTAACCAAACATTTGCAGTTAAACTTTGCACCAGTTTTCTAAGACAAATACAGATTTTCTTTTTTTCTGGTGTGAAATATCTCAATAATTACTAAAATGATTCATGTAAAAAATTCCTTGTCATCCTCTACCATCTTTATGACTATTTTACACTCAATTTATCTACAGGTTTTTGCACTGAAATGATGGAATCTGGTTGTGATTAACAAGCTTTCTTGTGCTTTTCTCTAATGTGTGCAGGGCTTGGCAGACCAGATGATACCAGCTGTTGTAGAAAGAGTTATTCCAGCCTTCTACATCCCAATTTTTCAGAAGGATGCTGCAGTTGTTATTTGTTATTCATATAGGAGATGCTTTTATTCTGAGCAATTGAGTTCATAACCACTTTTGAACCACAAATCTTTCAAATAAACCACAGTGAACACTTAAGACTTAAGCCTAGAAATCTAGACCAACCTGCAGAGTCTAGCCACGCTCCATTGTAGACTGAGCAGGTCTACCATTGGCCCAAAACAATTTAAGTTTGGGCCAATCACACAACTCTATCTTTCCAGAGAGATGTTGGGTGGGCTTAGCACCAGAGCTGCAATTAAGAAAAACTACAAAGATGGCATGAGCTCAGAAAAGGCGCTGATTTGAAACAGCTTTGGCATCAACTTTGGACGATTTAGATTTGGGCTTTTTTTTTTTTGAGACATGACCAGAAAGAGGTACTTAAGTCGTTTACTTAAAAAAAGAATGTATCTTCTTCTTCTGTTTATGGTGGACTGCCCCATTGACTCTTTTCCATAGGGATGAGTACAGCCATCTTTAGAAGATACACCGTGCCGGAAAATCAGCATAATACTGCCGCCACGGTGTGTCTTATCAAAGCGTTGTGGCAGTGCGGGAATTTTGCGGCATTTGTTCCGCCAAGCTTGGTAGTAGTGAATGCAGATTGCGCTTTGGTGCAACAGAGAGTGGTGTCATGATCACGCGGGGAGTTACTGCAAGGCTCTGGCCAGTAAATGAAAGTCAACAACACCTCCAAGACAGAAGCCATCATGGTAGGTACCCGCCACCAGATCCAGTCGTCTCCTATAGCTGGTACTACTTTCTCTGGTCACAACATTCCCCTTTCCCTCTCAGTTACCAACCTTGGTGTTAAAATGGACTCCCACCTCACCTATGAATCCCATATAAACCACATATGTTGAACAATGAAATCACAACCTGGTTTTGCACATTCATCCACGCAATACCAAAATATCTTTAGAAGGACATTTTGGAGAGGTCTGACAAAAGTCTATTTGAAGATCAACACACAAAACTATATTTGGTTTGGAAATGAAAAACCCATGTTGCTTAATACACAAGTAAAGGTGAATTAATATAATAATAAATATTTTCTGTTCAAGGTTTCAGCTCCTGTTGAATGTTACCTGAAGGATGTTGGGGTTTTTTTTATTATCTAAGTCTTTGAAACCATTTTCACACTAAAAACAAAGAGTTGCAGGATAATGGGAGCATAATTAGATGAGCACTTGTTTAACAGCAGCTTTTCAAAGAAACATTTCACAGCAGGAGAATTTCTTCTGGAGGTGCACCCTTTAGCTTGAGAGTGGGTGGTGCCAGGGGTGGGGTGGGGGCACCAGTGGGATCATTTTTCAGCCATGCTTCCCACTGTGATTTCTCCTACCAGATGCAGAAAGTTGTTTTGATGTTGATATCACTTCCACATATATTTTGACATATCCATTCTTGCAATGTGAGAGTGCAACAGCAGCAAGGGTTAGGCACAAAGTCTAATGCGGCAAATGCAGCAGAGGATCTGTTGCTACATTATTTCACTCTAGTGAAGATTTGATTTCATGCCTGTATGAAATCATGAGTGCTGCAGCATTTCCATTATTACTATTCACAATGAACAGGAAATTATTGAGGGATGCCTAAAACAAGCCCTGAGTGGGCCATAAGGCTGTGACTAAACTAAAACAAACAAAAAAGAAAATTACAGATAACTGAAGACAACTGCAAATTTGGAAAACATATTCACTTAAAACTATTTTTTCATGCCTCTTAAAGTTTTATAGCTATAAATATATTGTCTGCCTCGTTTTTTTTAAAGCTTCTGCTGATCCACTCTTTGTTCCAGTGTGAAGCGAGTTATTTTTTTTTGTTGAATGCTGACTTCGTTGATAATTATTTCCTGGTGCTATGACAGGTTTCTGATTCAGACTGATGGATGAAATCTAACTGGAATGAACTGAATCACTTGTGCTTGTTAAATAAAAGAAACCACACTGGGTCTATCAAACGTGAGAAAAACCTCTTGAGAAATCAGACATTCGGCACCTTAATGTTTTAATTAATTGCAATTACATTTGAGTTGCTGCAGTAACATAATTAAATGATGACATATGTGTAAAACATTTAAAAAATCCAAACATCAGATAGAACGCTTAAATAAAATGAGTGACAGTGAACATGTGCTGGAGCGTGTGTTGACATCTTCAATAACAATCTGGTGTTAAAAGTGCTCTGAGGCTCAGTGGCAGAGTGGTTAGAGGTACACAGAATATGACTGACAGCAGCCTCCCTGGATTACTTACATTATGCTACTGTTACACATTTATGACTATATTTTATCTTTGTGAGAATTTTGGAGGTTGGAAATAATTCTATATGTTTTTCAAGACATCTGGATAGGAGCACTGCCAGAGCCCTGCACAATGACCTCCAGCGGGCCACAAATGTGCATGTGTCTGCTCAAACGGTCAGAAACAGACTCCATGAGGGTGGAATGAGGGCCCGACGTCCACAGGTGGGGGTTGTGCTTACAGCCCAATACCGTGCAGGACGCTTGGCGTTTGCCAGAGAACACCAAGATTGGCAAATTCACCACTGGCGCCCTGTGCTCTTCACAGATGAAAGCAGGTTCACACTGAGCACATGACAGACGTGACAGAGTCTGAAGACGCCGTGGAGAACGTTCTGCTGCCTGCAACATCCTCCAGCATGACCGGTTTGCCAGTGGGTCAGTAATGGTGTGGGGTGGCATTTATTTGGGGGGGCTGCACAGCCCTCCATGTGCTCACCAGAGTTAGCCTGACTGCCATTAGGTACAGAGATGAGATCCTCAGACCCCTTGTGAGACCATATGCTGGTGCGGTTGGCCCTGCGTTCCTCCTAATGCAAGACAATGCTAGACCTCATGTGGCTAGAGTGTGTCAGCAGTTCTTGCAAGATGAAGGCATTGATGCTATGGACTGGCCTGCCCGTTCCCCAGACCTGAATCCAATTGAGCACATCTGGGACATCATGTCTCGCTCCATCCACCAACGCCACGTTGCACCACAGACTGTCCAGGAGTTGGTGGATGCTTTAGTTCAGGTCTGGGAGGAGATCCCTCAGGAGATCATCCACCACCTCATCAGGAGCATGCCCAGGCGTTGTAGGGAGGTCATACAGACACGTGGAGGCCACACACACTACTGAACCTCATTCTGACTTGTTTTAAGGACATTACATTAAAGTTGGATAATGTGTTTTTCCACTTTAGTTTTGAGTGTGACTCCAAATCCAGACCTCCATGGGTTGATAAACCTGATTTCCATTGATAAGTTTTGTGTGATTTTGTTGTCAGCACATTCAACTATGTAAAAAACAAAGTATTTATTAAGAATATTTTATTCACTCAGATCTAGGATGTCTTATTTTTGAGTTCCCTTTATTTTTTGAGAAGTGATAAAGAAAGTTATTTTAGAACAATTTTTTCTTTGGTGACCACTGCTCTAGAAGACATTCACACCAGCTGTTTAGAACCAGAACAAAGAAAATACAAAACAACATAAAAAAGCCGCAGCATCAAACAGAAACAGAAACAAGTCAAATAAACATTATGGATTTAAACCAAGATACTTAAATAAAATAATACCTGATAAGGTCAGTAGTTTGATTCTTAAAGCAACATTCCGCAAGTTTTACACCTTAAAATTATGCTTTTTTGGAAAGTTTTTGCGTCATAGTATTATCTATTATGTTCATTTTCAAACCTGTGATAGTGTTGGGGGGTCCCACGTCTGTTTACTGCACTATACAGTTTTTGTGCATCGGGTAGCGACGGAAGCACTGACTGGGTGTCGTTTTACGGCAGAATATGGCAAGCCAAAGGGATAAAAAAGCGCGCGTTCTAAACGCGCCTTATGTCCGCCAAAATGTGCGTCTTGAACGCACGTTTTGAAGCCAAAGGGGGAAAAAACTTGCATGTTCTAAAAGCGAGCATTATGTCCATTAAAACGCGCGTCTTGAATGAGCGTTTTGGTGGACATAATGCGAGTTTAGAACGCACTTTTTTTTTCATCCCTTTGGCTTGCCATAATTGTATAACGTAGACTCGCTGTAGCAGCGGCAGATTCACAAAAGAAAGCTAGAAATCCCTTATCAGAGGAATCTAGGAAAAGAAAAGGAGAACGTGATAGAGCAAGAGCAAAGACCAGAGTTATTATTGGGCCGTCTTTTCCTCGCTGGAGAGCTCTTTTAGAAAGAAAGGCATGAACTACGGACTCTGACCTAGCCGTGCTGCTAATGGCTAGGTAAGTAATAAATGATTTCACCAGGGTTATTGTGTTTAGTCGGGCATAAAGTTGTTATACAGTCCTGATAAAACTATTTATTCAATGTGTGGAGGTGGAAAAGTTTGTTTTCGTTGTTTTGCCTGATATTAGGAATGTAAACATGCCTCTTTTGCCAGAGAGAGATTTAATGTTACGACAGTGACGTTAAGCAGCAAGCCTCTAGAGGGCGACAGAGACTATATAACTGCAATCTTGCGGAATGCTGCTTTAAGCTGCTTCAGTCTTCAGTAAATTTAGCAGATGTCCTTTATCTGTGTAAACTAGCAGCTGCCGTTCACAGTAACACGTCTGACACCATCAGGTATGATTTACTTGATTCTGCTGTTTTCCTTCCCTGGTCTCAGCTGAATCAAGCCTTTCATTATCATACACTTTGATTTAACTCACATGTGCAAACATAAAAACTATCATTGAAAAATAGAATTGAGCATTTAATAGCTTCAGAAATGTTAGTGGTAGTTCTTTACTGAGCCTTGCTCTCGTGTTCAGGTTTTGATTTGAGCGTGAGGTGAGCCTCGGTATGTGGCCTCCTCCTGAATGAAAGGAGCAATCGCCCACCACGGAGGAATGTCTGTTCAGACAATACTCGAATCTTCAAATCAGCTCAACGTGATACCTTACAATCAGCCGACCTTTCTGCTAATGACGTGTAAAAATCCATGCAAACACTCTATTCTACGTTAGATAAATATATAGGATAATTCTCCTGATGAATTAAGAAAATTATTCCCCCAGTAAAATTAAAGGATTGTCAATAATTTAAAAAAACAATGTGTTAAGTGTACAAAAATTCTAAAAGCCTGTATTTTATTTATTTATTCTTTATTTAACCAGGAAGGTCCCATTGAGATTAAAAACCTCATTTTCAAGGGAGTCCTGGCCAAGAGGCAGCAAAAGTTACAGTTACAACATATATATTTTTTTTCCAGTTACACAGACATGTTATGTACAGAATTACAGAAGGCAATTACAACACAGGGAATCTGTCTCAAGGGCTCTCAGTCTGGTTTTAAATGTATTCAAGGAGATGAGCTCGGTTAGTTTCCAGTTTTCCTGCAGCCTGTTCCATGCAGAAGGAGCTGAACAAACGCTCTTTTACCCAGTTCAGTGCGAGCAAATGGAACACAGAGTAACAACTGATCGTTTGCACGCAGACTGCGAGAAGTTACACTTCTCCGTGAGATTAAGTTACATATGTAGTTGGGTAGTAATCCAAGCATGGCCTATGTATGATCAGTGCTAATCAACGATCTGAAACACTTGATTATATTTCACTTTAATAAAGTGATATTCATAATCGTACCTCAGACTAAACAGATGCACGGTGTCAGATAATTCCGTTAATTAAGGAAGCCATTCTGTCACTTCCAACTTTCTCTCTGAAAGATCAACATGTAAATGAACCAAAAACAACCTCAGCCCCACTAATCGTCACATCTGACTAACCACATTTTCTGGTCTAGTGGTGAAAGCCTCAGTCTCTCTGACAAAGCCTGCAGAGGTTTGGGAACATGTTCGATGTGCCAAACAGATCAGGGGTTTGAAACTTGATGAATGGGTTTAAACAAGGCATGGAGGAGTAATTTTTATTCCTAAATATATTGGTTATTTAAGGCCTAAACTAGGATAAATATATATATAAAATATAGATTTGGAATACATTTAATTCAAGATGTCTATTCATGGTGAGGTGGGGATTTGTAGCATTTATTTATCTTTTTTTGAGACATTAAATGTGTATTTAAACACTCGGGTACCTACTGTGCAAAGGTTTTAGACAGGAGTGAAAAAATGCTGCAAACAAAGAATGCTGATGTTTATTTTTATCAATCTAAAAGATGCAAAATGAGTGACCCCAAACATCCAGCCAAAGTCATTCAGAACTATCTTCGGCATCCTGTAAGTGACGGTCTGGCCCCCACAGAGCCCTGATCTCAGCATCATGGAGTGTGTCTGGGATTCCATGAATAGAAGGATATGAGGAAGCCTACATCCACAGAAGATCTGTGGCTAGTTCTCCAAGATGTCTGGAACAACCTACCAGCCCAGTTCCTTCAACAGCTGTCTTCAAGTGTAGCTAGAGGAACCTGAAGGCAGAGGGTGGTGGTCGCACCAGATATGGATTTGACTGAGATTTCTCTTCACTGTCTTGCTATTGTTATATAAGTGTCCTTGTATTATGTCAGTGAGTATGTGGATTTAGAATAGAGCTGTTTTCTGAATCTCAATGATCTATGAGATTAAAAATAAATGCCAGGTATTATCTCCATTAACCTTTGATTATGAAACATTTATATTACAAAGCTTTAGATTCTGAATATGAAACAACTGTGATGGGAGTTTGCATAAATTGTGTGATCGATCACAGATTTACTAGTCAGTAAGTAGACACTTCATGCATCTGATCATAGCTTTGTAACCAAACGTTTTAAATTCCAGTAACACTTGAAGGGGTTCTAGTTTCCTTGACAACATTTCAGATGATAAACAGGTCATCATGCTTTTATGCAATAAAACAGCAGAAAAACAAAAGCATATCTCAACATAATATTCGCAGAGCTGATCAAATCTCATTTGTAGTACCTCGTTTTAAAAAGAACTCTGGAAAGTTGGCTTTTTTGGTTAAGGCACTGATGAACTGGAACAATTTACCAGGTGCTTTAAGGTCAATTACATCTTTTAGATTGTTTAAATCTGCAGTTTATGAACATGTTATGCCCACTTGTGATTGATTTTGATTTTCTGTTTTCTGTAGTGACCTTGACTGTACATACTGAAGTTGTGCTATATTAGGCTTTTTTTTTGGTTTGTTTGTTTTGTGTGTTGAATGCTCAGTGTTTTAGAACTGTTTTCTCCTTGTTAACTTTGTTTTCTTGCTTCTTATTGTTCTTTATATTTCTGCTAGGAGGACTCGCTTGAAAACGAGATGTTACATCTCAAGCGACTTATCCTTGTAAAATATAAGTTTATTACTAAATAAATATAAACACTATGGATGAGCGAGTACACCACTATCTGTATCTGTATCTGTTCAACCATCTAAATTATCTGTATCTGTACTCGGAGTGGGTGGGGCCTAAACCGGAAACAGGCGTGCTTTAACCGGAAGTGGGTGGGGATTAACTCTGTACATTATTTTAAGGCTGAAATTGATATGGATTGCTATATGTATTGTTTATTTGAAAACTATTTACAGATCAGCCTCAGAATTGAGATTCAGTGTTTTTGATCACAATAGTAAAGGAACTATTACAGAAGTTTTTCAATAAACTCAGAACAGGAATATTTAAGTACATGAATGAATACAACTGAACTCATGCAGTAGGAAATATCAACTACTAGAATTAGACACAACTTTTTAATTTAAATTTTTTTTTATTTTAGGATCAAACAATTTTTTTCTAAAGTTCTTGGCATTTTCCCCCACACAAAGTTAAACAAAACAATGTTGAGGTGTGTGTGTGCGCGTCTGTGTGTGTGTGTGAGAGGGAGGGAGGGAGAGAGAGAGAGAGAGAGAGAGAGAGAGAGGGGGAGAGAGGGAGGACCGGAGAGGACAGTGACCAACGCGATACGAGCCCTTTTCAGCTCAGTCTTGTCAAATGCACCGCTATGAAACGTAACTTTAAATGTTACACAAACTGAAAAAGAGGCGAGCTGAAGAAGGGAGTACTGATTACTGAAGCAACGTGACGAGAGAGCTGATATCTATATGGCTACAAGCACAGGGGCAGCATCAGTCACTGTCGTGTGTGAGCGGAGCGCAGCTCCCTGCGCTGCAGAGATGGTTTTGTGTTTCGGGAGGGGCAGGCGCTCTGTGGGACTGGCCAATCACAGAGCGTAAAGACAGTCAGTTACCCAATGAGGATTCTCCTTCCACGCGAACACAGATAATCATGAATTTTACTCGGTTCATGCTCGTACTCGTCAAAGATGCATTATCCGTACCGGATACGGCTCATCCCTAATAAACACATCTCATTGAAACACTTAAATAGATTTATCTAAAAAATTTGGATAAAAAAGAAAACAATATTAGTGACTGATCTGGTGAAAACCAACGCTTTTCTTCAAGTATGTGTTGTAGCATGTTACCTATTGGTAACTTAATGCCGCCAATTTTCCGCAATGCCAAGGCAGCATCTGGGAGGCTAAAGTCGTTTATAAGTGGTCAGACCGCGGTGGTAATGTGGCGCAGTTGTGTCCTTTTTATAAAAGATTATGCGATGGTGGCATAAAGGAGGTATGGGGGCGGTCTGTGCGCTGTCAGGAACGTCTGTGTATCTTGGACATAACTTGCTTTTTATTGCGATCAAAGCTGCGCTTGTTAAGTTTTTGTGTGTCCTCCACCATCCCTGTGAGCTGTCAGATGATCTGAGCTGCAGATCTAACAGAGAGGAATTCCCGGTGCGCTGCATCGCTCCAGTTTATCATCTCAGCTGGTTCTGTTTACAAAACGAAACTTATGCCCGTGTTTACTTTCATTTTCAATATTGTTCCCTGTCGGAGCTCGGCATTAATTCATCACGTGATCATGACACCACTCTCTGTTGCACCAAGGCTTAATGTGCGTTTATAAGACCGGCGAAGCTGCAATATTACCGCAATATTACTATCAAACTTGGCGACATGAATGCCACAAAATTCCCGCAACGTCATGCCGCCATGGCGCGTTCATAAGACACACCGTTGTGGTAATATTACACTGATTTGCCGGCATGATGTGTCTAATAAAAAGGGCTTTGGAATCTAGACCATCATTTGCCAAGGCAAAATAATTTTGCTTTGCATGTCGGTCTAGCAACGCTCCACTGGAACCTCCACAGTCCCGGCCAGTATTGTGGCTGGCTAATCACAGCATGTTTATTTTGAAAAACAATGTATTTTCGTCTTCTTCCCTGCTTTTTCCACTATGTATGGTGGACTGCCCCATTGGCTGACATCCGTAGCAGCCCAATCATAGCTCTCTATTGGTTTGGTGGGCCAATCACAGCGCTCTGTTGGTGGTTACTGAAAATTGCATTAGGGCTGTCAAAATTAGCGCGTTTTTAATGCGTTAATGCAAAGCCTCCTTAACGGCATTAATTTTTTTAATGTGCGATTAACGCGCAGGCTTCCTTAGTTTTGTTTTGGCCCTCCTCGCGTTCCATAGTCTGACGTAAATAAGAAGCAGGAACAAGCCATTGGCCAGCGGCAAATTCCTTTGAATCACATGTGTAAAAATGTATTAAACCCTCAAGTCAATTTCTTTTTAGGATTTCCACGGATAGATTTTTAAGATAAAAACTGTGTTTTTAAATCGCGCGGGGACCTACGCCTACCAGGCTTTCAGTATGAGCGTAAAGCCGGCGATGATGTAACCCCTCAGAAAGCGAGTGTAAACAGTGTGTAGAAAGTGACCCGCAGCTCGGTATTTTTCTCTGGATTACGACGAGGCGGATAATCGGACGAGTTCAACCGAACATGATCCGTGGCAAAACGGAGGAGGAGGGTACAGTTTGTTTACTTTTATTGAGTATTTAATTCCTGTGTTCGAAGCGCTGCAACCAACCGGGACCTCTCAGCTGAGGTCTCAGCTGATAAGAGAACATCATCATTCTGTCCCAATATAATTCAATAATCTACAGAAAAATAAAAAAAGGTGCTGCCCGTTTTGCCGCTGGAAAAAATCCGGGAAAAATTAATTGATAGCTTAGCTTACCAGAATAACTTTGTGTGTGTGTGTGTGTGTGTGTGTGTGTGTGTGTGTGTGTGTGTGTGTGTGTGTGTGTGTGTGTGTGCGTGCGTGCGTGCGTGCGTGCGTGCGTGCGTGCGTGCGTGTGTGTGTGTGTGTGTGTGGACCACAGTTCAGCAACATCAGCTGATTTGAATTTGGCCCCTGTTGCATTATTTTTGTCTGAGTTCAATGGATTAAGAAAGCAAAAAAAAAAAACAGAAGTGTTGCCTTATATTTTTGTTAAAAATAATAAGATATATTTAAAGTGTGCTAAATAGGCAGAGTCCTAGTTCTTTATCACACTCCTCCCTTTGTTCTTGTTTTAGTACCACATTTTTTGATTTTGTGATTCCTTATGGTGGAATCATATAAGGTGTTACTGTGTGGGAGGTAATGCCTAATTGCACTTTTGAATATTTTTTTTTCTGAGGAGGATACTGGAGTGTATTTATCATGTTTGTTTGGTACAGTTATAATAAACATATTTTCTTAAAAAAGTATATTTGTCCACTCCATAGTTGAAATAAAAAAATTTGAATAAGAAAAAAAAATTGCAATTAATCGTGAGTTAATTATGGACACTCATGCGATTAATCGCGATTAAAAAATTTAATCGATTGACAGCCCTAATTTCCATCTTTGATGGAGTATGGTGACTTGCCTCGTTGACTCACATCCGGAGCAGTGAGTATGTCACGTTTGTTATCCAATAGCATTCAGAGACAGTTTGAAAGACTATCGTAGATCCTGCCTGACGACTGAAAGCCGTCAATGGGCCATGGCCACACTATTTGTTCAAATATATAGGATGACTTGCCAGGCTAACCTACTGGGGCTTTTTTTGCATAACGCCGTCATTCAGTAAACATTTAGCTAGGGATGTTTCGATAACATTTTTTGCTCCCAATCTGAGTTTGAGTCATTTGAGAATTGAGAATATTTGGGATGTGCTGGAGAAGGCTTTGTGCAGCGGTCAGACTCTACCATCATCAATGCAAGATTTGGTGAAAAATGAATTCAACATTGGATGGGATAAATCTTGTGACATTGCAGAAGCTTATCGAAACAATGACTCAGCGAATGTGTGCTGTAATCAAAGCTACAGGCGGTCCAATGAAATATTAGTGTGTGACCTTTATTTTGGTGGTGACTTTTTTTGGCCAGGCAGCCACCCATAAATGGATCTCAGTTGTAGGGCGAGATCTACGGTTGTCTTTCACTGTCTCCACATGATTTTGAACAACAAAAAACGTGACGTTCTCACCGCTACAGATGTCAGTCAATGAGACAGTCATACACCGTAAAAAAAAAACGCAAATACATCCTTTTTCTAAATAAACAACTTAAGTTCATCTATCTGCTCTTGACTCAAAGAAAAGTCTAAATAGTCCAAAGTTGATGCCAAAGCCATTTCAAACGAGCCGTAGCCATCTTAGTTTCGCTCAGTTGCAGCAACATCTCGCCCACCAAACCAATACAGCACTGTGACTGGCATGCCACAATACTGGTCTGGGCTGCTGAGGTTCCAATGGAGCGTGGCTAGACCAACATGCTGAGGAAAATCATTTTGCTTCGGCTACTGTCTGTCTAGATTTCTAGGCTCTTTGGTTCAGTTTAGTTTTTCCCACAGCTCCATGGACACTCACTCTGCACACCTGTTCCCCATCAGTTATCCGTTTTACTCACTACTTGTCAGATGCTTTTGTTTTCACTGTTGTTTAACCTGTTTCCTTGCCCCTGGCTCATTTAATTACTGTAAATAGTTTTTTTTAGTTCACCTGTTTGCTGTTCCTCCACCTGTGCCTTGGGTTCATCCAATGCCTACCATTCATGAACAAACTGGAGAATGTTACTGGGGAGGGGTATGTCTGGGATTCCCTACTGGAACTGTTACCTCATGGATGGATGGATGGATCAAAACAGTCAAACTTTAAAATGTGGCATAATATAAGTAATGTAGCTAGTCAACAGTTAGCAGCACAATTAGCCATGATTTGCAAAATCTTTACAAAGTGCAGCTCATTATTTTGACACAGTTTGGAAATGAGCAATATTTTCTTTTAGACAACAGAAAAACAAACAAGTAAATATTACTCAACCCTTTCCTAAGCAGTTTTCTCAATTTCCTACACATATGAATGTGCACTACTTGATCCTTGCAGCAACTCACCTCTTATGAGAATTCACAGCAGGACCTTCCTTTCAACAAGACTTCAGCAGAGCCTGTTTCTATAATTATCTCAGCTACATATAATAACCTGAGTCTGAAAATGATGTGGGAGTCTAAGGGGTGGAGTTTCATTGGATGCAAGAGCTGAGCCTTTATTTTCATATGGTAGAAGATGTAAAGTGTAGCCTGACAAGCAAAACAGTGTTTAGATGTCTTGTATTGTTTTCTTTGTGTGAGCTGCAGTGTGTCAAATGATTGATTTAACATCAACTGCTCAAATTGTTTTATTTCATATCAAAACATTTTTCGGACATCAAGCTTTTCCAGAGTGAAATGTGTTTCGATCCATTCAGCATAACATGAAAACACAATAGACTCTGGAGTTTGGCAGATATTTTCATACAATAATTGTAAATGTACTTTATTTACAATCCAACACATGCTGGATTGGGGTCTTCATTGTGGCTTTAGAACTAGAATAAGCAATGACGTCTCGGCATTAGGAGCCAGTGGGGCCGGGCCCCACCAGATGGTGCTGTGGAGCTCTACGCTCACTTAAAATAATGAGTGGAACAGAAGGGTTTGCACAGTGAAATACCTATTTCAAACAAAAATGGTTTGTGTGTGTTTTGGAGATGTCACACCATAATGTGCATGTGTGTGTAAGTATGTTTGTCCAGTTTTTCACAAAAATTGTATTCTTACCTAAACACGAAAATCAACATAAAGTCTGAAAATGGCAATTTTACAAGTGTTTTATGTGCGACTGTGCATGCGTGCATGCACACGAGGTTCCAAGTGTTTTACAAATATTTCAATGATTGATGTGTGCTTACATTTTCGGACGTGGGGGGTGGGGCGGTGTTCTTTTGCACTCTGTCAAAATCTTACATTTTCATCAAAGCCCGTACATGAATAAACATTCAATATGCTGCAAAAAAACGTACAGTAACCGAAATATTTACTGTTGTAAACTGTAATATCCACATGCATATGTATGGACAGAGGTGAAAAGTAACAAATTACATTTACTTACATTACTGTAATTGAGTAGTTTCTTTGAGTATTTATTGTATTTTAAGTCAGTTTTAAAGTCTGTACTTTAAATTTTAGTTGAATATTATTTTAAAAAAGTGTTGTACTTCCCTACCTTTTCAATCATGTCCTTTGCTGAGTAAAATATATATGTTTATGGGCTGAATAAATTAAAAATATTGTGCTTTGCAGCGTCAGAACAGAATGAGTGACACCAGCATGTGTGCCGCGTGTCACCCGTGGGAGGTAAACTTTTTATAATTAGGATGTTAAACTCCCACACGTGTCCCGCAATTTAGCTCAAAATCATCGGTCTGGTCCCTCTGATGCACTTGCTGTTTACTGCCTCTCCTGTTCGTCATGGAAACCCAGTGTTACGTCAGTATTCTGCTCAGTTCTGTAGCCACGGTGCCGTCTTTGAAATGCGTTTCACCAACTGCTCCTCGCCGCTAGAGAAGCAAAAAACGTGCGCACTAATTACAAACTCATTCCTGGCACTCCTGTTGCTCATACAACGGGAGAACTGCATCCTCCGTGAGTTAAAACATCTAGTTTGTGCAAATCACTTAATAATGGATCCAATTGAATTGTAAATGTTATGTGCACCATCTCTGTGTGTGCCTGAACTCAGAAGTTGTTTGTTGATGCCAAAGATATGAAATGATTTAGCCTTTTTGTTTATTTTGCTCAAGAACAAAAGATTAAATTATTAAGAAATCAAATCAAAACAAAACAAAAATAATGTAATTAATGACTGAAAAAAGTTAAGTTTAAAAATGAAATTCCAACTAAAGTTAAAAGTTAAAGTCCCATTAGTCATCACACACTGGTGAAATTATTTCGCATTTGACCCATCCCCTGGGGGAGTGGTGAGCTGCAGACATACCCGTGTTCAGGAACTGTTTGGTGGTTTGCACATGATCTTCCAGTCACAGGTTGAAAACTCATACCACTAGGACACTAAGCTGGTCAACTATGGTCAATGTAGTTAAATTAGCAATTCAACTGATTCTTAAATAATGCTGTGATGATACAGAGTATGTGTGAATATATATTCCATTGTTTCGTTTGTTTTTTATCGCAGTGTAAAAAGGTTGTTTTTTATCTTTTAAGCTGACATGTTTAGGCTAGGAACATCTAGCCTTCATCAGAGCTGCCGGGGTAGGTGGCGCCACTTCCTTTTGTCCGCGGGCAGCAGGGGACGATGTCACCCCCTGCTGATCCCAAGATACATTAACTCCTCCACTTGAGGCAGGACCTTGTCCCTGACCTGGAGAAGGCATTCTACCCTCTGCCGAGGGTATAGAGCTGGTCCAGTGCTCCATGACCAGGACGAAAACAACATTGCTCCTCCTGAATCTGAGGTTCGACAATCTGACGAACCTCCACCCCGGTCTGATAAACTTCAAACACTTAAATTGTTTTGCAAAAACAAATAGCTGCAGGACTGGATTTGTTTACATAAGTGCCCTAGCTGACAAAAACGTTTATAAGCATGACTCAGATAGGGCTCATTTATTTCTACCACAAGCACGAGACAAACCTACACTATCACCCAAGCCCTGCAACTTTCCCACGAGATAGATGCGCTGGATGCCCCTGCTTCCTCCACAGAAGGTATTTAGCACTCTCTCATTTACTCTGGCAATGTAGGTTTCCGGTTCCACTGGACGCAGATCCAGGGAAGATACCTGAGGGGAGGGTTGAGTGTTCTGTGACCATGCTTGCATTCAAAACTTAGATTGTTCTGCAGATTCACTTCCGTAGCTTTAAGTGATGAAGGGTTTTCTAACTAAAAAGATAATTGAAAAACTTCAAAATGTGAAATGAATGCATATATCTCACTCTTTTATTAAAATATCGGTCCCACTACACATAGATGACGTGGATGTAAACAAACGAACAAGTTTACTGCCATAATGCAGAAAAGAAAAGTCAAATGGAAGAGAGGGGGGAATATTTGTGACAAAACTACTAAATTAATGTACTTTTCACTTAAACCACTGAAAAACAAACCAGAATGAAGAGTTAGAGAAGATGCTGCCATGGAAAACACTAATGTTAGCATAGCAAATGTTTTTAACATTTTGTGTATAAATCATAGACCTTTTATAACCACTGATGTCCGATAATATTGGCCTACCAATATTATTGGCCAATATTTGCATTAAAATATATTATCAGTATCAGTTTGTACTGTTTTAATGATACAACATTTACATACCAAGCACATATTATACATCAAACTCTTCAACGACGTCTCCTCTCACTCAAAATGTTAAAATAGGAAAAAATCCAATGTATTGTTTTTGAAATGTTTTTGTTAGTTTGGCCAAACTGAAATTGAAGTTGTCACATTTTGTTAATGTTTAAAGTTCAAGTATGCTTGATAAGTGATATGTGAAGTTAGGTGATGTTCAGAAGAGTTCCTAAACTTGTTTAGTACATCACAAACTCACACCTACAGTACAAGTCACAAAAGCTTTTAGTATGTGGAAAAGATATAATGAATACATGGAGGAAAGCATATGCAGAGAGACTTATGAGTCATCGTTTGCACTTGATGAATGAGTTGTGAAAGCCTATGAGGTGCCATTAAATATCTGACCCATTGACTAGAGGGACTGGGAAATAATTGCTGACATGATCGTCAAAGAAATGACAAAAATAAAACAAGTGACGCATGTACATATGCAAGTTTTGAGCAAACAGACATAAAGTGAGCCGTCTGTTGTTTTAACTATCACCATTAGAATGTTGCTCCTGCTGAAAAGCCCTCAAGGACCTTTTCACTTCATGTAACATGCTCAACACTTTCTCAGAACACTTAATGCTTGCTGCCTGCAGGGACAACTGAAAACAGGACATTTTGCTGCAATCACTCAGTCACCTAATGACCTGTCCAGACTGCCACAGACATCCTGCTTCTGCTGCAACTGAGATCTGGTCATTAAAAGATAAAGGGACAATGTGAGTGCTTTGGAACATGTTTGAGATGCTGCACACCTACTCCAACCTCCTTTAGCACAAAACTGCAGTTTAAAGGTTTTCATCACACAAGTCAGGTGATTCAGCTCCTTCTGATGCAGGATTTTACACCTTTATACCGCATGGCTGTGTGACGTGGTAAACAGAGACACAAGGTGTGTTAAATAATGATGTGTTTTACCAACTTTAATTCTGGCTCAAGTGTAGTGGAGTGCAGTTGCAGAAGTGAGTCTGGTGCATGAGTGAGTCTTATTGGGACAAGCTGGAGTTTTTCTAAAGCCTCCTCTCCACCGGACGTCAAAGCGACGTGTAACATAATAACAGTGTTTAACCTGCGAGCTCCCTCCCAACTGGGAGCGTTTCAGATGCGTAACAGGAGCGAAAGCGTTCCACACCGCTGGTCCCAAAAAGTCACAAAATCACAGGAGACACTACGTGTGATTTCAGAAGTCCACACAATAACAAGTAAGGAGAAAGACAGCTGCACGTTTCCAAAAAGGTCTGTGGTTTACTTTCTGTTCTGTTTACATTGGCTACGGGGGTTTCACAGGACATGACGTACGTTTATCTGCATGTGACTTTTATTTTGAAAGTTTCCAGATGTTTTACACTGCTTTTCGTGTTTGACTTCCTGTGTGGCCCAATCTAAACTACGGAGTTTGATGTGTTTTGGAAGCGTAGCACGAAAAAAATAGACTCAAAACGTAATGAGAACGTATTTATCTATTAAAGCAGCAATACGGAGTTTTCCCCTTTCAGGAATTATGGCACACCTGGACATTATTCATGCTGTCTAATCAGCCCCTTCATATGCCACACCTGTGAGGTGGGATGGATTATCTTGGTAAAGGAAACGTGCTCACTAACACACATGTAGACAGATTTCACAACAATATGTGAGAGTCATGGGTGTTTTGTGCATGTGGACAACGTTTCAGATGTTTGAGTTCAGCCCATGAAAAATGGGAGCAAAAACAAAAGTGTTGTGTTTATATTTTTGTTCAGTGTACATTCGAAGGAGATAAAATAACACTCTGTTACCTCCAAGACTGTATTGAGAGTGAAGGATATAAAAATAAACTAGCATTGCTACAGTAAGAAGAAGAAACAATGCTGTGTAGTAAATAGTCACTGAAAGTAGAGAAGCTTAGATAACTTAGGGCAACAACAAGCTGCAGTCATTTACATCAGTTTGATGGAGCATAAATTACATTACTGCCCTGAAACTACTGAACCCAGATCTGTGATTCTAGCATGTGTTTTTTTTTTCTTTTTATTAAAATGTTTAGGTAGAATAAACCTACTGTGTCTTTTATGCCTGGATTATGGTCAACAGCTTCCACGCTCTTCTAACACGAAAACTCTTGACAGACACAGATTTGTGCAATATATATTTATGCTCCAGGCTTGTTGATATTCATAAACGTAGCTCACACTGGCGTGGCATGGACAAGGCATGGAGCTAAGACAGACTAATTCCAGCTCTCCCCCAGGAAGTTAAAAATGTCAAACTCACGAGGAAAAAGTCAAGCATGACATGACTGCAGCAGTAGGAACAAAACGGGCATAAAAAAAAGAACAATGAAAAGATGTTGAAGATTTTAAAAGAAAATGGATGTTCTTAAAGTAAACCCTGTGAGCTAAAACCATGAATAGAAGATGGGTGAAAAGTTCCTGAATACTCACTGTTCTGTAGTTTTCACGATGAGCTGTCAGCAGCAGATCACAGATCTCTTTTATGGTCGCCTGCTTCAGGGACCAGCTGTCTGTTTCAAAGTGCTGATAAAGACTTCTATAGATGGATCTTACTAATGCCAATCCAGCTCTATTGAGAGCTTCAAATACATCCAGTAAAGGATATAATAAAGACATTCTAGTTAGAAATATAGTTAGAAAAATAACTAGTCTCCTTAAGGATCTCACAGGTCAGTTTCAGATCCTCCCTAAGAGTGAGAGAATACCCATGTTTGAACACAGTTTGTTTGTTTTGCTCTTTTTAAGTACATTTTAGGCAGAAAGGTTATAAATATTCTTCCTTATGCATTTCAAGAGGAAGTTCATTGATGAACGTATACTTGTTCTTTTTGAAATTTCACCGGTCACTCTGAGTTTCGCATGCATGCTGAACGTGAAAATAGCCTTCACTTTGGTCAGAAAAAGCCACACAGATCTACATCACACTGTAAATTTGCATCCATGGACCCACCCATTTTGGCTTTGAAATAACAATTGTAGGCCTGCTTTAAAACCCTATGAAGGTCGTCTGCTAGCTATTCATAAATGGATTAAACATTTGACCTGAGCCAATTCTTAGTCTACCTTTTATGCTTAAATAAAAAAAAAACAATTTAGTCATTGAAAATTGAGTTAGTTAAAATTGACTTTTAATATATTTACCAATTTGTTTGTGCCAACAGCTCGGGATTTTGTTCAAGACCACAACAAATGAAAGCAATTGACTTCCTGAGAGCCCCACTTTCTCCATCAACTAGAAGAGCCTGCAAGTGTGACCTTTGAGCAGGTGTAATAAAAAACGGACAGACCTTTCCTGCCAAATGCTCTCCAAGACACAACCACCAGTCCTGAGAAATCTGACAGTTCAGTATCTAATACTTAAGCATTGTATTAGCTGTTTTAAACCTTTTAATTATGTATGTTTAATTGATGCTGTATGTTTCAACCAAACAACGTCTGAATTACTACGCTACTGTAGGCTTTCTGATCCAGTATCACTCCACCTGATCATTTTCTGATTTTTATAGATGTCCTCACATCTCCAGAAAATCCACCCATTTTTACTGTCTGGTTTATAAAACTAGCAGAGAAATGGCAGACCATTGTTGATTATTGATCCATAATGACATCACACAGCTGCCCCAGGTTTGGCTGCATCCATGATTGGGATGTGTTCCACCACATCCTAAAGGTTCTGGGTAGGATCCAGACTGTGGAGTCCGTTGAGTCCATTGAACACATTCATTTACATCTATATTGTCACTATTTTGATGTTCAGTTTAAATTTTAGCCATTTTTCTTCACCACCTCTAGATGCCTAAATGCTGCCATGTGATTGGCTGATTTACGCTGACAAGTAATGAAATTGTTGAATTGAATTTTCTTTTATGATTTGATTCTCAGACATCAACTAAATCTTTTTTTTTCATAATAATTTAAAAATAACTTCATGATCATGATTTTAATGAAAAGATGTGTTTTTGAAAACATTTATGAATAAGGTCAAATAATTATCTTGAGAAGAAGCATTAATGTCACCCTTAGACAAACACACACAAGAAACAGAAAAACAGAACTGTCTGTTCTGTGACTGGTCTCAGATCAGCCTGACCAATGAGATCTGGACCAGTCTCCTCTGTGAGACCAAAGCTTAGAAGAATCTTAGTATTCTCTCAGAAGAAGAGGTTTTTTTTTTGCTTGTCTTGTTATTGGTTTGCCTTAGATACATTAGTGAAAGTCTTTCTCCCTGAAACCAGTTTCAAATAATTTGCTGAACATTTATTATTTTTTTCAAAGTCAAAGTTTGTGTCAGATCCAATCTGATACAGCAGATGACAAAGTTCTAGTAACACCTCCCTCTCCGTCTGATCCACAGTTTATGTGACCTCATGAGTCTGAGAACCTTTTCTGAAATCTTTAGATGACCAAGGTCTCAGACTCAGACCTTAGGAACCGCTGCCATCCCTGAGGAGTACCCAGTTGATGAGATCCTGCCCTCAGCTGGGTAACCTTTCAGTGACCCATCTTCCCTGATCCAGCTAGTCCCCTAGAGAAAACCCACCTGCTGGGACTTCTTTAGGACCGAGGACATCTGCCAGTAGCCTCAGTCACACAGCAGGAGCCTGTTCTGCTGAAAAATTGAGTGAAAGTATTGTCTCTGACTAAACTCTGAGACTGTTGCTAAAATAATAATTTGTTGTTTTTACAAACATGAATTATTTATGATTTATTCCCCACTTCACTTTAACTAAGCACTGATTATAAATTCATCACAGTTCAATTTAGAGTAAAATATCTTAAAGGTGCAATATGTAAGAATTCTATAGTGAAATAATCACAAAACAGTCTAATATCTCAGCCATGTTGGAAGGAAGGTTATGTTAAAACAGATTTCCTTCTCAGTTGGCTGGGGAGTTGTCAGTTTTTCTCCTTCAAAAAAAGCTAAAGAGGGATGTAGTTTTTGTTTACGACCCATAAAGCCTGCTGCACACTGGAAGCATCAGCGTCGCGGAAAGGTTTAGTCGCGATTTTCGCTGCTTGCCAGTGCACACTTGCCAGTGCACGCTTCACCGCAGCGCTCCTCGCTGAATTCGCAAGATCACAAGATCCCTCGAGACTTCAAAGGTCACGGTTTGTTTATGCCATCCGCCATTAAACCAAAAAGAAGAAACTCACATTTGACATTGCTGTTTGATGCCATATATAATGTTGTTCCTCTACTGCCAGGATTAAAGCCATGAAAACCACACCGCTGCACTTCTCGAACGATGCGGTATGTAAATAAGCCGTGAGGTCACACGTATAGACGTTATCTACATAGATATGAAATTGCATCGCTGCAATACTTTTATTTTGAAAATTACCGGGCATTTTACACTGAAACCGAGTGTGATTTCCTGTCTAGGAAAAATAGAACTCGATCCCATCTTTAGCGGCGCGGTGCTTCTGGGATGCGTCTGAAAATTGCCGCGTTGACAGGAAATGACATCATACCATCAAAACATTAAAAGGTAAACTAAAGGTAAGAATTGTTTTCAGGTGTATTTCCCTCACACTAATTTTCCAAGGTGGGCTGCCTGAATGTTCTTCCTAAAAAAAACACTGCTAGAATACCAAACGCTGATAATATCGGCCATAGCAGTGAAAATTCATTAGGATCATTCAGGAGGTCCACAGAATGTAGTCAAAAGTCTTCAGCTGGTCCAAAATGCTGCAGCTAGAGTTCTGATGAGAATTAAAAAGAGAGACCACATCTCTCCTGTTTTAGCTTCCCTACATTGGCTGCCTGTTAAATTCAGAATAGATTTTAAGATCCTCCTTCTCACATATAAAGCTCTTAATAATCAAGCTCCATCATACATCAGTGATCTGATTGTTCCATATGTTCCTAACAGAGCACTTCGCTCTCAGACTGCAGGTTTACTGGTGGTTCCTAGAATATCTAAAAGTAGGATGGGAGGCAGATCTTTTAGCTATCAGGCTCCTCTACTGTGGAACCAGCTCCCAGCTTTAGTCCATGAGGCAGACACCTTGTCTACTTTTAAGACTAGGCTCAAAACCTTTCTATTTGATAGGGCTTATGGTTAAATTCTGATGTTAGCCCAGGTTTAGACGAGTGGGGAGCAGAGGGAGGTGGAGTGTACAGAGGGGACTACTGTCGTTAAAGACTTCTCCCTGGCCCTGCCTCCCACATGCCTCCATCTAAAAGGCTAGGTTATCCTGAGTTATCTCTGTAGTTATGCTGCTATAGGCTTAGACTGCTGGAGGACATACTGACCACTTTCCACACTCTGCTACTTTCTTCTACCACCACTCTCTAATTGCATTATTTCCTGTTATTTCAGCTGTTAACTTTATTTTCTCTCTAAGTGTTTTTCTCCCCAGAAGAAGCTACACTGGCGTTCTGCTGAGCTGTGGTGGCCTCATGGAGGGGGCCATCGGCTGGCACACTGCTGCCAACCACTTAACATTCTTCCTCTCCTGATATTACATCTTACTTTCTTTAACATAGAATGTGCTACTACTAGTTCACCTGTTGAATTAATAATAGATTTACTCAGATAAAGACAATAAAATTTCTCTTACTAAATAGAACTTCTACTAAGAAATCACAGTGTAACCATAGAAACACTACTTAAGAGAGAGGTGTGTGTGTGTGCGTGCGTGTGTGTGTGTGTGTGTCTGTGTGTGTGTGTGTGTGTGTGTGTGTGTGCGTGTGTGTGCGTGCGTGCGTGTGTGCATGCGTGTGTGTGTGGGGTGTGCGTGTGCCTGCTCTGTCTTTTCAATCCCCAGTGAGTCGTAGCGGATGGCTGCTCATACTGAACCAGGATCCTCTGGGTTTCTTCCTGTTAAAAGGGAGTTTTCCTTCCCACTGTCGCTACATGCTTGCTTAGTATGAGGATTGTATCAAGACACTGACACTAGTCAGTGTCTTGATGCAATCTGCTGGGTTCCTTATATAGGAAACCTTTTTACTGATTGGCTTAATGAACTGAACTGTATTGGAATGTTTACTTTGTGAAGTGCCTTGAGACGACTCTTGTCGTGATTTGGCGCTATATAAATAAACTGAATTGAATTGAAAAGAAATTGCTGAACGACCAGATGCGCCACTGCGTGAGTTTAATTCAGCAACAGCTGAGCTGCAGAGGCAGTCTGCTCCTGACCTCTCCCGTCCCTGCTCGCTGCTACCACCATAAACCTTTTAGAAACATGGGAAACCCTGGATGTGTACTCACTAAACAAATGCTTTTCAGATCGGCATATTGAATGCTTTTACTCCCAGCTGCAGACATTTTCTCCTTTTAGACATAACTGTTACCGGCATAGACATCAATATATGATTGGTTAAAGGTAGCTTGTTCAAACAGTGGCTGGCTCCGGACTCTGATTGGTTCTTTTCTTGTCTAGTCCATTTGCTGATTAGTTCTTTTTCCAGTCTCCCATCCTTTCCGTTTTCTGATTGGATTTTCGTTTCTGTCAATTTTCGTTGTCGTCTTTTATTCGTCAATGAAAATGTCGATTAATATTCATCGTAATTTAGTCTTTATTGGCGTGTATTTTTTCATTTTCATTTAGTTTTAGTGTGCAAAAATTCATTTGTCACAAAAAAATTATTTAGTCAATGAATTTAATAATGCTCTGCATATTAATGTAGTGTTAATCAAAACTGCTAAATGAGAATTTTTCTAAGCTTTTGTTCTTAGTAGCGTTCACATTTTTTATTTATTTATCTGGTAGTCAGTCGCCAGGCTGATTGTTTATCTGGTTTACCATCAACACTTACCAGATGAAAACGAACCTATCCTCCAGAGTTTTCATACTCATACCTGATAGCACCATGAGTCTGTTTATAATTCAGCCTGTGAATAACAAACAAAATTACTTTAGCTTCTGTCTGTTTTTGTCTAATCTCCAGCCTCAAATTAATCCTTTACGTGTGCTGTAGCTGCTATTTGATTAAGCAATTTTATCTCATTTTCCTTGACAGGAAAGGTGATTATATTTATTAAAAAATGCATCATGAAATCAAAACACTCCTTGGAAAAAGTAACACCTACCTGCAGTGATTTGCAAACTATTTTACAAACATTTGCTCAATAATTTAGTTTACTATAATGAGACCTTTTGACTATTTCTGTTTATTCCTGTGGTAATTTGATTGTGATCACACTCAACACCTCTACACCTGAATGTTTGTAGGGGATAAAAAACCTGCTGACCTGGTATTTACCACGTTTTTATACATCAAACCTGATTTCTGAAACGGTCCTGAACACTAAAGCTGCAAAAAAGACAGCATTACTCTTAGCACAAGCCATTTCCTTTCATGAGAATTCTCTTTATATAAACATTTTCTACTATCACATTATTTAATGCTGCAGGAAACAGGTTTGACTTCGATTTGACTAGAAGCTTCAGGCATGACTCCAAATAAATTATGGAGCACTTCCAATTTGAGTTCTCCACCCTTCTTTCAGTGGTCTCAGTCCATTTCCGGTACTGCTGTGGTAATTCTCACTATTTTTCCATCACATCATGAACCTCTTGTCAATGCTGGATTTCAGTTTTCATTCAGCCATTTTCCTCCCACTTCAGTAATGTCACACTGGTTTCATTGTATCCACGGTGTTGTTAGTTACTCACACCACTGTTTTCACCTGACATGAGCAGCATCATGCTGAGCTGTTTTCCTTACAGCAGCCAGTTTTCTGGTTACACATATTATACATCTGCTACCACACGGTCACATATCAATCAGCTTTCAGATAACCTGATAATCTCATTCTCCACGTGTGACGTATGTCTATCGAGGAACAATTATTTTGAGGCACACATTATTGTGCAAAAGTTTTAGGCAGGTGTGAAAAATTACTGTAAACAGAGAATGCTTTCAGAAATGGAAGTGTTAATCATTTATTTTCATCATTCAACAAAAAGCAGTGAATGAGCACTAGAGAAATCAAAATCAAATCCATACTTGGTGTGACCACCCTCTGCCTTCAGAACAGCATCAGTTCTTCTAGCTCCACTTGAACACAGCTGTTGAAGGAACTGGGCTGGTAGGTTGTTCCAAACATCTTGGAGGAGATCTTCTGTGGATGTAGGCTTCCTCACATCCTCATGTCTCTTCATCTAATCCCAGACACACTCCACGATCAGGGCTCTATGGGGGCCTAAAACTTTTGCACAGCACTGTTTATTGCTAGTGTTTTATCGCCCAGCTCTATCTGGTGGTAAGATATTGATGAAATGGAACCCTGTCAAAGCTAAATTACAGCATGATTAGCTTCAAGGCCATTCATATAGCTCAGTGGTTCTCAATTACTTTTGGTGAAGCCCCCCTTAGGGTACACAGATTTTTTTGCCCCCCCCCCCCCGCGGGGGTAATGTGCGGGGGGGGGCATTTTAAAAGTGACATTTCTGTTGGTCTCTGAACATATTATACACTGAACTACAAGTAATACATCTGAAAAGTTATATTATTGCGTGAATAAAATAAAGTTTGGAAATTTCAGTTTTTCTTAAGCTTTTCTACACTTTGGACCGAAACCGAGACCCAAATACCAAGGTACGGACCGAACCGTGGGGAAAGTGGACCGTTGCATGCCTACTAAAGAGTTATTATTAGACTTCCTACTCTCTTACTAAGCAGCGGTGCTGCCGTGGGCTCCAACAGCAGACGGTGAGTCCTCACGCTGCAGCTCTGTTTACCCCTCTGCATTCAGACTGATGCTGAATCGTGCATGTGGGAAACCGCTGCTAGTTGATTTTACTTGGGCCAATCAGAGGCTCCCACTAATAGGTAGGCATGAACTTCAGCCGGCCATTCAGTTGGTGTGTTGGGTCGGCTCAGCACCAAGCTGACCACCAGGGACCGCAGAAAAAAATGGTCGGCTCAGCTTGGACAGCGCACGGATAACACAAATGTAAACACAATTACCCTACCACGGCCAGACTGAGCTGACCCAGATATAAATGCGCTAATTGTAGGGGGGGGTGAAGGCGCTCTGCACAAACAGTGTATGCATGTGCAGAACATCCGCAATACCTTTAAGGCCAGGTTCACACTGAAGGCAAAAACGCATCAAATCCAATTTTTTTCCCCACATGCGTCCCATATCTGATATTTTTGTGACAGTCTGAACAGCACAGACCCATTTTTTTCAAATCAGATCCAGGTCACTTTCATATGTGGTACTGATCCGAATACATATCTGATGTTTTTGAAAGCAACTTCAGTCTGAACGGTCATGTCACATTAAATTTGCCTCCTACGTCACTGAGTCAGCATGGTGAGCTCAGTGTTTCCAGGCCAAAACGGGAGACTTGACAGGTGTGATCCTAAAATTGTGGATGAACAGTCAGTGAAGGCTTTCACATCACAACTCCGCCTCACCTGGTTCTGATTTGCTTTGGGGCTGTGAACCGTTCACACTGGAGCACAATTGATGTCACATAATGTGAACAACCACACAAAAAAATCGGATTTACTCAAAAAATTTGGAATTGAGAATCAAGACCTGCAGTGTGAACGTAGCCTAAGTGGCTTCTACAAACCAAAATAAAATCAAAATCTGTCAAAGCACAATACCAATGGTACCTTTTGTTAATCATTATCTAAAACAATTTTCCTTGGTTAAAGGCAAACACGTAATATATTAAAATTGGGAAATATTCTGAAATTGTAAAGTCAAACTGAAATTCAGGGGTGTCAGAAGCATAAAAAATGTGTGCGTGTGTGTGTGTGTGTGTGTGTGTGTGCGTGTGGCGTGTGTGCGTGTGTGTGTGTGTGTGTGTGTGTGTGTGTGTGTGTGTGTGTGTTTTCAAGGCCTCACAGATTACCCTGCTCTCATTCCTTTTATGGTGGCATCATCTCTTGTGAAATTAAACTGATTTTAAAGAATCACATTAACCATCCTCCTGTCGGCTATTTAAAATGTTTCTTCTTCTCTCCTCTCAAAAGTCCACGCTTGTGTTTGCCACGCAGGCCGATGTAGAAAATACCATGAAGCCTTCCTCCCACTGCAGCCTTCATGCTCCTGATTCATCCTTCTCCACTACATTCTTAAAATGAAAATTAGATGTGTTTCATTTGAAGTCTTTCTTCATGACCCTGTTTATCACTATGGATGTGAAGAGATTATTTTCTCAAGCTTTTCAATGAACTCTGTCTCTGAGAATTAAGAGTTCACTCCAACTAAAATAAAGTTTGTCTCTGTGAAGGAACTACAAAGATTAGTTTGGCTTTGAAAAATACTGAGTTTGTTTTACTGGAGTTTTCTTGTATTCTCCTTTAGGAATAGTTTTTTTTTTTAGTTTAACAGAATTTATGCCCAAAACAATTTGACTTAAAAAGAAAGGCTCTGCTGCTTTAACTATGGAGGCTGACACTAAACCAAAGAATTTAGTCTTTTTTAGGCAAAAGAAAAATTTAATACAAATTTAATGACATCAAAGGAAAGATATGTTTGCCTTAAGAGTTATTAAATGTTTGAGATAAGCCAACCATCCCTAACAAGTAAGACATCAATATACTCATAATCTTTCCAAAGAAATCCACTGCATAAAAATGTAAAATGCCCAAAAAGGATAAAAGAGGCAAGTGATGAAGATCAGTAGAACTGAAAACGACAAAAACAGACACTGCAGTAGCAGGTTAAGCTAAGAAGAAGATAAAGACTGCAAATCCTTCATGTTACTTCTTACTTGTTATTTGCAGTCAACATGATTATTGAGCTCACCAGGAATAAGTGGTATCATTATTGAGTCATTTTAATCACTTTTGCACACAAAATGCTAGTACCTTCACTTCCATTGTTTATGCTAAGCTAAAGCAGACAAACTGCTGCCAGATCAGCAGAATTCCTGCGCTGGTTACAAAATGCTTTTTTCTCACTTATCTAACTGTGGGGAATACGGAAATAGATTAAATTTCACTTAGGGGTGGAATATCCCTTTAAGGGAATAACTGATCAACAGGAGAATGATGACAAGAGTTCTGGAAGACTCAAGAGAAACCAGGTTGATAAACATACAGAAGGAAACAGCTGGGAGGTAATAACCAAACAGAAATCAGGTGTGACAGGACAAGTGAACAAAGACACTGAAACCACAAAATTAAAACAGGAAGTACATTAATAGAACATGGAAATTATGTCAAAAATAAAGGTAACCAAAATCATTTTAACAAGCAAAATAAATAAGAAAAATCTTCCGTCAAACCCATAGAAACCATAAGGGGAATTGGATCAAATCTTACAACTACAGTAATCCTCTTTTTGCATACATATTCTGTGCTGTAGCTTCATGTTTGGATTAAGATTTAGTCACATGTTTGACATCTGAGAAAAAAGCTGCTAGACAATTTCAGCTGGGAGGAGATGGGGAGGCTGTGGGCCAGGAGGCAGACTGAACCCTGACACTAATCAGACAGCCAGCGGTCCAGTCCAGACCGGTTCAGCACAGTACATGTCAGACTGTCCTTGGTACCCTGATGTTTGACAGAAACAGCACAGAACAGATGTTGTGGAACTTTAAAATATGCTGTGTTGAATGTGTCTGGATAACAGTAACACAGCTTGATAGAAAATAATGCAGATAAAATGCTGTTTGGTTTTCCTGATCCCTAACTTAGGAGAGTTAATGATGTAAACGTATGTTCAGTTTAATAAGTTAGTCAGATGAAGCAAACATAACCGTGTTTGATATAAACAGTAACGCTGCTAATTCACATACCGAGTCCATTTTCATGGATGAAACATTTACATTTTATTACATTATGTAACATGAATATTTGTGTATACAATAAAAGGAAGTATAAATGATGAGACTAAAACTACCTTTATCACACTAGAATCAGAACTGTATCCCAGGTTATTTATAAAACACTATTAAAGCCCTCATTCAGTCATTCTTTCCAGATATCTGATGTGGTCTCTTGTATAAACGAATGTCTTGGGAGTCATTCTCTGTGGGGATAAAAGCTCTGACGCTCCTGTTCAACTATAGATTCTACTTTCCAGTTCCTTGGTGAAGGGGCATGTCACCCAAGACAGCCCAACATGCATAGCCTTGAGATACCCAGGATGGATGTAGTCAACGCCCAGATCTTCGTCACTGCATAGATGTTTGACTTGTAGGCTCCACAGATTGATCGATCCACCCCGTAGGTCTCCTGGATCTGGTTCCTCAACAGAATTTATATCAGTGGGATCGAGGAGCTCCTCAACGTATTCTTTCCTTGGCCAGATTATTACCCCCAGATGACATCAGCAGTTTGCTGTCCTCACTGCTTACAGTGTGAGCAACTTCTAGACAGAACCTCTTAGGAGCTCATCAATGGTCTTTTTCCATGCCCTCTCCAAACTCCTTCAATGCCCAAGATATTCCCTCAACAAGCTCTGCTGCTGCACTCTGCGTGGCCCTCCAGTACCTGTCTGTTGCTTCTGGAGACCCACAGCCATTATATGTCCTGTAGGCATCCTTCTTTAGCCCCACTGCTCCTCTAACCTCTGTTGTCCATCAGCAAGGATTAACACCACGACTAGTATGAGCAACTCGACGTCGACAGCTAGCAGCATCTGCCTCCACATTTGCAGATCAGAACAAGGGCTATTTAGACCAAATGTCCTCCAAAAAGGCTGCGAAGTTTGGATCACCATAGAGATTTTAATCATCAGCTGAATGTGTGAAGAATGACATTTACCTGAACAACAAATTCTAAAAATATGTTCCCTCCACTTAAAACTGTACAACACATTAGAAGACCAAACTAATTTCTTTAGGCGTCACTGTTTAGAGGCGGAGCTCACAGTTATTTAGAGGAGGCAGACTGTTTTCCCAAGCTACGGAGCTATAATGGTGTTTTACCAAAGTAGAAATCTGCTAACTCCTGTTCACATCCTCCTCGGCCGAGTCTGTCTGCTGTTGTGTTCCAGTGTTAAGGTAATGTGTTTGTACAAGGTCTTCCTCATTTTTGCCTGCAGAAGAGAAGTCGTGCAGGAGACTAGTCTATCTCCACAGAGAGCTGCAGTGTTGTTTTTTTTAACTATGTATGTACTTATTTGTTTTCAACAGCTTGTTTTTTTAATAGTCTGAAAAGTTTATAAATCTCACAAAAATGTTACTTTTACAGCAGTCAACACATCAAGTGTTCTTCCTACACATGTTTTGATCCAGGTGTGTTGGGAGGAGGAGCTAATCATAAGATAGTGACAGTTTTACTCACTTTACTTTGCACCAGTCCCATTATTTGATCGGGAGAGACTACCTATATTTGAGAAAAAACACTTACATGATACAACACATGAGAGTCTTAAATGTTCATTTTGCAGATGAAAATCTCCAGCCTGGCAAGCCATCCTATATGTGTGACACATTCGGTGTCAATTGTCCTTGCCTCGATATTTAAATACAAGCTTCCAACACAAACACAGCAGGTACAGCAATGAGTCAAACACACATCACTAAAGAGGCAGAATTATACTGCTGGAGGTTTCAACCCGACAACCATTCCTTTCCACTGCTCGTCATGTTTCTTAGGATGGGGGAATGCATAGCCTGGCAAGCCATCCTATATATGTGTATATATAGTCTGGCCACGAACCATTGACGGCCCTCAGTCGTGAGGCGGGATCTACGGTTGTCTTTCAAAATGTCAGCACGCAATTGGATAGCGCTAGGACCAATCAGAGTAACGAACAATGTGATGTAATCACAGCGACAGAAAAGCGGGAGGCAGCAATGGCGTCTAACATCACTGATTTCTGTCGTTTTTGTATGAAAAACACGCGAATATCAGGTGTACTGGAACATTGCACCATGTTGTTTGTGTTCGCGGCCGCAGGGCTGACGTCATCGGCTACTCACGCTCTGTGATTGGCCCACAATATAGAGCGCTGTGATTGGCCTAACCAAAACTATAGCGAGCTGTGATTGGACAGCCACAGCAGTGGATCGGGCTGCGAGAGTTCCAATGAAGCGTGTCTAGACCAAACTTTGCAAAGCAAGTATTTGGTCTAGTTCACTAGGCTAGAAAATCTCATAATCAGTACAAGAAACTGTGTTTGTGCTTGTCTGACTAATCATTTACTATACAGGCTTTAACTAACTCCCCTAACCCATTCAATAGCATAGCATAGAAATAAGCATGCCTTCTTCCATCTAGTTTAGCTAAAATCCAGCTGATTTCATCTTTCTAAAATGATGAGGTCCTTTTCCATGCTTTCATATCTTCAACATCAACTAATGCTCTTTTATCAGCACATCCCTCCGAAACTGAAAGCTCTGCACTAGTTACCGTGCATAACTTGTGCAAACTCCTGCTGTTGGCCTTTAAGGCTTCACATGGTCTGGCACCTCCTTATCTTTCTAATCTCTACCACCTCAAGCTCTGCAGTGCCATGCTAGTGGCTTACCAACAATCCCATAAACAAAAAGTAGAACCATTGGTGAGTTTCCGTGCACTGTCCCTGAACTCAGAACTCAAGCAGACAAGCTGGGTGGATGCTGTTAAAGCTAAATTAAATGCACACTTGTTCACCCTATTGTTTATGTCCAATGATTATTTGTATAGTTATAAATCTTTGAAATGTTTTTTTAATCAAATTGCTGTCACTTTTTTTTATCGTATTAATATTAATGTTTTCAATTATTAAGGGGCCTGCCAGACAGGCAGGGCCCTTATTGCTCTCCACCGGAGGATTTGTTGTCTTTATTTTTATAATTAAGGGGCCTGCCAGACAGGCAGGGCCCTTATTGCTCTCCACCGGAGGATTTGTTGTCTTTATTTTTATAATTAAGGGGCCTGCCAGACAGGCAGGGCCCTTATTGCTCTCCACCGGAGGATTTGTTGTCTTTATTTTTATAATTAAGGGGCCTGCCAGACAGGCAGGGCCCTTATTGCTCTCCACCGGAGGATTTGTTGTCTTTATTTTTATAATTAAGGGGCCTGCCAGACAGGCAGGGCCCTTATTGCTCTCCACCGGAGGATTTGTTGTCTTTATTTTTATAATTAAGGGGCCTGCCNTTCTTCTTCTTCTTCTTATTCTTCCGTATACATTAATACAGCCCGAACCGCAGCGTGCACCCCCACAAATCTTACATCAAAACGACCGGCTCGGTCGGGGGAGGTGTGCTATTACTTTTCTTAGCGTTTCGAGTTACCATGGCAACGGTGTTAGCAAAAAATTGCGCAAAACCTTCCCCCTCATTACGTTTGAACCGAAATGTGCAGCCCCACAAATCTTACATCAAATCGACCGGCTCGTTCGGGGGAAGGTGTGCTATTACTTTTCTTTGCGTTTTGTGTTACCATGGCAACGTTATTAGCAAAAAATGCGGCGCACAAACGCCCTCCTCGTTACGTTTGGTTGTAATTTCTACAAACAAGTTCACATCCGTACCAAACTTGATATGTGTCATCGCACAACCACTGCCTACACATTCATGTGGTCATTTGTTGAATCTGCAACAGCGCCCCCTACATCATTTTCAAACCTTAATAACTTCTACAAACAAGTTCACAACCGTACCAAATTTGATTTGTGTCATCACACAAACACTGCCTACACATTCATGTGGTCATTTGTTGAATCTGCAACAGCGCCCCCTACATCAATTTCAAACCTTAATAACTTCTACAAACAAGTTCACAACTGTACCAAACTTGCTATGTTTCATCACACAAACACTGCCTACACATTCATGTGGTCATTTGGTGAAACTGCCACAGCGCCCCCTACATCAATTTCAAACCGTAATAACTTCTACAAACAAGTTCACAACCGTACCAAATTTGATATGTGTCATCACACTAACACTGCATACACATTCATGTGGTCATTTCTTGAATGTGCCACAGCGCCCCCTACATCCATTTCAAACTTTAATAACTTCTACAAACAAGGTCACAACGGTACCAAAATTGATATGTGTCATCACACAAACACTGACTACACATTTATGTGGTCATTTGTTGAATCTGCAACAGCGCCCCCTACATCCATTTCAAACCTTAATAACTTCTACAAACAAGTTCACAACCATACCAAACTTTCTACGTGTCATCACACAAACACTGCCTACACATTCATGTGGTCATTTGTTGAAATGACTTTAGCTCCGCCCCCTTAGACACGGTTTCCTCTAAATAAAACACGCAATATCTGATTCTCACAAAACTTCACAGAAATGACATTTGTACACGTAAAAACTGCTCAAAAGGAATTTTTTCATATTTAGAAACAGCGCCCCCTAGTTTTTTACAACCAGCTATATCTCCATAATGCAACATCAGATCCACACCAAATTTTGTGTGCTTTGTTGTGGGTCAGTGTTTAACACATCAGTTTGGTTACTGTACACCCCCACCCCCCCCAAAAAAGGAAGCAGCTATTACATCTGTTTAAAAGCTTGGCTTATCACACAATTTTAAACACCGGTACTGGGAGCTCAGCAGAGCACTAATGACTGTTTTAGAAGATCACTCATTACACCACCTACTTGTGACATGCACAGTTTATTAGCAAGCTCATAGGACAAGTTGAGGAGGGGTTGCGATGCTGATGATGTGGTGGTGCACACTGGTCTATGACACACGGCCACCACCTTGCGCCACGGGGCAGGCCCCTTTTAAAATTTCTTCAGGAATTTTCTAGTTGGGTTTACTGTTCGGAACTCTATCAGTTCTGCTTTAAATGTTTGCGCAATTTGAAAGTGCTTAATAAACAGAGATATTATTAAATAAACAAAGCTATTATTCATAGTCAACCCAAACCCTCTAAAGGGAAGGCTGTGGATTTCACTAATAACTTTTATACAACTGACCGACATTCAAAGAGATTTTTGTTTTCCTTTTTATGTATGACAGTACATGGATGGATGGATGGATGGATGGATGGATGGATGGATGGATGGATGACAGTAGAAGTGAGGCTGAATTAAGCAATTTACTTGATTTCTTACAGCTCCAGCTAAATTCTACTACGAATCTAACTCCTACATGAAAGACCTTAGATTTTATGTAACAACAGGCTTGCTGGCGCCTGGGACAAGATATTAGATCTGGACCATCACCACCGCTCAGAACTGGGCCCCCTTTGTGCCCCCTCCTACCCTGGGCCTGCGACAACAGATGGTAAGTGGCCTGTATTTGATATAGTGCCTTCCGGAGTCCTAGAACCCCCCAAGGTGCTTTACAACACCATCAGTCATGCACAGATTCACACCCTGGTGATGATGAGCTACATCATAGCTACAGCTGCCCTGGGGCGCACTGACAGAGGCGAGGCTGCCGGCGCCACCGGTCCCTCCGACCATAGATATGTATATAAACACTAGATGGCTCACCTGTGCTGTTCGCCAATGGAGTGTGATGTAGCAACGTGGCAGCCATCTAACTTCGGGCAGCTGCCCCCTTTCGTAACATAGGTGTCAATGGTGCATGTACTATTTAAATAACTCTAATTTGCTCAATTTTCAAACGATTTTCAAATGGTTTGATTTGTTATAAATGCCAGAGATGTGGCTGTGAGACATAACGGATTTGGCCCGTTAATTTAAAAATGTGCAAGTGTGTGCTATCAAGCCTATGTGTTATAAGGTTTGTAATAAGACAACCCGCTTGTAAATCCATTAAAATTTGATTGAGTTAAGACTGTTTTTGTTTAAGCTGTTCACTCACCTTCCATCTGCTACCATTGAGAACGGAACGTAAGCTGTCTGACAATGGCCGCCATTTAGCTACACCCTCGACTCCCGATTTCGCCATATAGTGTTTATATACATATCTATGCCTTCGACCACCACCAGCAGGCAATGTGGGTTAAGTGTCTTGCCCAAGGACACAACGACAGCAACAGGCTGAGCGGGGCTCAAACCTGCAACCTTTCGATTACAGGGCGGGCACTTAACTCCTCTGCCACCATCGCCCTATTTGTCCCCCCTGTTATTGGGCCTGTGTGTGTGTGTGTATATATATATATATATATATATATATATATATATATATATATATATATATATATATATTTATAGCGAATAGGAAAACCCAGGTAAGCTTGCAGCTGGCGATTTGACAAGTTTTAAATAAATGAAAAAATCACAAAAACATTACAAACATGAGTGACGAGTCACCACAACCCAGCTTTTTTACAGGAGAAAGGGGAGAATAGTAGATGGGCTAGACTGAAGATTCTTGTTAAACTTAGAAGATTGACTGCACAGAAATGTTGGGCTGCATGAAAAAATAGATATAAAAAAAATCAAAGCACTGATTGCCCAGGATGACGAAGGCTCATGTTTGTTTTCATCACAGACTGTCTGGAGACACTGAATTCGTGGAGTCTAACATGTCATTTTGTTAACAATGAGGAGAAAAGAAAACTGAAATGTCAAAAGCACACCTGATTCAAATACTGAGGACACCATCAGTGGGATACTTGTGATCCGGCAGCAGCTTTGGAATTTCAACCAGGAGTCAGCACAGCTAAGAGACAGAGGGGCATCTGGTCAGGGATATGGAGCTTTCAGGAATCCAGACCTCAGCTTCTGTTCACACACATCACACATGAGCATGACTTGAGCGGTTAGGGACTTTCTGAACAGCTTTTGTTTTCTTAGACCGTAAAATCCCTCAAGTTCCTTGCTTAAATCCAAATTTGTCACCAACCACAGACCAAAGATGTGTCATCTCACATTTGAAAAGTTATAGGATGAGCAGTCACATGCTTCAGTCCACTGCATTATCCCAGGCATTTCAGTGATAAAAACATTGCTTCAGGCAGAGGGATCAAAACTCTCCAGAAGACAACGGATCAAAGCTTGGGAAGAAGTTTAACAAAAATTAGAAATCCCACATGGTTGGTACTGGAAACCTTCCTCCATCCGTGATACAGGGGCAATACATGTGAACCAGAAGAGCCAATAAATACGGAGCAATGGATCAAAGAAGGAAAATCTGCTGCTACTGAATCTTGCTTCCATTCAGTTCAGTCAGAGGCAGCAGCACATGTGCAGCGTATTCTCTGTCAGATGTGAGGGCATTGTCACACTCTGCTGCTTTTAAATCTCTCTGCATGATTATTGTGCAAACTATAACATAAATCACACAGCTGCTGTGTTAAACCTAGGTGGATGGTGACTGCTAAGTTTTCCTTAAAGCTAGCTACAAGTTCATTAACGAGCCCTTTGATTAAGCAACCGCTTATATTTTAAGGCACGGTCTGAGATTTTTTTTCTATAACATTTTTTTGCCACATTGCTTGAAACACTTTTCATATATTGATGGCAACCAATAAATTAAATGTTTTGTCAAAAATAAAACATTTTAATAGCCTATGAAATGTACAATCCTGTAAAAACCTCATCCAATCCAGTGCTGACCCACTACCTACATGATTGGCTCATAACCATCAAACTGCTCCTCTGAATGTTTCTCACCCAACTGCACAATCCTTTGTGCACAGAAACTCGACAGAGCAGCCGAACAGGAAGCCTGCTGAACTGCCTAGCGTCACAGACTGAATGTACACTTCTGTTTACAAATCTCATTTAAGGAGTTGTTTTACATTTTCTGTCTAGGATTTGGTTTTGTTCTTGTTGGGAATTATTTAGGTGATGGAGTTATTCTCCGGAAAACTGACGTTTGTGTGATGGGAGAATAAGTGTGTATGTTTGTGTGTGTGCACATTAAATACGGAGTCCCACAGGGCTCTGTACTTGGTCCTCTGCTTTTCAATCTTTATCTACTCCCACTTCGTGCTATTTTTAGGAAATATGGGCTAGACTTTCATTTTTATGCTGACTGTCAAGTCTATGCTTCCACGAAAGCAAAGGAAGTAGCTGTATTGTGTCTTCGTGAGGTTAGGGATTGGATGAGTTGTAATTTCTTGCAGATTAAGGACTCTAAGACTGAGTTGTGCTAGCACCGAGTGGTGCTCCTGTTGTTTCTCCGTCTCTGTTGAAAGGCCTTTCTTATTGTTCAAAGAATGTTGTGTCTAATTTGGGTGGTAAGGTTGATTCTCAGCTTAATTTTGATTTACAAGTTAATAATGTGGTTCAATCATGCCTTTTTCACCTAAGCAATCTTTATAAGGTAGAGTGTTTTTCCGTAGGAATGATCTGGAGAAGCTTATACATGCTTTTATAACTTATCATTTAGACTATTGCAATAGTCTATATTTTGGCGCTAACTATGGGAGTATTGCTTGGTTGCAGCTAGTTCAAAAAGCTGCAGCACGTCTTTTAACTGGCACATGTCGATTTGACCACATCACTGCAAGTTCTTCCCTCTCTTCACTGGATCCTGGTTAAGTTTCGTGTTCAGTTCAAGATTTTGGTTTTTGCTTATACATGCCTGAATGACCTTGCACCTATTTACCCTTCTGACCTTCTTGTGCCTTATATTCCATCTCATCAACTTAGGTCGGCTGACCAGCATAGACTGAATGTCCCTAGGTCGAGACTACAGAGAAGAGGTTTTGGGTCTTTTTCAGTGGCAGCACCTACTCTGTGGAATATGTTGACAATAACCATTAGGCAGGCATCTTCTGTTGTCATTTTCAAAAAGCTGCTGAAGACTTATTTTTATTCCACAGCTTTTAACACTTTGGTTTAACTTGGCATGTCTGTTTTTTGCCATTCTTTGCCTCTGACTATCATTTACTTCTTTTATTAATTGCTTTTACTTGATTTTTTGTTTTTATTTGTTTTTAAATTGATTTTTGCTATTTTACTGTATTTATATTTTTATGTTCAACACTTTGGGCAACATCGTTGCATTTAAAGTGCTATACAAATAAACTCGATGATGATGATGCACACCTCTTGCTGCTAGTAGGTTTGGTTCGTGTTCTGGAGGTTTTGCTAGTGGTGGGGTTTCCCCAGATTGTTGGTGGCGCTGAGATATGTATATGCTGCATACTAAACAGGGTCGGGGCACGGAGTGACTGGGAGGAGGTTCAATTAGAGTTGGTTCTGAAATTTCCGACCATAGCAGTTCAGCAGAGCTGCTTGTCTGCTCCTGTGTATCAGTCACAAGCGGTGTTGTTCCATTTTATGAAGCCGTCATTGTTGGGGGAGCCTCAAGAAATGGGTTTGGCTTTGCAATTGTTTTCTGTTTTTTTCTTCTTCAAAATGTAGCTTGCTAGAAACGGCTTTTTCCGAGAATGAATATGGCACCTTAAAGGAGTTATTTCAACATCAGACAATAGAATGTGTCATGTGTGGAGTGGGGATGCTATCAAAATAAAACTGTGTGTGTGTGTGTGTGTGTGTGTGTGTGTGTGTGTGTGTGTGTGTGTGTGTGTGTGTGTGTGTGTGTGTGTGTGTGTAATATCACAGCAGTTTACCAACTTATTTGAGTCAAAACTATACAATCAGCAGGCTGACTCTGTCCATGGTGCTGAAAAACCGCAGCAGCATGCGGATTTTCAGACCTTGTCAGAAGGCCTTCATGAGAAGTCCCTGTTCCTGAAAGGTGAGTCACAATTTTTGAACATTGCTCATCTAAAACAGGAAGAAGAGAAAAGTGAGAAGAGACTAAACTACTGATGAGAAAATGTGTCTGAAGATACAACACATTCCTAAACAGTGAGATTTAAGAAGTTGATTGATTTTCTTGTTTAGATGGATTACAGTGGTGCCAGACAGATGGATAGTTTTCCAGCCCAAAAATCTGTTCAAAATCACCACAATGCACAAAAGCCCCACACAATCAATACGTTTTAATATTTACTGTATGAACATGACCACATATTAGTTCTATGCACCAAGCATTTAACCTCAAGTTTAAATAAGCTACAATCCAACAACAGCTAGTCACCATAGAAAAATAAGATGTAGCCAGGCTGTCAAGTGGCATGTCACATATTCTGTTTACATTCCTAATAAAGATTTTTGAGAAAAAAAAATCTGATGTAGCTGTGTGTTGCACTGGGTTCACCACTGTGATTTCACTAAGAGGGGCATCAGTTCCCTATTGTTAACATCGGCGTGTGACAATTGCCAACCAGTGATGGAGACAGGTCATGGGGAATTGCTATTGACAAATAATGATGACTGATTAAATGAAATGTGTCTCAAAGGTGGCAGAGGAGTTAAGTGGCTGCCACGTAACCAGAGGGTTGCAGGTTAATGCCCCGCTCAGTCTGTCTCCGCCGTTGTGTCCTTGAGCAGGACACTTCACCCTCCTAGCACCAGTGTTTGGCAGTCTTGCTTCTGCCAGTGAGCCCCAGGGCAGCTGTGGCTACAATGTACATAGCTCATCATCACCAGGGGGGGAATATGCCAGTCCACCATTTCTCTGACCTAAAGGTTACCCACATCACAGCTGAGCTTCAGACAGTAGGTTTTGGAGTCTTATTTCCTGATATTTAGACATCTCATCTACGTGCAGCACCGGGCTCTGAATCACCTCGAGATGCAAAAAAGCACTGTGAGGATCATGTTCTTCGACTTCTCGAGTGCCTTCAACACCATCCAGCCGTGTCTACTGCTGCAGAAGATGAGGGGTGCAGGAGTGGACGAACATCTGACCAATAAATGGTCTGCAGAGCTAAAGGCAAAAACTAAATGCTTACCACAGGTGCCACACTGTGCGGTAGCTGAGTCCAGGCCTGCCTCGCTCCTTCATTTGCCGGTGTTTGGCTATAAATAGCATCCAGTGCGTCATAACACCTCCGTGTCTCATTTCCAATCTGAAAAAAAAAATCTGTCCTTAACGTTTCTATATTGGGGTTTATTCTTTAGCTTGGCCGTTCTGACGTCCACTCAGATCCTTTGGCGACCATCCGCTGAGAAAATAAACTTCCTTATCGATCCGTCTAGCTCCTCCTGAGTGAGGAATTCACAATGCGGTGAGGAATGTATGGAACTCTGAAGATGTCCAAAACTTGCTGCTACTTGCTAGCATTTTTTTCACATTCATGTACAACTAATGAAAATACAAACAACGGAACTCCGCTGAACTCTGTTTTGCTTATTGCAAGTAGTGACGTATTTTCTGTCCCCCAATCAGCGGACTGTGTTGTTGCTCCGCCCCAGCCGTACCGCACCAGAAATGTCTGGACGTACAACAGAATGGGGGTTAAAAACATTCCTTGTCTGGCGCGGTTTGGGTAGGTTTTCTGGACTGGTTTTATAATTGGGAAAAAAAATGTAGTGGTCCGATCCACCCCGATCCATGCCAGTTTTTGCGATGGAAAAGGCCTAAAAGAGGCTTTAGTGTATCTGAGACCCAAAGGTTTCTGCACAGTAGGGCATCTTATGACTTTGTTTTTCTATTGCATTTAGCTTGTTTGGCTGGTGTCTACAGTCTGCACATTGTCCATTTGTTTGTGCCTCCTTACATGAGCTGAAAGCTGACTTCTGATTTAAAAGTTTAGCCTAGCAGAGATATTTCTGATGTTGTATAACCAACATGTCATGTTGCTGTGCTTACATGATGCAGACCTGATAGGAAACTGTTCTCCAAACCCATCCTGTCAGTAGCTTTCAGTCTCCTTTCAGCCTCCAACAGCTGTTTCTGTTTTAATTAAAGATAGTATCTAAAATCATTTTTCTTCTGTTAGCTCACATACAGTTTCCCAAAAACTGACCAAATGTTATTTTTTGTGAAACTTTGCAGCAGTTTTTCCACACCTGTGTTAAACTTAACCCTCCTACTGTTGCTGTTTGTGTTAAATCAACAAGCTGAGACAACACAGAGGCTTTGGTGGTTTATTAAACAGGAGTTACTGAGAATTTCTTTTGAAGTTTAATAACTGCTGCTCTAACAAAACATTATCAGCACAAAGTGAACAGCACTTGATCAGTGTGACAAACTGAAACTTGCAAAAGGTTTCTGACAGCCTAACGCTTAGGAGTGGAGTGTATCCGTCACGTTAACGGCCTTCTCCAAAGCGTGATGTTGTTTCTTTACCTTCTGATCCCTCATCAGTAACCAGTGGTTTGTGCCTCACACCATTTATCCAACTCTATATGTTACTGCCGCTGTCAGCAGGCAGAGGTAATGACTGAGTGACTGTCATAACAATGGTGCTGCTGCTGAATGGCAGAAAACACAAATCAGTCACTGACTCTGACTAGTGGACAGTGGCGCTCCGTGATACTCCACCCTCCGTCTGCCGTATTTTCAAACCCAAAACTAGACAGGTATGTACCTGACCTGAGAGTGGATTCCTGTCAGTGTTTTGCTGCACCGTGATAGCGACGAGGGGCACAGAAACAGTAGCTGGGTTCAGCGTGTTTGCTGTCTGGATAAAACACGTTCTCTTACCAAAGATAAAGAGCTCCTGGTCAGCTGCAAGAGACTGAGAAATTTCTTCTGTTAAAGAAGATGTTAACTTTCTTCAGCACTTTGAATAATTTTTCTTATTGTGTGCTAGGAAATTAAAAAGTTAGAGTAATCCAAGTCAGATATGAAAAGTTCATTTATAGTTCCTGTCAAATGTCTGATTAAATCTGCCTCTATTATTAGACAATAAATAATAAAGAAGGGTTTTAGAGGCTTTAATAGCTTTGTACACTTTTGGCATCCAGGCAGATCATTTTCCAGATATGCAGCTGATGGATAAAGTCTGCTCCAGTCTTTGTTGCATATAAACAATAAGAATATGTATTTGTTTACTAGGTTCCAGCCCTTTAAAAGGACTAGAAAATGTAGATTGGTTTAACAGCTAATAGTGTAAACTACTAAACTATCAACATGTTAAGCACATAATATATAGTGATGAGCAAAGATAATGTAAGTCACATGTTTATGTATTATATCAGAAAAGTTATGTTTATACAGAGGAATGTACACAGCTGTACACAAAGTAAAAAGTCATATTTTAAATGTTTTGCAACTTAATAAATACATTTGAGAAATACAGCTGATTGTAAAAATGCTGATGATGTGTTTATTTGTTTGCACCATTTTAGACTCACTCTTAAAGTAAGTATTTAGTAAAAAGTTTAAAGTAAGTATTTTCTCTGGTTTTCTCACTATGTTTAAAGGCCTACAGCTACCAGAGGAGACATTGCAAGAGCATGCAACTCCTTCTGCCACTAACTACTGCACCTGGTTGCACACAATAAAAGTAAATAAACAGTACCGACTTTGGTTCTGAAGACGTTCACCATCCTTCCATGTCAGCTTTGCCATCAGCGCTCCAGATTGACCTGCATCTTGTCTGAGTCTTGAACATGTCCAGCTGTGCGTTCACCTCTTCGGCTAGGCCTTCATTGCAAAGCAAACTTTGTAACCTTGAGAATAGGCCTGTTCTGAAATTATCAAGGTCTTGGCTTCTAACCAGTTTTGTATTGTCTCGCTGCAGGTGGGCATTTCCTGAGCAATGGGCACAACTGTAGATGATCTCCCCAGTCATCCCTCAGAGATTTAGGGAGTGGACACCATCAATCTGCTGGATGATTACTCACGTTAGGTAGCTTCTAGCCTAGTCCTCCTGTGTGTCTCTCTCAGGTACTCTCTCAGTCCTCATCATTACCATAAAAACCAGGAACCTCCAATCTCCACGTCCTGCTCCTAATCTCCAACTGGCCGCCCAGTCTCAGTCGCTCACCTGTCCAGCATGTCCGAGCATGTCCAACCAGAAGGAGACCTAAAGGAAGACGCTGGAAGGACTATGTTCCTTTGCTGGCCTGGGAACACCTTGGGATTCCCTCGGAGGAGCTGGCCCAAATGGCTGGAGAGAGGGAAGTCTGGGCCTTTCTACCTAGGCAAGCTGGCTAAATAAATGACACCAGGAGTCGAACCAGCACATGGCAAAACAAGCTGAAAGGCAGATGCTTTATCCACTAGACCACCAAACCCAATACAAGGATTGAATTGCCTAAGACGCAGCTTTTGTACACGTGTTTTGTTGGAGCGGGAGTGGTGGGAGCGCCGGCGCTGTTTTCAAGGACACTTTCTTCTCATTCGTTGCTTCATCGTGGCCCATGATGCTTTGTGGGTTACATAATAAATGGGTGGAGCTCAGGCCGCTGGAGGTGGGGTTGACTGAAACAGACAGTTTCATTTCCGGGTACAAAGACAGGCTGACAAAAATAACTTATGTTTAAGGTAAAATGACATCTCAATACACCAGAAACAAAACAGCAGGCAGTACTGCTTGTCTGTCTGTAGTGTTACTAACATATGCCATTATCTCAGGGGTCTCCAACCTTTTGAAGAGTGTAAGCTACTTTTACACCATGAAAGTACCGAAGAGCTACTGCCATACGATTTATTCACATCGATACTTTCCATGTGTCAGTATGCTTACTGTATTAGTGCACTAGTTGCTTTCTCTATTTCAATACATCAATATTGTAAAAAAAAAAAGTAAACGGAAAATAGTGACATTCCTGTTTTGAAACTCAAACTAAACAAAACATATTTAGTTTTTTAACTAATGGGATACGTTCAGATAATGAAATGCAAATATTTGTGTGAGTGTTGAGCTATTTTGTCAGAAATGAACAAATACTTCGAAAATCTATTGAATGACATTTAAAGAACATTTAAAGTAGCTCTCTGGAGTATTTCTTTTATCTGATGGCACCATCTAGTGGCTGACAAGCGTATTGCACCAATAGTCGGGTCGACTCAATAATTTAAGATGGCGACTGCACGTTTCTTGTTTATGAATGTGCTTCTGTAGTCGACAAACAGAGCCAAAACACGTTGTTTTACAAGTATTATTCTCATGTCATGTTGTGTTTTCATATATTTATATTTTAAAGACTTACTTGTCCGTGAAACGTTCATCAACTCTGCATCAGCCAAGGTGCGCCCTTAAATTTGAAGCACGTAAGCGGTAGTCTAACACTATTGGTTAGTTTTACTCAGCGCTCAGTTTCCTATTGCATGGATTTTACAGGGCAAGGCTTAGCAAAAAAAAAAGATGTATTGCTTATATTATCTCACACTACATGATAAGACAATCACTTTTACGGATTTCTAAAAAAATCATACAAAATTTATGAAAGAGGAAACCTCCGGATTGCTGCTTTAATGTTCTTTAAATGTCATTTAGCCCCACTTTCAGCTCCCATGATGAGATGCAAGATGGTGGTGGTGATGGAACCACCCACTGTGCTTCAATTCAGCAGAGGTGTCAAATAACGAAGTACAAATCATCGCAATTGCACGTGACACACATCATGTGACACTCCGGGATGTAAAACCCACATAGCATTAGCAAATGTACGTAGTAGCAGTAGCAGCGAGCAGAGGAGACTCAAAAGAACGTGCTAACAAGATGTCCAAACCAAGCACCCGCGAGGACGCTGGTAGCCAGGAAGACAAGCCAACCCCAAATGGTTGGATGCAAAAACAACTCATTTCGAATGCGCTTCAAGCTCTGTGCACCCGATACCACGAGCTAATGGCTTTCAAAAACTCACCGTCTAATTTGAAAAAGCATATTGAGGTAAGCTAAAAGTTTCATATTATCACTCGATTATTGACAAAATATTGTAGTAACCTAGTAATATAATAATGGTAAATTCGCAATGTTTGCCATGCTATGCCTGGGTACATGCTAAGACATGCTATGGTTTGCTTACTAGCAGTAGGCTATGATTTAACATTACAAGTTCGTTTGGTGGGCTTTGTTTGACATTTGAAATTCGACTCAAATATTATCTGAGCTTATATTGTTGCTATATGCAATACTTAGAAGTTCATTGTGCAAAGCTATAGTTTACATCTGGCTGCTAAAGCATGTACTAAAGATAGGCATTATCCTGTCTGTGTATGAGAGTGTGCTCAGGCCCTAAGAGGTTATAGGCCCAACTATCAGCCAAATTCAGTTGAAAATAAATTAAAGTTAGACCAATTAGTGCACACGAAATGCTAACCCTAATAATTTCTACACAAAGATACAACTCAAAAACCTACTTCCTGCCTGACGACATTCCTGCCTGACAACATTCCTGCCTGGCTCTAGTAAATAAATGCAAATGTGTGAGTGTGCATGAGTAATTGGTGTGTTTGAAAAACAAAAGCAGGGGGACAAAGCAAAGGCAGGAGTTCTAGTGGGTCACCAGAATAAAATTTCCTCAGTAAGCTAGTGTTAGGTGGCAATATATTGGTCTGCTCAACATAATTGCATAGACCAGTGAAAATGCTCCTTATGAACCTTAATCTATGTCTGTGCATTCATTTTCTCCACAGAAGAAACACCCCACTCGTCTAGAGAGGTACTAAACTAAAGAGGAACTTACTAAAGCAGCTCTCAAAAGGAAGTCATCCACTGAAGGTTCTTTGCCCACACCCTCGAAGCAAAGCAAGCTGTGGGAAACTCGAATTCATTGTCCAAGGCTTGCACCCACCACACATTGTTCAGCAACAGGGCTTCATTGATCTTGTGGAGCATCTTCAGCCAAATACAAACGTCATGACATGCAATACTGTTGTAAACAAAGTCACAAGGCATCTGCAGAAATGAAAAGAAAACTGAAAGCTGACCTTAGTGAAATTGAGTTCATAGCAACAACAACAGACTGCTGGACAGCACACCGTCGCGGTTTCATTGGTGTTACTGCACATTGGTTTAACCCCGAAACCATGCAAAGATCCTGTGCTGCCCTGGCATGCAAGCAACTTAAAGGGCCCTAAACGATATCCACACAGAATTCAATATCAGAGAGAAGATCATTCACACTACAACTGACAACGGCCCAAACTTCCTGAAAGCCTTCAGAGTTTATGGGCAGACTGATGACAAGAACCATCCTGAATCTGTAGGGGAGGGTGATGAAGAAGATGGTGGCTAAAATGATGATGATGATGAAGAGGAGGAGGAAAGAGTTGAGAGTGTTGAATTGGTTGATGCTGGAGACCTGTTGGATGAAGATGACTACATGAAATTACAGCTACCCAAGCACCATCGCTGCGCCTGCCACCTCCTCAACTTAGTGTCCACATGCAAGCCCGCCCCCTGCCCCGTAAAATCTGTGTAATAGAAAAATGAGTGCAGACCAGAACTAACCAATAGCGTTAGACTACAGCTTACATGCTTCAAATTTAAGGAAGAACCTCAGCTGATGCAGAGTTGATGAACTTTTCACGGACAAGTAAGTCTTTAAAATATAAATATATGAAAACACAACATGACATGAGAATAATAATTGTAAAACAACATGTTTTAGCTCTGTTTGTTGGCTACAGAAGCACATTCATAAACAAGAAACGTGCAGTCGCCATCTTAAAAATTCTAAACGGCCTCTTGGTGTTATACGCTTGTCAGCCACTAGATGGTGCCATCAGATAAAATAAATACTCCGGAAAGCTACTTTAATACATTAATACACACACACACAATTATAATATTGTCATTTAATCTAAATTGTCCTGATTTTTGTTTTTTATCCCACAGGCCTTGACTATATCAGAAGCCACTTGGATTGCCAGGCCGAGAATCACGTTAGTGAGGGCTCCTCACTGATGTCATTTGAAGAAGTGGACTTCTTTTCCTCCGTGAAGAAGACCCGCCCACTTGAAAGGAGCCAGCAGTTGGATGCGTACCTTGGGAGCCCAGGAGAAACATTAGAGGTGCTGAAGTCCTTCCTAGCTGTGTGCCAGCTTTCACTTAAGCTCAATACAGCACTGCCTGCCTCAGCAGCCTGTGAAAGACTGTTTAGTGTTGCAGGGCTGATCTTCAGGCCAAGAAGAGCATGCATTGGCTCAAAGAACTTTGAGAACCAGGTGCTTTTGTGGCTGAACAAAGCCTATTGGTAACTCTTTGTTGTTCTGTGGGTGGACTGTTGGCCCTGCAGCGTGACCCAAGTTTATTAATGTAATTAATTCCCAGCTGCTAAAATCCTTTTATCACTCTGTTGTTGGCTCTGTTATTCATTCTGCTGTGGTCTGTTGGGGTGCAGGCAGCTCTGACCGAGACAGGAAGAGACTGAACAAGCTAGTTAACAAAGCTAGCTTGGTTCTGGGCTGCCCACTGGATTCTGTTGAGGAAACGCGTGAAAGTAGTGTTCTGTTTTACATCTAGGATGTCTCAGTCTGCCTCTGAAGGAGCTGTCCATGATCTCCACAGTGGAATACAGTGGGTGGGAGGTGTTTTTGAAGATGGAGGTCATCTTCCCCAGCATCCTCCTTTCACATGTCTCCTCAACTGTATCCAGTGGGCAGCCCAGAACTGAGTGTGTTGGAACCCAAGTTTTTTTCAGTTTTTATTCGTGGTTTTGGTGATCGAAGGTTACAACACTATTTTATTTTTTATATTTTTCTTCTTGAGTGCTGGTACTGCTGTGACAAGTGAATTCCCCCACTGTAGGATCAATAAAGTCTATTCTATTCAAATGGCATTTTTTCCCTTACATTACTTCTACTTTTTTACTTTAAGTAGTTTTGAAACCAGTACTTTTATACTTTTACTTGAGTAAAAAGCTTGAGCTGATACTTCAACTTCTACAAAAGTCTTTTGAAAACCTTGTATCTATACTTCTACTTGAGTAATGAATGCGAGTACTTTTGACGCCACTGCAATTCAGTTCTTCAAAAACCTTGTGATGGCGCAGAGGCTCCGTCCATCTTATATATATTGGGCAGCAGTAGCTCAGGAGGTAGAGCGGGTTGTCCAGTAATCGGAAGGTTGAAGGTTTGATCCCGGTTCCTGGCAAAGAATGCTGCTGTTGTGTCCTTGGGCAAGACACTTTACCCTCCCTGCCTGAGGCAGCCTTGCCTCTGTCAGTGCGCCCCAGGGCAGCTGTGGCTCCTCACCACCAGCGTGTGAATGAATGAATGATTCACTGTAGTGTAAAGCACTTTGGAGTCCTCTGACTCTGAAAGGTGCAATACAAGTGCAGGTCATTTATCATTATCATTTATATACCGTCTATAGAGTGCTCTCATATAAATGTGGCTCTGGTGGTAGAAAAGGGAGCTTTTATTATGGCACAAGGTTGAAACTGACAACAACTGCTGTACAACTGAGTGTTCTATTAATCAATGGATTAGTCGATAAAGCACTTGATTACTGAAAGTTACTGCAGAGAAATTTGATTTGAAAAAGACTTAAGTCCATTTTTTTCTCATAATAAAATGATCTTACATAAAAATTCTGCTGTGAAAGTTAATATGAATTCCTTTAAGGACTGCTAGGTCTTTTATAAATTCCAAAGTTTGAACATTAGACAGTACTGTGATGTGGTCATCAGATGTTTATTTTGCACCATTTTCTGACACAACAATGACTAAATGTTTGGAGGAATAAAATCTTAAGAAATTTTTTTTTTAAATGCTCTGCTTGGGTTTACAGTGGTGTTTATGTGCAACAAGGAAAAGTTGCTGAGAAGTGACAGCCTGAAGAGCTGCTAAATGCTTGTTCAGACAGACTGTGGAGCACTTAGCAGCTTCTCTACTGTGTGGATGTAAAAGCTGCAGGTGAGTTTCTTTTTGGAAGCAAATTATGATATCCTGAAAACGGCATCAAGTTTCCCTGCATTGTTGTTTTATCCCTGAAGAATCAGCATCAGTGCAACGAATCACTCAATGCTGCTTAGGGTTAACCCTTTAGGGCTTTTTTTGAGAAAGCTCTTCAAAAATGATATGCCGACACTATATTTCTGTAACCACACGGTCTATTTGATTACCTTTGGTCTCAGTTTAAGGGGAACTCTTGTGGGATTTGTTGAGATGTGTAAATATTAGTATATGTGTCACTGATGAAGTGTACATTTTTTTCTTTGCCGCCTGAATTTTTTTTATTTCAGGATGAATACGTCTTTGGAAAAATGCAGCAGCAGCTTTAAACCTCAATAATTTTTTGGTCTTACATCTTCACATCAGTTGTACAAAGTTGGACTGTGATAAAGAACAACAATTTTGCAGAGGTTTATATACAGACACTTGTCTCAAATGGCACAGTGTGGCTCCATCTGTGCCATTTATAACAGCAACAATAAGACTCCTTCCACAGAATAGTCTTTGTTGTCCAACCTTTTAGCCATCTTTGTTAACATTGTAAAGTCATTCAGTGACAAATAAAGTTGTTTCAAACTGCAGCTTCACGTTATGCGTCATTACACTGGTGGCATTGTCTGGAGCTACACATTACGCAGCCTTCTATCTCCATCACTGATTGGTCAATTTGGATTATTTACACCTCTTTTGGATCTTTAGGGCCAATAGAATCAAGAGCTACTCACCAAAATGAGATTGACAGCTCAGTCAGCCAATGAGAAAGACGGACATATTCAAACAATGGAGGAGGGAAGTCTGACTGGATGTTTGAGCTCTAAGCCTGTTTTGTCAGGTCAAAATTACTTTGTTTTCCATCTAAACTGTTTTCAGTGAGGTAGGGCTAAGGCCATGTCCACATGTAGTCGGGTATCTCCCAAAACTAAGATAATTTTCTACGATTCGGCCTGTCATCCACACGAAAACGCACATATGCGCAACGAAAAGTGAAGATTTTCATTTTCTCCGTTTTAAGCATTTCTGTGTGGACAGAAATAACCGGAGTTTTAGGTTTCACAACGTCACTGTCTGCGACAACAATGCTGACAGCCCATGTGCGACCTGTGTTTACATCCAACATGGATGCCCTCAGAGCTGTGCTCGCATTATTGACATTCTATTGTGTCTTGTTGACTTTATACTCCAAAACTACATTTAAGAGCAATTCTACTTCCTCATCAGTCCACACAAGTGCCATGTTTCATGTTTGTTGAAGTTGAGCAGGAAGATGAAATAGATAGGATTCGGGGAAACTACTGCCACCTACAGGTCTGGCATGCCTATGAATGTGCTTAACAATGCACTTATGTGGTTACGTGTGGATGGAGTTTTTTCTAAACAAGAGGTGGTGTGGACGCTAGTTTTTGGGACGGCGGATATTTGTTTTAAAAAAAACAGCTACGTGTGGACAAGGCCTAATATGATAAAAAAAAGTCTAGATTAAACTAACTTTTCAAGGTGAAACATCAAAGGAAAGCAGGTTTTTTTTAGATCTGCTGTGAAAAAAATGATTTCTGTTTTTGCTGCTCTCTGTCTTCTATCTCTGTGAAACTTAGTGTAGAGTGTTGGGAGATACATATTTAGAATCTGTAGGGCCTTATAGCCTCAAATGGGTGGATAGAATGTGTATAATTTGATTTTTAGCAGTGTTAGAGACAGAAATGTAGCAAAAACACTCACACATGAAGAGGCATTTCCGATCATTCATTTGATTATGGTTTTAGTTGTGTTTGGAGCACGGAAAAACAGTTTGCATGTTCTTGTAGCAAAGGGTTTTGACAGAGGTGCAGTTTGATGATATTTATTGATATTTAGGGCATGAATTTTGCTACTAAACCTTTTTGCCCCATGATTGGGGGGCGCTTGGGCTCATTAAATGTTTAGGGACATGAAACATCTGCCTATTTCACATTACTGCTGTTTAACTTTTTCATGAATGTGAATTTTAAAATTCAAAGTTGGAGCCATTTCAGTGCAGATGTCAATGATAACACTGTAGCATCAGGGAATTGATTTGAGAGTGCCTGTCCTCTTTTCAAAAGCAGAGATGAAATGATATTCCATCTGCTGACAGCCTCTCTTAATAGTAAACCTGTTGTAATCAGGTGTTTTGGGTTTAACGCTGCATAAATAAAAATCAGTCAAAGTGCTGGAGACAAATGAGCTCTTACCATTAACCAATGTGCTTTCAAAAGCAGAATTCAAATCAAACTGTAGTAAAAGAAAACTATTAATCATGAATACCTTCCCCACGAACAAACATGCTCAATCAAGCATGCACAATGTTTTATTTATCTAAATGAACAATCAAATTGCATTAATTAAATTGAAAGTGTAGTGCATTAACTGTTGTACCCACTGCTTGCAGCAGAGACTCACTGCTCTCTTTCTGATGGGAGATCTACATCCTCCACCCCGGATGACTGACCTCCTGTCTGTGTGTGGAGGCTGGTGAAGGCATGCCTACTACAGAAGCTACAAGCACTTAGCACAACAAACATTTTAAATTGAAGGCACCAACTTGAACTTGTATTTTCTCCTTGGTGTTTGGATTCAAAGCAGAATTTTTTTTTTTTATTTCAAACTGACAAAGCTTTCAGTTGATATGTCACAAAAACATGAACGTGGATTCTAAATCTGCAGCTGTTAAAGTATTATAGATGGAAGTAATTTTATAAAATAATATGTAGATTATGTAAATTATGTGAGAAGTGGTGGAAAATGCATAACGGTTCCACGGCAGTGTGCAAAAATAAAACCACAAACTCAACTGTAAAGCACGATGGATGTAGTATGTTTTTGTGAGAATCATCACAGGTAAGAAAAGGAAATCAGGATGAACATGCACATAATGAGATACCTTCAATACTCAAAGCCTGGTCTAGAATCCACTGCTTTACCAAGCTTCACCCACATGATATATTAAAAATGCACAGGTATGATGCAATTATGTAAAATATAACAGACTGTTAAAATAATCCGGGTTTGAGATTAAGATTTAACCATGTCATCACTGACAGCCAGCACATGTGTAACACAACAATGAGATCATTCAGATTCATCTGTTAGGCAAGTAACATGTGTGCATGTGCATGTGTGCATGTGCAGCCCTGCAGGCAGGAGAATGAGATTACCGTCTTGTTCTGACGATGTCATAGTTAGAGAAGAAGCAGGGAAACATGCTGCATAAATGTGTGGAGTGGAGAAAGGTAACAAAAAAAAGTCTAAAAAGATGTGTGGAGAGGATATGCAATTATTTAAGACCTTTTTAACTCGGGGTTGATTTCCTTTTGTTTGAAACCATCTGGAACTTTGACATCAATCATGTTGACGTTAAACCTTCTTGCACAAACAAAACAAAAGGCACTTCATTTTTTCTCAAGAAAAAGATTTAAGTTCTAATTTCTGTTCCCTAAACCATAGTAAAACTCAGCTTGGCTGTTGGACGTTACACTCACAAGCTGTAACAGCTCTTTGTTATGAGTTCTATGGTTAAAACACATTTAATAAGAGAGGTTGGTTTTGTTTGACCTTATCTAGAAATTAAATTTGGACATTTCCATAAAATGTTGGCGAGCCCCTGCTCCTATGGAGACGGACAGCTCTTAGTTCTCCACATAAATCTGCATGTGTCACTAGGTCCAAAAGCACATCAGCCAGCTGTTTTAATCTGCTCTACGTGTGCAGGTATTGCTGTTCATTATCAGCCTGGATAAGGTGCTGCAACCTGCAGTTCCTGCTGAGTGCTGATTCAATTTGAAATTTTATCATTTCAGCTAAGTGTGTGTTGTGCTTCTTATTTTCTCTAATGTAATCATGACTGCGCCCAGGTGCACCGAATACACACACGGTCAGGTACACACACAAACCCTCCACAGTGTCATTGCCACCCATGCACGCACGCACGCACGCACACACACACCTGAACTGCTTTTCATAAAAAGTACAACGCTATTTTCTGTAAAATTACAGTTCAAAGTCAGCTTTTGAACATCATGCAGTGTTTTCAGGTCCAATCTTCTGGGAACAAAGACCAAATCATTAAGAACTCTCATGCTTGCATTCAAATCCTAAATTACAAGCAAGATAACAGCTCTGCGTGTTTCCTTCAGTCTTTTCTCCTTCTCTCACATAAAAACCATGACTAATTAGGAAAGGTGTTCACCTGCACGTGCAGGTAAGGGCGCATGGGGAATGGCGACTTCAAACAACACAAATAAGGCATGTGCATGGTTTGAATAAGAAATATAAACCAACTATGTTGTTTTGCTAGAAGCTTGACAAAGAAAAAACACACACAGTTGTTTTTGAATGAATAAATAAAAGTAGATTAGTGGAAGTGGGATTTTGTTTTGTTTCTCTTTTTAAGTTTAACTGAGATGAACAGGTTTGAACTAGATTCTATGAGAAACATGTGTTCCTACAAGTTTTCCATGTTTCTACTGTTTCATGTAGCCATGTTCCGTTTTTCTTGTGCTGCAGACGGTTTCATGTCATACAAAGACAGAGAAAATAAACTGAATGAGAACAAGGACCAAACGCGCGCTTGGCCAAAGTAAAGGTGTTGAAAATGGCTCTTACCTCTGCGGTGTCAGACGCTGCTGCAGATGTGAAGGACCGGAGCGCAGGAAACCAGCAGATATGATGAGGAGAAACGAGCGGAACCCGTCCTGTCTGAGCCCGAACCGTCCTCCGTCTTCAGCAAAAGTTACAATAATCTCACTGAAGTCCTACTGATAATTTATCAGGTGGGTCCGGAGGCTGACAGACGCTCCGCTGCCTCGGAGACTCCACTCCGACTGGCTCGCGCAGGGAGACTGGACGCAGCGCGCGAGTGTGTCAGCAGAGAGGACAGCGCGCGCGCGCAAGCACACACTTTTTAACATATTCAGCAACTAAAAGCAGATGTGAAAATTCTATTTTTTATGTCAGAATAACGTTCAGTTCTTCTCTGTGTAGAAGAAACACCAGTTTCCCTTCATGGTAATCTAAATTAGCAGATACATACAGAGATGGTTTGTCTCATAGCATCCCTAAAAGAACCTGCTGTGTTGGCTTCTATAACCATATATATGAGGGTTATCCTCAGGCTTCAGTATGGTCCGACTCCATCCAGGGTAGGGTCTTATCCTTTTGCCTTCGGGGGTTTGGTGTCCCTGACAATCCAGCTAAAACACAATTGTTTTCATGCAGTATCTGTAAGTCTCTATGCCAGTGACACATTTTTATATGTTCCTGTTTTCTGTCCAGTCCATTCCCATAAAAAGGATAACATTTGTATGAAGGAATTCAGAATTCATTGGGACATTGCTGTTCAGCATGGTACAGGATGTAACTGATGCGACGCATTTAGAGATTATAGCTAATTTACAACTCCTGTCCCTGGTTGGGTTTTCCTATACAATAATAAAACCATATAAAATAACAATTGTCTTATACAGTACTAAAAACAATATTAAGACAACATAAAAACAGAAGTTAAAGTAGGAAATGTCCAGTGATAAATATAAGACCAAGGAGGTAATGTTCAACTTCAAAAACCAATGCCACTATTGCTTTTGTTATGGTACTAAACTGATTTTTCTTTTGTAGTTTGAGCAAGTGTTTCTGTGTTGTGTTTTTGTGCTGTTGAATGAATGTGAGTTTGTTTGTATTTTATTGTAAACTTTGAGAGTTATTGATGTGGTGGTGAAACTCCAGGAAGAATGTTTGCTGTGTGAAGCAGCAGCAATGGAGATCTGATACATAAATCAAATTGTGGTTCTGATATTTTGAAAAAGAGATTTTCTTTTGCCATCATTCAACAGCACGAGTTAAGAATAGCATTGGAATTCATACCCTGATGACAAGAAGCAACACTTCCAGAAATATTAGAATAGCTGAAATAGCACAATAAAATACCTTGAGCCTTTGTTGAGCATTCATGTGCTAAAGTAAAATTTCCATAACTTTAGTGCTATTCATTCTGATGGACACAGAATAAAGTTGTAAAGAAATATGGAAAATGTGACGAGAAGAATGACGAGCCACCGCTGTATTCCTGAAGGTTATGTTTGTCTGAAAAAAGAAGGTTTTATAAACCCTTTTTAAACTGGAATGACAACAAAAAAGGACTCTAGGCATCATCAATTAAATTTGGAGCCTCCATGAGTTCACAACTCCATGACAAAACCACCCACATAAGATTAACCTGCAGGGATTGTAAAATATAAAACAATTATTATTAAAATATAATGTGGTGCATTATTACACTATAATACAAACTTTAGTAGAAAGTCATTAAATCAACTTCGAAGAAATAGTTTAATTCTGATCAGCTAATGATTAGTCTGAGTGGGGTTGTAAAGTGGATTTTTGCCATCTTATGACAATCTCAAAAACATACAACTTGATGTTAGTACTGTTTTATAAATGTGCACATAAACAGTTCTGACATATTACACTGTTCATCTGATAGGAACTGAAAAGTTCTCCAAGCCTCACCAGCTTTCTGCAGGTGTTTATACACTATACAAAAACATAAATGCAACACTTGTTTGTGAGCTAACTCAAAGATCTAAAACATTTTCTAAATGCATAAAAGACCCGTTACTGTCAAATATTGTTCACAAATCTGCCTAAATCTGTGTTAGTCAGTACTTCTCCTTTTCTTCATCCCACTCCATTTCAAGCTATCTTACATTTGTATGGAATCTGTGTTTATATGTGTGTGTGTATATGTATGTATGTATGTATGTAGGTATATATATTTATATGTATATATATGTATGTATGTATGTGTGTACGTGTGTATATATGTATATACATAGACTTATTACAATTGTTGTGCACAACTGGCAAGTGGCTTGAAATAAAAATAATCAATCAATCAATAATCCACCTCACAGGTGTGGCACATCAATGTGCTGATTGGCAGCATGAAGTTTGCACAGGTGTGCCTTAGGCCTTGTGCACACGTAGCCCGTTTTTTTTAAAAACAAATATCCACCCTCCCAAAAATAAATGTCCACGCCACCTCATTTTTAGAAAAAACTCCACCCACACTTAACCGCATAAGTGCATTGTTAAAGGAAAAGTTCGCTTTTTTAGACATTAAGTTTTATGTGCTCCTTCGCCCACCCAGTGCTCTGTAAACTTTGACCCATTTCACACACACACCCCTGCCCAGAGATTCTCAGGGGAGAAGTGATTCAGAAACGTAGTTCTGGCTAGTTTCGGGGGCGTTTAGCCTCATAAAAGGATTAGCCTCTGAAAGCATGACTAATTTACATCTCAGAAACAAGGCAGATAAATTTACAACGCCACATAACAACGGGACTACTTTTTGTCATTCGTATCCCTGCGCCGCTCACCACGGAGATTGAACGGCGTCGTGTCTGGCTGCTAATCCTAGCTGTATGAGTGAAACAACAACTTCTAAAGTCACTTAAAAGTAGTTTTTCTTAAATATATCGAGCCATGGTGCGTACTTGCAGTTTCCCGGGTTGTAACAATAAGGATGTTACAGGATCACCTTTTCGGTTTCACACTTTTCCTGTGAAGGACGTTTCTCTAACGCATCAGTGGCTTTTAGCAATCGGCTAAATGTCTAAAAAAGCGAACTTTTCCTTTAAGCACATTCATAGGCATGCCAGACCTGTAGGGGGCAGTAGTTCCCCTGAATCCTATCCCATTCGTCTTCAACAAAACATGAAGCATGGCGCCTAGCTCGCTTGTGTGGACCGATAAGGAGGTAGAATTGCTCTTAAATATAGTTTTGGAATATATAGTCAACAAGCGTCAAAAGGCGCTTGGCCGATTGATAACGCGAGCACAGCTTCGAGGGCATCCATGTTGTAGCGTAAACACAGTTCGTACATGGGCCATCAGCGTTTTTGTCACAGACAGTGACATAAAACCTAAAACTCTGGTTATATTTCTGTCCACACAGAAACACTTAAAACGGAGAAAACGCAAATCTTCACATTGGCCAGAGTTTTTAAAAAGATTTGTTTTCATTGCGGAAATCTGTGTTTCTGTGTGGATGACAGGCCGAATTGTAAAAAAATATCTCCGTTTTGGGAGATAACCAGCTATGTGTGGACAGGACCTTAGACTGGCCACAATAAAAGGCCACTATGAAAGGAGCTGTTTGTTCACACAGCACAATGCCACAGATGTCACAACTTTTGAGGGAGCAGTTAATTAACATGCTGACTGCAGGAATGTCTACCAGAGCTGTTGCTTGTTAAATGAATGTTCATTTTTCTACCATAAGCCGTCTCCAAAGGTGTTTCAGATAATTTGGCAGTACGTCCAACCAGCTTCACAACCGCAGACCACGTGTGACCACACGGAGACGCTGATGCATGCTTTTATCACCAGTAGAATAGACTACTGTAATGCCCTGCTTTCTGGTCTTCCCAAAAAGAGCATTTCAGGTTTACAACTTTAACAAAATTCAGCAGCACGTGTCCTGACGAAGACCAGGAGGCGGGAGCACATTACACTTGTCTTAGAATCATTGCATTGGCTCCCCGTATGTTTCAGGATTGATTTTAAGGTTCTTTTAATGGTTTTTAAGTGTCTTAATGGTCTTGGGCCTTCTTATCTCTCAGAATTGCTTTTACCCAACAAACCCTCGCGGCCTCTGCGCTCCTCTGGCAGCCGTCTCCTGGTTATCCCTAAGGTCAGGACACATACTCATGGCGAGGCGTCTTTTCAGTATTATGGTGCTCGCCTCTGGAAAAGGCTGCTGGAAGACCTCAGGGCCACAGAGACCGTTCATGTTTTTAAGAGCAGGCTCAAGACTCACCTTTTAGCTTAGCTTTTACCTGATTATTATTTATTAAATTTGATTGCTGTGCATATTTTATTTGATTCATTTTATCATTGTTTGTATTCTACATTATTTTAATATATATTATAATCTCATTTATTATTTATTTATTACTTTTACTATTATATTAGCTCCTGTTATTTTTATATTCAGCTTACATTAATCTTTTAATCTTTCTTCCAGTGTTTCCTCTGTGGGGGCCCTCTGCCTCGGGGGCGGTGGTCGACTGCTGCTGCCTGGGTGCTCTCTGGGTAGTGCTTGGGTGGAGGTGGGGTCTGTGCCCTCCCTCTCTGTTGCACCCTCTGTCGGTACCTCGGCTGCTGCAGTTGACCTACTGCTGCCGGGGCAGACGGCTCCTCTGATGGCGTTTCCTTGCACTACCATATCTGGCTCATCTGAACTCAGCCAAATATCATTTTTACTGATGTTCTTAAGTGTGTGTCTATGGGAGTTAGGGGTGTGTGTGTGGGGGGGGGTGTAATGACTGTGCCAATGTTTTTAAACTTGTGTGGGAGGGATGGGAATGACGGTTATATAGGGTCATTTTAATCTGTAAAGCACTTTGAGTTGCATTTTATGTTGGAAAAGCGCTTTATAAATAAAGTTTGATTTGATTTGATTTGATTTGACCAGCCCAGGACCTCCACATCTAGCATGTTCACCTCCATGATGGTCTGAAACCAGCCACCCGGACAGCTGCAGCAACAATCGGTTTGCATAACCAAATCATTTCTGCACAAACTGTCAGAAACCGTCTCAGGGAAGCTCATCTGCATGCTCGTTGTCCTCATCGGGGTCTGGACCTGACTGCTGTTTGTCATCCTAACCGACTTGAGGGCAAATGCATGCATTCGATGGCATCTGCCACGTTGGAGGAGCGTTCTGTTCACGGATGAATCCCAGTTCTCACTGTTCAGGGCAGATGGCAGACAGCGTGTGTGGGTGACGTCAACGTTGTGGATGGAGTGGCCCATGGTGGCGGTGGGATTATGGTATGGACAATGAACACAGGTGCATTTTATTGATGGCATTTTGAATGCACAGAGGTACCTTTGATGAGATCCTGAGGCCCATTTTTGTGCCATTCATCCACGACCATCACCTCAAGTTACAGCATGATAACGCACGGCCCAATATTGCAAGGATCTGTACACAATTCCTGGAAGCTGAGAACATCCCAGTTCTTGCCTGACCAGCATACTCACCAGACATGTCAACCACTGAGCATGTTTGGGATGCTCTGGATCGGCGTATACAACAGCGTGTTCCAGTTCCTGACAATATTCAGCAACTTCACACAGCTATTGAAGAGGAGTGGACCAACATTCTACAATCAACAACCTGATCAACTCTATGCCACAGAGATGTGCCAACAGTGGCCACAACAGATACTGACCCCCTCCCCAGTAAAGCAAAACTTTGCACATTTCAGAGTGACATTTTATTGTGCCAGTCTGAGGCACACCTGTGCAATATTCATGCTAATCAGCACCTTGACATGGCACACCTGTGAGGTGAGGTGGATTATCTCGGCGAGGGAGAAGTGCTCACTAACACAGTTTTAGATTTGTTAACGGTATTTGGGAGTAACGGGTCTTTTATGTTTGTAAAAAGTGTTCGAGATCTTTGAGTTCATTGCATGAAAAATGGTAGCAAAAATAAAAATGTTGCATTTAATTTTTTGTGTATAATTGTGCAGAGTGATAGAAACAACATTCACTCAAACTGCTGTGGATTTTGGGGGATTAGGCTACATTACTCAGGACGGCTGTGGCTCAATGGCAAACAGAGGTTGTTCCCTAATCAGATGATGAGGATCTCAGTCCCAATTCCCAGAAGGCCACATGTCAAAGTAACCTTGGGCAAGATACTCAACCCTGAAAGTTGCCCCCAGGTGCAAATGACAGCCCACTGCTCCTCAGGAATGGGTCTAATGCAGAGAATTAATTTCTTTAAGAAAAAAAGATAATTATTATTATTTTAATGTCAGGTGTGCTTAAGGAATGACTACATCCAAAACATGTTTAACTGTTTTCCAGGTGTTTCCACTTTCTTAAACTGTGAAGGTTTCAAATGCAACCTCTGTGCATACGCTGCAAAAAATAAGGAATATGTTCGTTACATAAGGTGCCATAAAGCAGTTTGTTCTAGCCAGGACAGTTTATACTGCACAGGAGACTCAAGTGTAGGAGTGCTCACATCACACAATAGATGTCACAACACCACACGGGACAAAAAGTCCTGCCCAGTTGAAGTGTTGAGAACAAGCTAGAGAGAGAACTCCCTATCCACGGCTGCAGCCATGGGAGAGGATTCATGCATGAAACAGTTCAAATGAAAATGTCTGAAAGGTGATGAAGGAAATGACTCGAATGTGAGTAACTCGGACTTTACTCGGGTCCCACTGACAGACAGCTCCATGTTCATTCATTTGGAGACCTCCATGTTGGATTGTTCCTGAACAAAGTTTAGCATTTCTATAACTGTCACTCAGAACAGGTCATGATTTTAGGAGCCATATAAAACTAATTATGAAAGCTGTCACGTTGAGATACTTAAGAAAATTAATTTAACTTATGCCCTTGCAGGCAGCTTTTACTAGAAGCCAAACGGTTGAAGGAAAAAAACTGAAATTGCTTCCAAGAACTGCCTTTATAGTCTGATTGAGGGTTTTTTTTGCAAAGAATTAATTAGCTCAGATGAATCCAATCAGGTGTCTGGTTATTTAGAACACCTGCAACACGGATGTGTCTGTACAGCTCGTGTGTTCTTTAACTCTGTAACAGCTGCTATTCTTGGCTCCTGCTCCCTCTGCAAGTGTCACTTATCTCTGAAGATGAACTACTGTTAGTGACAATACTTGTGTGTACGCTGGCTAAAGCAGCAGAATCTGGTAATGACTTTAGCTGAGCTGGTGCTCTATAGAAGCAGCTACAGGTCAGATCTTTATCCTAAACCCACAACTTCATATCATGCTGCATTTTTTGTGTTAAAGCAGGAAATCAAAACTTTGTTGCTTTGTTTTTAGTAAAATCAGCAAAAGTTTTAAAGTTCACTTTGCTTGAAAATAAATGAGCTACTAATGCTGCAGCAGTGGTGGGTTGAGTGTAATTCTATATTTTATGGTAGAGTGAACTAAAATGAAGAATGCTGCGTCTGGCTGATGAAACTGAGCTGAAACTTATTGTTTGTGTTTTCTTCAATATTTTCACTGTCAGAAATGTTCGAGTCAGGATGTTACAAATGCAGCGTAACCCTTTCATGCATGAATTATGAAATCTCCCATCAGGATTTTTTTTTCTTTGCAAATTTCTTTATTCATCTTTAGGTATGAATTAAACTAATTTCAACAAAAACATTTAATTTTCAAAGAATTATTATATGTCCACCCCAACCCTAACCCCGAACACTAAAAATATTGGCTTGACTCACTAGAGTCCAATAAGGAGGCTCAAATGCAACAACAGCTTCAACAGATTTGCTTAAAGGTATTGCGGACATTCTTTACTTCCGGGTGGATCATCTAAACCATTGCTCTGCAGAAATGCCAATCATTCTGTAGTTTTCCACTTTAAAGTTAAAGTCCCATTATTTGTCATACTAGTGTAACATTTGTTCTCTGCATCTGACCCATCCCCTGGAGGAGTAGTGAGCTGCAGAAACAGCTGCACTCGATGGACTGTGGTGTGGCTGCAGCTGAGGAGGAAGAGAGGTTGTCTGCTGTGTGCGTGCATGTGTGTATGTGTGTATGTGGTGTGTGTGTGTGTGTACCTGTGAATGTGAGAAAGGGTGAATTGAGGTTGTCGTGTAAAAGCGCTGGTAAAACAAAGCCCATGTGACCAGCTCTTAAGATTAGCCTTTAGTACTTAAACAAAACACAGATGAATGGACTGATTGTGGAGTCCAGGGTTTATTGATTTTGACTTGACTTGTTTCCCACCTGCTGGCTGGCCTTTACATCAACGTTGTTATCTGCCATGTGGCATTTTACTGACCAGAGCCAGTGAGAAGCATGACTCAGTTTGTCAGCTGACATAAAGAGGACTGTATAAAATATCTGCTGCTGAACTCCAGATAAGGGAAATTAAAGAATGTGAAAATAAGGATTTTCCTCTGAGTTTCGTGGGATGGACAGGAAATGATTTCCATTTTAATGTTCCTGATATCTTTTAAGTGTCAATGCATGAATGTTTGTGGTGCACACACACACACACACACACACACACACACACACACACACACACACACACACACACACACACACACACACACACACACACACACACACACACACACGAACACATTCTAAAGATAGATATAAAATTGGTGGAGTCGATTAAACGGTGAAACAGGACTGGGTGATAATTTTATGATTACAGCTTAAAACCAGTCAGATCACCAAGGGAACAGTGACCTGAGAAGAATAGAAATGGTGATTTCACAGCAACAGAAAATTGTGTCTTACAATGATAGTTACAATGATAAATGATGTGATTCCAAATTAGACTCTAGATGATTGTGGGTCGTTGTTATTCAGCCTGATATTCTGTAAAGGATGTTGTTAGGTTGGTAGCAGAACTCTTAAAGAGTGAGATCACGTCTGCTTGGAATTGTCTCATTTTTTTCTTCCTGTTTTCTCCAAACAACCAAAACTATGAATGATAACTGGTTGATAAAGGACAGATTTAGACAAATAAAAACCCTTGTAACATAAGATGCATGACCTTTTAAATGAATCCTGACATACAGAACCTTAAACACCAAAAGCACCAAGTTCACTGCAGCAACTCAGACAAAAACACTGAGCCAGTCGGCACTAAAAGACAAAACAGAGAAATGCCTTCGAACAGGAAAAACATCACTGCCAAGATAGCTGTATTTATTGCATTGGATAGCTCTCTGTGGTTGCATACTGTTCCATGTACTTCATGGATGAGTGATTTTTAAAGGATAAATAAACAAAATGACAAACACAGAAAGAATAAACAGACAAGGAATAAATAATAATAAGAACAACTCAAAGGACAACTTGGATGTGTTCTCCCTTTTTTCATCTTATTTTAATACATTGCTGAAGTATTGGAACGGGACTTGGTATTGGAAGCAACTCAATTTAAAACCTTAAGGGGGAGAAAATATGGTCATAGCATCCCTAGAAATAAGTCAGCTTTAAAAACTAAAACAATTATTAATGAAATAACTAGGGGTGGGCCGTTATCGGCGTTAACGTGCTGCGTGAACGTGCTGCGTGAACGCCAGACTCTTATCGGGTGACAAAAAAAATAGCGTTGTTAATCTGTTCTCAAAGTTGGGTTGGGTTTTGGGTCTATATACATAAGCTACAGTGACTTTCGCATTGATATTCTTGCGCGGATGTATACCTGGCGGCTCATTATTACCACATCGAATGTGACGTGCAGACATGCAACTGTGAAGCCACCGGGTTTGCTTCAGAGAAATTTTATTTTTAGGAAGCTTCCCAATGGAAACCTCGACAAGACTAAAGTTCCCCAGGCAGCCACAGGTGACCCATCTTACAAACTACCTGTGAGGCGAACTATCATGAGGAGAATACATGACCAGCACGCCGCAGAGAAGGCCGCAAAAGATGAGAAGTTGGTAGGGGTGACGTGTAGCGCTGACTGGAGACCATTGGACATCTGTCAATAACGATAACTACCTCAGCGTTACTGCACACCTCATCGATGTCAGATGGGAACTTCACTCCTTCGAGGTAGGTTACGTTATGTAATTTAAAATTCCATAATTAAGCAATATCACATGAGGAGTGCTGTTGTGCTGAATATCCGCACTGGTGTGATTCGGTCGTTCACCAGTGCGGATATTCGGCACAACAGCACGACCTCAAGTGTGAAATTGATTTTATACAACAGTTCTAAAAGCACATTTTATTATGTAACAATAATAAGCAACAACATATTATGATTTGTTTGTTTATTTAATCATTTATTTAGCTCCGCCAACACAAATAGTTCCAACTGGAAAGCTGTTGCTTAATTTAATTAGCCTATGTGACACACATGAAAGTGTTGCCACATTTTTCTATGTATTTTGTTTTAATTTTGGTTGTTCAGTACTATTTATGGAAGCCGCAAACCGATTGAGTAATACCAGCTATTGCCACTGGGGGGCACTGCGTTCATACTGTTAGGTGTGGTCGGTAGCCGTTTCCCCTCAGACTGGCTTGAGAGACAGCAGGAAGCACACCACTTTTGCCGATCTCATTTTTGCTTTGTTATTCACAGGTTTGTAAGTTGTTTATTTGGAAAAGCTGTGTTAGGTACAACTACTGAATGATTTTAGAGTATTCTCCGACCGGGTGTTTGTGGGTGGGATTTATTTTCCATGCGGTTTTGCAACGTTATTGTGCCCAGTAATGCTAGCGGTTAGCTGTGTAAGCTAGCGGAGCAAAACACGTGCACTGAAGGTGCGTAGCATGGATGTTCTTATTAATTTACTGTGTTATTTACCTGAAAAGTGGTTTATTTACGTTTGTTAAAGTGTGTTTTCTTGTTTCATTACAAGTTTAGTCAAATAAGTGCTTGTGAATCTGCTGTAATAATCAGTTTCCTATAGGGTTTTATTGTAACAACAGGAGTATTTAGGCAATATGCTAAGCAGCTATTTATACTAAGTCTGTGTGACTAGAAATGTGGTAAGACATAAAACCAACATAACGAGTAAACAGAACTGACCAGAGGGCAAATAGAACTGAGAGGTATGTAACCTTTATATATTCCTTGTGGCTAATACAAGTAATAGAGTGTATATTGTGGAAAAAAAGAGAATAATTTGGTAGTAATTTGGGACTGTAAATTGAATGAAAACGTGTTAATAAAGAGACTGGCTTGAGAGACAGCAGGAAGCACACCACTTTTGCCGATCTCATTTTTGCTTTGTTATTCACAGAACAAAATTAATCCTGCGACAGGACTCAGGCTTGAGACCTGTTACACCTACTTATTAATTAGCATGACACCACGAATTACGGCCACAGTATGTTTGCTTCTTGATGATTGCTAGTTGTTTACTAATACTAGCGAACTTATTCTGATCTTTGTTTGTCCGTTAGGTGTGATGAAAACAGAGGAGCGTCAATTTGCATCAGCGTGTGCCAGCCCAGGCAGTTTCTCCATGTTGCTAATCAGTGGGGGATAGCTGACAAAATCACCACTACTGGAACTGACAAATGTAATGTGATTAAAGCAGCAATCCGGAGTTTCCCCCTTTCAGGAATTATGTATGATTTTTTAGAAATCTGTAAAAGTGATTGTCTTATCATGTAGTGTGAGATAATATAAGCAATACGTCTTTTTTTTTTTGCTAAGCCCGCCCCCCCAGCCCCGTAAAATCCGTGCAATAGGAAACTGAACGGCGACCAGTACTAACCAATAGTGTTAGATTACCGCTTACGTGCTTCAAATTTAAGGAAGTACCTCGGCTGATGCAGAGTTGATGAACTTTTCACGGACAAGTAAGTCTTTAAAATATAAATATATGAAAACACAACATGACATGAGAATAATAATTGTAAAACAACGTGTTTTAGCTGTCGGCTACAGAAGCACATTCATAAACAAGAAACGTGCAGTCGCCATCTTAAATTATCGAGTCGACCCACTATTGGTGTGATGCGCTTGTCAGCCACTAGATGGTGCCATCAGATAAAAGAAATTCTCCGGAGAGCTACTTTAAGAACTTTAAAAATGAGTTAAATGAATTAGTCATTAATCATTCATTGCTCTGTTGGTGTGTGTGTGTGTGTGTGTGGGTACATCACTGAGCTGCTTGGTGGGGATAAATATGTATCCTGCTCTGTGGTTCTACCTGCACGCGATGAAGATCTCAGATGCTGATGCTCCCTATAGTGTGCGATTCAAGACTACCTTCACCAAGGACCTCAACCAGCGGAGGGAGAACATAAACCTGGAATGGCTTAAGGTATGTCAGACACAGAAGATAACTGCATTGTTTGACCATTATAGACTGTTAAGCCAGTAAATCGGTCAATGAATAGATGAATGAGTCATGAAGAAATATGGAGGTTGGATTTGAAAAGTGAAATTTTCATCAATAATAATCATTATGTTTTATTCATCAAAGGTGGCAACTGCCCTAGAGCAGAGAGGGAGCCAGTGTGGGCAAAGCTAAGCGAGTTGGTGAATGGAAAAGAACCTGCTCAGAAAGCCACTCAGGGAGGAGAACCCTGAGCCACCCAAGAAGAAACCAGCCCTGCTACTAATGGAATCAGACCCAGAATCAGATGAGGAGACACCAGTAGACAACACTGTGGAGAGGTACAAGGTAGAGCCCAGTGCCAGCTTAGATCAGTGTCCACTGAAGTGGTGGTCAGAGCACACTGCTATGTATGGTGAGACGGCTCACATTGCCCGAAAATACTTGGGGACTCCTGCTACAACTGTCCCAATGCGAGAGACTTTTTTCTTTAGCAGGCCATATTGTGCAGAAGAGGAGATCTAGTTTGTCACCAGAAAATGTGAACAAGCTGGTCTGCTTGAGTGACTGGTGGAACAAGGAGAAATAGAGCTTGGACTGATTGACTGTAAACAGTTCATCATGACCTATTTTGTAGGCCTACAGTTCAGAATTTATAACAGTTATTAAACACAAATTCATCTGATTGATCATTATTTTCATCACCAGTTATCACAGTAGAACAGCTTTCTCAAAGACTTCCTTTTAGTCATTATTTAGGTAGTACACACATATTCTGAATGCCTTTGGCAGAATTCAAATGAGCCATTTTAATCTAGATTAATCTAGATTAATTCCAAGATTACAGTGAGATTAATCTAGATTAAAAAAATTAATCTATGCCCACCCCTAGAAATAACATTACCTTCAATTAATAACACAAAATGAAATATTTTGCATAGTTTGTTGTTATTTTGTTTGAACTCAAGGGTCTGTCATTATCTGAATTTTCAGAAACACGTTGGATCATCCGGATAAATGGAAGTGACGCCACCAACACCGGCAAACTCTGATGAAGGCTAGAGTCGCTAGATGAAACATGTTAGCTTCAAGGTAAAAAAAAATCTTTTTACTACGCTGTGTTAAAAAAAGAACAAAGTAATGGATCTTGCTCTATATGTGCAATTTTTTAACTTTGAGCACCCGCCCCTTCAAAGGTCTCTGCACGGCCCTGCTGAGCAAAGTAAAACCACCTTTTAAATCCTACTTGTGTTGCAAGTCTTATCCCTCATTAACAGAAGACAGGACAGACATACAGTTGTGCAGCCTCATGTACTGTGGCCTGTTGGTGAGGTAGATGGTCCATGCAGTCAGATCTCCATCTACTCCTGCTCCCCTCATCTTCTGCTGCAGCAAAGATGGCTGGATGGTGTTGAAAGCACTTGAGAAATCAAAACTCTCACACAGTTTTTTGCATCTCGAGGCGAGTCAGCGCCCGGTGCTGCAGGTAGATGGTGGCGTCCTCCTTTTCAGATCATTTCTTAAAAATAACAGTTTCTCAGACAATTTCTACCAAATATTGAAGTTATGAGTATGAAAATCCCAGAGATCCTAGAGAGTCTCTGGGAGATTCATGGAACGTCTTTCCCTGACAAATGGAGGGCTGGATCCTGTTTGGCGTCGGGCACCTGCAGCTGACAGCTGACGCTCCCTCAGCCTGACAAGTGACTACAGTCGAATAAATCATTGCTGGCTACAACAGCAAGGCTGTTATTGGTTTCCTTGTGTGTGTGTGTGTGTGCTTGTGTGTGTGTGTGTGTGTGTGTGCTTGTGTGTGTGTGTGTGTGTGTGTGTGTGCGTTCAAGAATTTCAAAGAAAACATCTCATGAACCAGTCGACAGATTTTGATGAAGCACTCATAATAATCACTGGATGTATTTACTGCTGATTAACTTTTGATTTGAATCCAAATCAAGATGGCCCAGGCTAATCAATGTTTGCAGACACAAAAATGGTTAAAAGTCAGTCAGTTTAACAAAAATAAAGTTCCAAATTCACGTGGTAGCAGCCTCCAAGAACTAACAGATGGTGTGGGATTATATGAGGTCGCAGATCACTGAATTAACTTTATCAGCACCTTATGCTGGTCATATACTGTGTTTTTTGGCCCATCTTAAGCCAGTTGTCTACTCATGCCACCATGTCTTGGGTCGGGTCGAGTTTTGGCTTAATTGTGTAGTGTTCAGTGGCTTTGGAGAATCAGTTAGCACCTTAAGAACAGCTTTGATCAGGAAGATGATCAGAAAATCAAACCTGTTAGAATGTCTGGTCGCCCCTCATGAGGGTTACTGTTGAAGCAGCACCACGAGCCACATTTACCTGAACCTCTGACCAATGGAAGTGTGTTTGTTTTTGTTCAGCATTCTCTCATTCTTGTGCAAGCACTTCCCAGTTTTCTTCATCTTCTTTGTACTTCTGCATTCAAGAGTCCAGTGTGTCACATGCACACGTACATTGTTGAGAACATGATTCATGAGTTGTGAATTAGTGAATCCTGTGATGTAGTTGTACAGTTGGAGCTGGGGCTGAATATATCCTCCAGGGTATGCCCAGCTTTAGTTTAAAGCTCTGGCATTGAAGAAAGCAATGGATCAGCTCTCATTCCAGAAATTATAGGCATTTGATTAGAATAAGTATTTGACTGAATGTTTAAAAGAATCTGTCCCTTCATGGTGTGTGTGTGTGTGTGTGTGTGTGTGTGTGTGTGTGTGTGTGTGTGTGTGTGTGTGTGTGTTAGGAAAAGGTACAATAAAATGTTCAAGTGAAAAGAGCTAAAAGAGGCAAAAGTTGGGAGGAAGAATAACAGCAATTTGTCAAAATACCAGAAAGAGAAGAGAAAAATCCTGCTGCAGGGTAGAAGCTGAAGCAGGATATTGAAAAGGTAAATGAAAAATGTCTGCTGTGTGCTGCTCCTGACTGTCCTCCACATGAGACACTGATGAAGACAAAGCAATTAACCCTTACCTTAACCTCCACCCAATACCCAAAACAAGCAGACTTGGGCTGGGTCTCTCTCTCTCTCTCTCTCTCTCTCTCTCTCTCTCTCTCTCTCTCTCTCTCTCTCCCTCTCTCTCTCTCTCTCTCTGCAGGGAGCATCCAAGCGTTACTGAGGAGTGCTCCAGAAGCACTCAGCTGCAGATCATATCTGCAGCATGAAGAGCAGAGGCTCATTGAACATGTGTTTTGACCCTAATGAGAATATTTTTTTTCCATTTATTCCAAACATGTTTGAATAAAAACACAACAACAAAAGAACCCTCAAGAGTAATGGGAGCCCTTATCTAAATCCTGGTGAAGTTGCATTAATTGAATGCACATTCAGCAGAAGTCCTTACCGTGACTTATTGTCGTGGTCAGCTTTAACCCTCAGTTTTACCCCTTTTTAATGTTATTTTAGTTTAAATCATGAAGAAAATACATCAGGTTGTACAGGAATATAAACTAAGACAGAAAAACAGAAACCCCTTTTCTTTGGGGACTTGTGTTCTCTTGCTTGGATTAATAAACAGATTTTTTAAATCCCACTCTTTATTTTACATACCAGCTTGATGGAAAACATTTGAATACAACTGCCTATTCAGATTTTTTCAGCTCTAACTCCTTTGTCTAAGGTTCTTGGATGAGACTAGAACATGCAATTATTTTGTTTTTGTGTATTTTCTGAGCCATCTTATTCAAATTAACAATCCTAACTTGGTACCATGGTGATAAGAAAATGCCTTTCTGCTGCAGACTGATCTGAGACGTCATGTCTAAGAGCTGCAGTGGTGAAGCTGTTTGCATGCCTCGTCGTGTCACTTCTACGCACACTCAGAGCTCAGGTTCCTCACTTTAACTGTCTCACCCTCTACACAGAAACTGCTCATTTCATTGCATTATTACTGTCTTCTGGCAAATCTCCTGCCTGTCGTGATTTTGTGCTGTTTTGAGGAACGTGTGTTTTCTGCTTTTTATTGCAAAGTGTGTATGAAAACATCAGTTCAGCAAAGTTCACTGAAGGAATATCACAGCCAAAGTATTTCTGTGCCTTCCCACAAAACAATCACTGTTGCATGGACTTGAAGATCATGTTTATATTGAATCCATCAATCCAAGACCAATTCTGGACGTATGTTGGACGTGCAAACTAGGTCCACCATTTGGACGTTTAACCTTGACCCCACTTGGACGTCAATATGACGTGAAAAATTTCGACCTTGGGTTGGGAAACTTTTTTGGACGTTATGGGCACGTCTAACCCAGGTGCAAAAAATTAGATAAAAAATGTTGCCCACTGTGCAAAGAAATATTGCAATGATGTCTTTTCCAGGTCATTTCTGCATGTCCAGTTTTGGTCCCCTGAAGGTGCAGACTGTGATGCCATATGACGTCTTTTCTTTGACGTTTTCTGGACGTATTGACATCTCCAGGACCTCCAGATAAGCTAATTCTGGTCCAAACTGTGGACAACCTTTCCACATAATACCCACCAAGTAATCAACGTTGCATGGATGTGCAGCTCATGTCTATGTTGTGTCCATCAGTCAGTCCAAGGCCAATTGTGGATCAGTATTAATTTCGTCGGCGAAATATGTTTGTGTAGTTTTTTTTTGTGACCAATAAATTTTTGCGGACAAAAACGAACAAAAACCAAAACATACACGCCAATAAAGGAGACCACTGAGCTCAGGCTCAGGGGGAGAGAGTTCCAGAGTCTGGGGGCCACAGCAGTAAATGATCTGTCTCCTTTGGTCTTTAGCCTGGTGCGCTGCACAACCAGTAGGCTTTGATCACTGGACCTCAGGGACCTGCTGGGTGTGTAGGGACTGAGAAGATCACCAATGTATGATGGTGCTTGTCCATGTAAGGCCCTAAAAACCAGAACCAGGATCTTGAAATGAACCCTGAAGTTAACCAGCAGCCAGTGAAGCTGGAAGAGGAGCGGGGTGACGTGGGTGTGTTTGGAGGACTTGGTCAGCAGCCTAGCACAGGCATTCTGGACCACCTGTAGACGGTTCAGGGAGGTTGTGCTCAGTTTTTTAGTTCAGTTGTAATTATATTTTCTATTTATTGTGCTCTGTTTCCCTTAGTCCAGCCTCATGTTTTACTTTTGTCCTTAGTCATCTGTTTAGTGTATTTTTTCAGTCCTTTTGTTTTTTTGTATTGCGTCCCATCTCTCAGTTAACTAGTCACACCTGTATGCCATTATCATCAGTAATCATCACATCTGCTCCTTTGTCTTTGTATTCACTTCCCTGCCTATTTAAACCCAGCGTAGTCCTCCACTCCTTGTCAGTTGCTTGTGTTTGCATCCTAATGTTTTTGTCCTCCTGTTCCTGCACAAGACCTCAACTTAAATAAACACTTTGTTTTTGAACCTTACCTGGCTGATTCTGGATATCTCTACACCTCACCACAACTGGGTCTTACAACAACTCCACCAATTCATGACACATCAAGCCTTTATAAGTCATCAGTAAAGCGTTGGAAACGTGATGTTTGTTGCTGTTCTTGACGAAGCGACTCCTTAAATTATTCAGTAGAGCTTCATGTTTTCATAGCAATCACAAGGCTTTGTTCTGGAGCCTAAGAGAAAAGCTGCATGTTTAGTAGGAGCGGTAGTGGTGGGAGATGGAAATCCAATCACATACATTCACATATCCCTTACACATACAAGCACAAAGTCCACATGAGTTCAGATTCTGCACAAATGATCCAGCACTCAGTCATCTCAGTCTTTCATCTTCTCAGACTCTGTTTTTCTGTATTATTGAGGTTATTCAACTTTTTCAATATTTATTTATGAAATGACTTACCATTCTATATTAGTTTAGTCAAAACAGAGACACAAACACACTGAACATCCAGTAATAACACTGTTAACACTCAGTCATGCCCAAAGAGATCCATGCAAGAGCTCCGATTGTAGAATGAATTACTTCACCAGTATGATGTAAATACTGGTTGGTCAGGAGTCCAGTTAATCACCAGCATTTGAGAAAAGAGGAATGCTTCAATCATAGTCTGGCCATTCTTTGTTTGGAAGGAGGTTAAGTTATAATGTTGACCTCTTCTGCTGACAAGGGAAAACACAGAGAACCACCAGGCGCATGGTATGCACCAACGTCACAGCTGACATTTAATTTGTTCTAATGCTCTTGACATTAAACTTTCACCTGTTAATGAATTTTCAGAAGAACATAAAAGAAAATTATTTCTCCAGAGGTGTTATGAAATAAAATGGATTCCCATCTCATGGAGCAGGGCAGACAACTGGGATGCTAATGAGTCAGTCCCACAGGTTTAATGTTAATGATCAGACTGAGTAGAGCGTTAATTTAACAGAATAATTTAGCATAAAGAACAAAGTCTGGTTTGCTGTCTGAAGAACTCTAATTTCTTATCCTTTTCTATCGATTTTTTCTGAAGTTTTAGGAATCGATCAGAGTTGCACAAGAACACAAAACACCAAATTATTGTAGAGGCAAGAGATTTTAATGAGGAAAAAACATTATTAAGTCCTTAGTGATCGCCAGCATAATGTCTTACTGAACCAAGCACAGCTGTGTCTTGCTGGGTCTTCCAAATAATTGGAAAGTGACAGAGATGTCAAATATTTTGCAAGTGCTGCAATTAGCTCTGAGCATCATTTTATTTAAATTGTTTAAGTGGATCCTCGGGTCTGTCGATTTTAAAAAGGTCAGAGCAGTTTTACATGCAGCAAACATTCTCAGCATTTAGGTTTCAGCAGAATGTTGCTCAGGTAGCTAAAAGCAATGTTTCCTGATTCTAATTGCCGGCCTGGAGCACTGTTTGNCCACTCTAGCAGTGAGCAGCAGAAGGAGGGGCAGACTGCTTCATTTCAAGTTAAAGAATGGTCCAAAAGTGGCTCTATATGTTTGAGTACACACATGATTTTTGTATAAAACAGTAGGTATTTTGGTCAGCTTTCAGGGGATGTCTTTGTTTTTGCTGTAACTCTAACGGTTGTTCTGCTACAATCGCTAACGAGCCGAGGAGTCCTGTCTTCTAACTCAGTCACAAGAAGGGCTGCATGACAGAGCCCAACTTCTCTTTACATAATGACATCCACCTGTGCTTTTACAGCCAGAGTGTTAGCTCAGTGAGATAGTAGGAGGGTTCCCATGCGGAAGACCGGAGTTCAAATCCCACCTGTGGCAATTTCACAATTCTGATCTATGATTTCTGATCTTTAAACAATGTCAAACATTTCAACTTACATCCAACTTTTAAAGCTAAACTACACCTAATAACTGTCATTTTATACTGCAGCCTAAATGCTCTTCTTTATTCAATCTTACATAACGACATCCACCTGTATTTTTCAGCAAGAGTGTTGGCTCAGTGGGATAGTTGGAGGGTTTGCAAACGGCAGACCCGGGTTCAAATCCCACCTGTGGCAATTTCATCATTCTTTTCTTTAAACTATTTCTAACTTCTTTCTTCAACTACATTCAGCTATTTTTGACAATTTAGCTCGGTCTCAGCTTCAATTCAGTTATTGGGCAGCTTCGGCAATCGGTTTCAGCGACGCAGCATTCAAACGCATTTCTGCAAGAAATGCAATTGATCTAGTTAGTTTGAATGCTGCAAGCATTCAAACTATTGTTTTCCTGTTTCTCTTTATTATT
>SSNS01000047.1:2134417-2169152 GCA_006937985.1 Aphyosemion australe
CCACCCCCCCACCTGCTGGACAGGAAACGGCGACCCATAGCAGGCTGGACCCACAATGACTCATGATGGGAGGGGTCCTTTATTCATGAATCCACTGGTTCTAAAGTCTGTGGCACATCCATTTGAGTTTGACTCTTTTGGTTTTGATATTAGCTATTTTTTTTATTGTTCTGATCTTTCACTAAATCAGAGAGAAACTGAACTTTTTCCAAAGCATGAAGAAACAACTTGAAATAAAAACGTCGGCCAACAAAGGTAACCACTGAACGGAGTTGATATAGTTAAAGAATAAGATGCAACAACCCAGAGGTCAAACAAATAAGAAGCTAAACAGAGAAGCCATTATACTCTGCTTCCTTTCCAGTATCTGCTTTAATATTTTTACTCGTGTGGAGTAACAAGTGGTGTTAATGTTCTCTCACAGAATCAAGATAAAACATAAATTAAAAGTTGTCTTCCTGAGAAAGACCACATACCTGGGTAGTATGTCCCAAAACAAGACACATCAGGCTGGGAGGATTAAATCTAGTTTGAAGCAAGTCGGGATAAATAAAAAAAATGCAGAATGGCTTTTGGTTTATGTTTAGCTGGGTTGGAAGCAGTGGTTAACTTCCAGTCAACAACAAAATGGAATGATAGAGTGACAGGACAAGGCTCTGCTGAATGAGAGATGGGTCTCTGGGGGGGGTTTACTGGAGAGACAGTGTCTTCTCAGCCTTTTCTGTTCAGATTCTTAAAACATTTGTTTTTCTTTGAACTGAGAAGATTTTGCTGTGATGACACACATCTATAAATAGATGAGCTTGGGGATGTGGGGGTGGGGGGTGGAATCATTCAAACAGGTAAGACTTACAGCAAAGTGTCAGAGAAGGTGTTTCTGCTTGCTTCAGCAGCCTGACAGGAATAAGTGAGTTCTCATTACTGTCACGTCTCCAGAGAACCATTTCCCTCAGGTGCACCTTGAAGTAGAGAGGTGGGAAGCACGCATCTGACAGCATGAGCTGCTTTTCACTCAGAGTGATTATTATGAAGGAACAATAAAAATAGCTTTTTTTTTAGAAGGGACAGTATGCTTCTTAAACATGATACTCCTCACCCAAGCTTTCCACTGGATGTGTATGCGGTGCGTAACGTAGTAGACGCGTTTTACCTGAGAGCTTCAGTCCTATCGGGGGTGTTTCAGATGCAAAACGGCAGCAAAAGGTGAAGGTATTGTGCTGTTGCAATACCGAAATTTCCCCATTGAGGGACAAATAAAGGTATTCTTTTTCTCAAGTGTTCTATGAAGCTGGTCCCGTGAGGTCATGAACAGATTAGAGGAAGACCAAGTGAGTCTGGCTATTCATGTGATAACAAGCAAGGAGAAAGACGACAACATATATCCAAAAGGTTCTGTGGTTTATTATAGTTTATTTTTACCTCGACTGGAGGTTTCACAGGTAATGATGTACTTTTTTTTACCATTTAAAGCTGCAAACAAGCTAGGTTTTGAACTCAAACACGATCACACAACACTCACCCTTGGGTATCTTCACTGGTTTCGCGTCCACCGGAACTGGAAACCCACATTACCAGAGGAAACTAGATAGCGCTAAACACCAGACGCTGTTTCCTAGGTCCAAACGTCTTTTGTTGTCCGTGACTTCAAATGGTGTTTTTCTTTTTGGGACTCTGGTAGTTTGTCCTAAAGTTGAAGTGGTAGCAGCCAGCTGTTTCTCCTCTGGTATTATTGAGTGGAGAACCTCTCACACCAGTCGTGTTCTGTTGATAAATACGTGAGTGAGTGATGTGTGGAGGACCCAGGGAAGTGTGGTGGACCGGCGAGACCGACAACTGGATGGTCCATAGTTGCTTTAGGTCCAAACTGTGTTATCAGCAGAGATTTTCAGACAAATGCATGAGAACCACTTCATTCATCTCCACAATATATTTATAGCTATACTAAGTTAAGAGGCATAAAAAATGTTTTAAGCTAACTTGTTTTCCAAATTTGCTATTTGCTTTAAGTCGTGGACAGCAGTAGCTCAGGAGGTAGAGCGGGTTGTCCAGTAATCGGAAGGTTGCAGGTTCAATCCCGGCTCACCCTATAGAATGCTGCAGTTGTGTCCTTGGGCAAGACCCTTAACCCGCCTTGGTGGTCAGAGGGACCGGTGGCGCCAGTGTACAGAAGGCCTCGCCTCTGTCAGTGTGCCCCAGGGCTGTAGCTCATCCCCACCAGCGTGTGGGTGTGTGTGTGAATGGGTGGGTGACTGATTGTGTTGTGAAGCGCCTTGGGGGTTATAGAACCCTAAGAAGGCGCTATACAAATACAGCCCATTTACCATTTACCATCAACTGGAAATCAACACGTGTCTCTTATTTTGAACTTTTCCGGATGTTTTAAATTGCTTCTGTGTTTGATTTCATGTCTGGCTTGATCTGAACTGCAGAAGCATAGCGTGTAAAAAAATAAAAAAAGCGTAAATTTAGCGGAGCACCACGTCCCCACGCTTCTGGGATGTGTCCAAAATGGGATATTTTGCAGCCGGTGGAAATGGTCCCATCAACTATAAGGGTGCCTAATTATTGCTTAATATGCTTCACAGACTACACGCCCAGGGGAAAGGCCCAGTTAGTCAATAAAGTTCAGCTTTTCTAGGTACTGTAATGGAATAAAGATTAAGACACATACAAAGTAAGCTCTTAAAAATCCCGTTTGTTGTTTGTTTTCATGTAGTCAGTAAACGAAGGGACCTTTTTAGCTTGCACTACTCCATAGATGAGGTCAGACTCACAGCATGGTAAAGGGTCTAAGCTAACTTGACCCTAACCTTGTGGTTTTGGTGCCTGAACCAACCAGAGACTGGGGAAGAGGGTTGTGGCCCCACACAGCACTTGAACCTCTAATGACAGAATGTGTGGGAGGCCTTATACCTCCCAACACAGCTGTTGTTGGAACTTACAAATGAAAACATCTTGTCTCGTGCATGAATGTCAGGATTCCAGGCAACCCCCAGGGTTCTTTTCCTTCTCCCTCTTATCTCCCCTTCCCAGGTGGTTAGTGGAGCTCTTTGAGCTACCTTAAGAGTGTTTTTTCTTGTCTGAGTCTCTACCAGTCACACCTGGAGCACATCACCACAGATAACAGTCCTACTTCACAGACCAGGTAGAGGCCCCATTCCAGTGACAATCACAGGGACTTTCATCGTTTTAGAGCATCTCCCAATGCCATTGTGTTGCTGCATGAGTTGGTTTGAGCAGGTTGTCTTTTGATTTTGCTACTCATCGTAATCCATGTGAAGCTGGACTATTTTGCTGTCACAACTCCTTTGTGATCGGTTTGATCTCTTCCAAGAACCTGCTCTGCAAACTGCCATTCCTCCACTCTCACTCATCTGGATTTCCACTCACCTGCCCACTCTCTACAGCTGTTCCTGTCTTCAGTCTTGACTGGATCCTCCTCTTGAGACCTAAAACAGATAAACAAATAACAATTATCTGCACCGATAGTAAAATCCCTCACCTCTTCTCCCAGGCCTCCTTCACAGTTCCAGTATCACAACTTTATACAGTAAACATTAATGATTTCACAATGTTTCCCACAATTTATGGCAGTGACTGATTATTTCACAAACAGTGACCAAGCTCAGCAGTCAAGATAAACAATTTCACTTTGATGTTAATGTCCCTATTTGCTCTTGGGTCCGATTGCTGTTTTTGTTTTGTACTTGTTTCAATAGTTCTTTAGTTGTGGAAGTTTAGGTCATGACCTATATATGACCAATATAGACATGATCTGCATGTCCATGCGACATTGATTACTTAGTGGGTGTTATGTAAATAGGACGTCCACAACAACCTTGTTTAGACCAGAATTAGCCCATATCTGGGGGTCCCAGAGACATCACTACAGGACGTCCAGACGTCGTTGATAAAAGACGCCATTTGGCGTCACAGTCTGCACCTTCAGTGGACCAGAACTGGACATACAGAAATGACTTGGAAAAGACGTCGCCACGACGTGTCGTTGGGCAGTGAGCAACAATATTTTTTATTTAATTTCTTGCACCTGTGTTGGACATGCCCATGACATCCAAAAATGTTACCCAACCAAAGGTCCAAATGTATCACATCATATTGACGATCAAATGGGGTCATAGTAAGACGTCCTAACATTGGACCTGGTTACGTCCACCAGACGTCTAAAATTGGTCTAGACTGACGGACTCAATATAGACTAGATCTGCACGTCCATGCAACATTGATTGTTTGCTGGGAAATTTTCCACACATTCGGTGTCAATTGTCCTTGCCTCGATATTTAAATACAAGCTTCCAACACAAACACAGCAGGTACAGCAATGAGTCAAACACACATCACTAAAGAGGCAGAATTATACTGCTGGACGTTTCAACCCGACAACCATTCCTTTCCACTGCTCGTCATGTTTATTAGGATTGGGGAATGCATAGCCTGGCAAGCCATCCTATATATGTGAATATTCAGTCTGGCCACGAACCATTGACGGCTCTCAGTCGTGAGGCGGGATCTATGGTTGTCTTTCAAACTGTCTGCAAGCAATTGGATAGCGCTAGGACCAATCAGAGTAACGAACAACGTGACGTAATCACAGCGACGGAAAAGCAGGAGGCAGCAATGGCGTCTAACATCAATGATTTCTGTCGTTTTTGTATGAAAAACATGTGAACATCAGGTGTACTGGGACATTGCACTACTTTGTTTGATAAAAATAAGAAGCCGCTAAGTATATCAGACAGACTTACGCACGTTGGAGTCTAAATCGTCCAATGTTGATGACAAAGCCATTTCAAACAAATGTGGTTTCTGCGTTGCCGCCATGTTGTTTGTGTTCGCGGCCGCAGCTCTGACGTCATCGGCTACTCCCGCTCTGTGATTGGCCCACAATATAGAGCGCTGTGATTGGACAGCCACAGCAGTGGATCAGGCTGCGAGGGTTCCAATGAAGCGTGCCTAGACCAAACTTTGCAAAGCAAGAATTTGGTCTAGTTCACTAGGCTAGGGAATGCATTGAAGTAAAGATTTCATGCAATCAGCTGGTTCCTTTTTGTGTAAAAACGTTAATGTGAGAAATATGAACACTTTTTATTTTTTACTGGCTATTGCTACTATGACAACTATAAAACGACTAATTTATTTTATTATGTAATTACATAGCAATATAGCAGTAATAAAATAAATAAAATTGACCCTCTCCACCTGTAGATCCACAACCAGAGGGCAGTAAACATATATAGGATTGGATAAGGCAGGTTTCTGATGAAGGTACTAATCCTGATGCTCCATCTAGATCAGGGTTTCTCAACCCTGGTCCTCAGCGCCCCCCTGCCCTGCATGTTTTCCATGTCTCTGCTTCAGCATATGGTGTTTGAAAGGGCAACATGGAAAACATGCAGGGCAGGGGGACGCATGAGAATTCATGACAATGGTCCAGATGAGTTAAATGTATCTTCATTACGTTCTTTCCATGTTGCTTTATACCCATTGTTTTTTGTGTTCTTGATAATACACGGAGTAGTAAAGTTTGTTATTTACCTGATAGTTTCGACGCTCATCTGGCGTCTTCCTCAGAGTGGTGGTGATGTCACTTCCTTAGAGAACGATGTCACCCTCTACTGCCCGCTCCCTCCTTGTCAATGGCCATGTCCCATATATGATTGCTTCTTTAATCCATCGGTGGATTAAAGAAGCAATCGAGATCAGGAGACGTGGACCTAACACCATGAATAGAGATGGAGCGTATACACTGGATCATAAATGGGACATGGTCATTGACAAGGAGGGAGCGAGCAGTAGAGGGCGACATCATCCACTACTGCCTACTGATAAAACAGCAAGGAATTGACATCACCACCACTCTGAGGAAGACACCAGATTAGTGTAGAAACTGTCAGGTAAATAACAAACGTTACTACTCCGTGTATTATCAAGAACACAAAGGAACAATGGAGTTAAATGTAATTTTTATTTTATACAGACATATTATGCAAATTTCACCTTTGGCATTCTCTTATGTTGCCATGTTTTGGTTTCAGGAATCATGTGCATCTATGAGCCATTTTAAAATGTCCCTTATTGTGACATCACAAAAAGGGAAATTAGCATAGAACCCCCTCGTCTCATAACAACCAGTCAAGGGATGGGTGGGCGTGGCCAGCACCAACTTATTTTTTTAAGACTCACAGAGCCTCGAAACGGTTCATTCTGGTACTGTAACTGTGAGAATAAAGTTGTTGAGGAAAAAAAGCCCAGATATGTCTCTTTAATTGTATTGGATTTATTTATATGACTGCATACAATATATAAAATAAACAATTTATATAACTGTCTTTGAATCTAGATCTATTTCTGGTCTGAATTTAATGTTTGTGTGTGTGTGTGTGTGTGTGTGTGTGTGTGTGTGTGTGCGTGCGTGCGTGCGTGCGTGCGTGCGTGCGTGCGTGTGTGCGTGTGTGTGTGTGTGTGTGTGTGTGTGTGTGTGTGTGTGTGTGTGTGTGTGTGTGTGTGTGTGTGTGTGTGTGTGTGTGTGTGTGTGTGTGTGTGTGTGTAGCACTTTGAGATTCCTGTTAGCAGACCTTTCAATAGAGGAAGCTGAACAATCACTTTACAAACGCATGGCCAAACACAGGGGAGCCAGCTCCTCAGGCAAAGGCTCAGTTGTCCACCTACGTCTCAAGAAAAAATGCACTTTTTGAAACAGTAATGTACACATTTTAGACAGAAACAGGCTGTTTCAGTGAGGAGTGAAAGAACACATCTGTGTTAAACTGAAAAACAAACACACACCTGCACTGTTGCCTTGATTCTTGATGTTTTTATGACTATTTACAATTTAAAGAAGCACCTCACAATGTTGGTATGACTCAGATGTGACACATGACCCACAGATTGGATGGGTGAACGTGTGACCCTCTCTACAACAACTGCTTAAACCACATCACAAGTTAGGGAGTGAACCATCTCCAGAGACCAGGAAAGAAGTTTGATGCCTTTTATTTCAGGACCCAAGAAAAGCTGAAATGTCCTCACTAAGTTATTAATCCTGGTTGTGTCAGAAGCATAATCTATCCCCACCTCACCCCTCCAAACTCCCAAACAAAAGACTACAGTTAAACCTAATAAATCAAACTCTTGAGTTCTTAATAAATAATTCAACCATGGAGAAAAGGACTATCTAATGACCAGAGCCCAATTATCAGCACCCCAGTATATGTGCAACCCTTATTCCTTCTAAGCCTTCAGGAGCAGATTTATGAAGTAGGGTAAATTATCCTGTAATAGCAAATGGGAAGCTTCCAGAACTAGGTGATCTAATAAGGAGACTCAGACACCTCATCTCCATAATAACCAAAAGTCTGCTAAAACAGCAGAAAATAGAGAGGGGCTGCATCCAAGCAAAGCCAGAACTCAGGAGTATTTTTTTCTGCATTAACATTACGTATGAACATCACCATCACCCTGCTTTACGTATAAGTCATTACAGTCATTGATCAGCTCTAAAGGCTGCATCTTGACTATTTCCTTTCATGTAATGCCAGATTTGTACATCAGAGTCCAATTTTCAGCCTGGCGGCATCCACAACTTCCTGTTGCTCAGACTCACAAATGGAATACGAGCGTGCCACACTTAATTGGTCATTAAAGGTGAACATAATGTAATAACAGGAAACAGCAACTGTGAAGAGCTGCAGTTTCAAGAAATGAAAATATTGGGCTCTACTCTTGATGAGTGTTAGTCACTCAGCAACAACTAGTGCATCACTCAGTGACAACAGAGTGAAAAATATGAAACATATAGGGCAGGGGCATCCAATTCTGGGCCTGGAGGGCCGGTATCCAGCATGTTTTAGTTCCAACACACCTGATTTCAATCAGCAGGTAATTAACAGGCTTCTGCAGAGCCTGATGAGCTGCTGCACAGGTGATTCAACCACTGAATCAAGTGTGTTGGAGCAGAGAAACCATTCAAATGTGCTGGATACTGAATTGAGTACCCCTGATATTGGGTGTTGCATAAATGTAACACAGCATGAAAATATTGTTTATTTTCTATCAGTATTAGGCAACCACTAAATGATTTACGTGTGTTTTTATTGTGGGGGTTGTTGTCCTGATTATTTTCATAGTCTTGTAAACTTGTGTTTTTCCTCCAGAACATGAATAATTACAGCCTAAATTCTGGCAGCCAGTATGCTAACATCTTCCTTTGGGACTTCATGTAAATTAAGCTAAATTGTTCACCACTGAATGCTTTTTGTTTCCTGCAGCATCTGTCACACCCACATCTGGATTTAAAACAAGTTTTTTGTCAATAGTTGGCGACATTTTTGTTAGTTAACATCTTAATAATTGTGTTATTTAAGTGTCTTGACAAATTTTGTGTTCTGAAATGCGTTCATGTTTGTATTAATTTGTATTTATCGACTTAGCCCCGTCTCATCTGTGTCTGAGTGGCGGGTGCAGGAACACTAAAAAGGAAGCCCAGATCATCATCCAGATAATTCTCTCCCAAGCTACTTCTGCTATTTCCTTCAGTGGGATTCCAAAGCATTCCCTGGCCAGCCTAGAGTTATAATCCCTACAGTGCACCTGGATCTCTTCCTCCTGGAAGGACTTATGAGAAACACCTTGGCTGGCTCCTCTTGAAGTGGACGAGCAGCAGCTGTACTCAGAGTACCTCCTGGATGTTTGAGCTCCTTGTCTTATCTTCAAGGTTGAGCGAGGAAGGAAAAGAGTCCATTTTGACCACCAGCATTTGAAATTTTATTCTCCTGGGGCCTCATAAAACTTTGCATAGAATCCTTACTAAAACTGTACTTAAGCTCAGCAAAAAAGATTACTTTGACTAGTTTTCCAACCTACAAAACGCTGCTTACACACATCTGCACGCAATTTCTGCTGTATGAATCACACCGATCCTAGAATTGTGCTTTGGTGTTTTTGGATCACATCCAGCCTCCTAATGTGATGGCAGGTTTAATTCATTGAAGAGTTTTTTCTTGATGAGTAATTTACAAATATGCAGTAAAGAACAGTTTTGCTTTCAAAGAGAACCAAAGAAGCATCCACAAAATAAGAGCAAGGGATCACCAATCATTGTGGATTCTTATAGCTGGAATCTTAGCTGAATAATTCTTTGGTTGATGACTGTTTTCTTGCCCATCTGGAGAAGACTGCATAAAGTCAGAGGAGGAACACATTATTGGGTTGAACCACACTACTCACCTGGTGATAAGTTAACCCACCTGCAATGTCCCACCGTCACCTGTGAAAGGAAAACACAAATCTCCTTCATAGACATCTAGCTTGTCACATATCAGTTTCCATGTATTAAGTAAAACAACTCCAACAGAAATCCAGTAACTAAAGAAGCAAAGCACCTGAATCTACATCTTCATCGCTTGTGTATGGAACCCCTGTGCTGCCATCTGTAGCTATGATTATTAATCAGCCATGCCCTCTCCTCCCACCTGCCTTACCATCCTCCTCCAGTCCTGGACCCAGACTCCTTGTTCTGCTCTTTGCTGGCTCCTGGTTCCCTGATTCACCTACCATTGTTTCCTCATCATCCTTGCCTCCATCAACTAAAACAATTTGATTCTCTCAAACACTATTCAAACAAGTCATTCACCAGTCTGTCTTCTTCCATCCAGATCCAACTACTGTTACCACTGAAGAATACAAAAAATGTTTTATAATTAAGTCTTGCCTTCCCCTGTTTGGTTTCAGAACACTGTACATCCTGACAAATGGCTTCAAATTATGTATTAATCATTAACACACAGCACATATATGTACTGTTTATCGTTAACTTTATAAATGCTGGGGATGCTGATAATGCACAAAATCTAAATAAATATGATGCAATAAATACAGTGGGTAAACATTCTTTTTAGAGTCACATATTTGTTGTAAGAGAATCTTAGGATAGCAGAGCAATGCACAAGAAATACGGACTGTGACAGTTTGGTGGCAGGCTGACATGGCCTGTATACAATAGGACAGGTGTTGAAAATGTACAGGGTGAGCGACAAGACAAGGATTTTATTGTCATTCTGAAGTGTGCCTTTGAGTAAAAGTTATAAATAACTCCTATCATACCACCTGTAGTGATATTAACAATCTCAGTTTAAAAAAAATAAAATTATTCAGGACTGATGAGCAAACAGCTGGTTTATGCAGCTCATTTTTCTGTTAATTAGTTTTATATGGAATTCTGTTGTTATTTATAAACACAAAACAGTGGTAGAGCAGTTCTTTGAATTAAAAAAATATTAGAAAGGATCAAGTTCTCTGCAACTTCTACTGAGGAGGAATAAAGAGCTCTAGACAGTGGAGTAGACTGTGCACATCTTGGGAGAGCTTCACAGTGAAAGGAATGGAGGATAGTTGGTGCCTGTGAAATGTAATGGTAGCTAAGATGAGTAATCTAGCCTGAAAAACAGAAACAGACTCACCCCCGCTCAAGTATCAAAGCAAAAAACGTAGGTTTTATTACTCAACAACTTTGGCCCTGTCCACTCGTAAGTAGGTATCTCCCAAAACGAAGATATTTTTCTACGATTCGGTCTGTCATCCACACGAAAACGCAGATTTCCGCAACGAAAATGGATCTTTTTAAAAACTCCGGTCAAAGTGAAGATTTGCGTTTTCTCCGTTTTCAGCGTTTCAGAAATAACCGGACTTTTAGGTTTCACAACGTCACTGTGACAAAATTGCTGACGGCCCATGTGCGACCTGTGTTTACACTACAACATGGATGCCCTCAGAGCTGAGCTTGCGTTATCAATCGTCCAAGTGCTTTTTGACGCTTGTTGACTTTATACTCCACAACTACATTTAAAGCAACATTCCGCAACTTTTACACCTTAAAATTATGCTTTTTTGTAAAGTTTTTGCGCCATAGTATTATCTATTATATTCATTTTCATACTTGTGATAGTGTTGGGGGGGTTCCACGTCTGTTTACTGCACTATACAGTTTTTGAGCTTCGAGTAGCCGAAGTACTGACTGGGTGTCGTTTTACGGCAGTATATGGCAAGCCAAAGGGGTAAAAAAAGCGCGCGTTCTAAACGCTCGTTATGTCCGCCAAAATGCGCGTCTTGAACGTGCGTTTTGGTGGACATAATGCAAGTTTAGAACGCGCATTTTTTTATCCTTTGGCTTTCCATAATTGTATAACGTAGACTCGCGGTTTAGCAGTGGCAGATTCACCAAAGAAAGCTAGAAATCCCTTATCAGAGGAATCTAGGAAAAGAAAAGGAGAACGTGATAGAGCAAGAGCAAAGACCAGAGTTATTATTGGGCCGTCTTTTCCTCGCTGGAGAGCTCTTTTAGAAAGAACAGCATGAACTACGGACTCTGACCTAGCCGTGCTGCTAATGGCTAGGTAAGTAATAAATGATTTCACCAGGGTTATTGTGTTTGGTTGGGCATAAAGTTGTTATACAGTCCTGATAAAACTATTTATTCAATGTGTGGAGGTGGAAAAAGTTTGTTTTTGTTGTTTTGCCTGACATTAGGAATGTAAACATGCCTCTTATGCCCAAGAGAGAGATTTGATTTTATGACAGTGACGTTATGCAGCAAGCCTCTAGAGGGCGACAGAGACCATATAACTGCAAAGTTGCAGAATGCTGCTTTAAGAGCAATTCTACCTCCTTATCGGGCCACACAAACAAGCTAGGCGCCATGTTTCATGTTTTGTTGAAGTTGAGCAGGAAGACGAAATGGATAGGATTTGGGGGAACTACTGCCACCTACAGGTCTGGCATGCCTATGAATGTGTTTAACAATGCACTTATGCGGTTATGTGTGGGTGGAGTTTTTTCTGAAAACGAGATGGTGTGGATGCTGTTTTTTTGGAGGGCGGATATATGTTTTAAAAAAACCTTGCTACGTGTGGACAAGGCCTTAGTTTCATTCATATTTTGTCCTCAGTTGTGTAAAAGACTGCCTTTTTTTTATTTAACCTCTGATGAAAGAATATTTTAGCTATTGGTGCATCTTGAAATGCTGCAGTATTCATAAAGAAGATATTTATATTTTATTATGTTTTGTCCTTATTATATAATTTAGCCAAAGTGTTTTAATTAGAAACACATTAGAAGCACTTGACTTATTAACATGACAACAAGAGGAGAGAAATTCTCAGTAGCCAAGCCAACATGAAAGATGCAATGAAAGAAAAGCTAAATTATGAAACAGCGATAATGTGCTTCAACTCAATCTTACATCATCTTTGAAAGAAAAGAATAATCTATTCAGAAATAATTTACACGCATGAGTACACCTCCGCATGGTGACCCTCTGACTCTTCTTGCTGCAGCTTTGTGCTCTTGACTTCTTTTTTGTGGAAACAGCAGAATGCCTTCATTGCGGCCATTGTTCTCTGAAAAAAAAGAGACGTACGATAATTACAACTGCGGAAAAGCTTCTATTGGTTCATAATCTGTAATTTGTGTAATGCTGGATACCCCAGATTCGACAGTCCCTGGTCTTTTGCTGTGTTCAGGTGTTTGACAGAAGCAGTGTGTCCATATCTGCAGAGGAAAACTGAGGGTCGGCAGTGTGATGCACAAATAATTGGCAGCTTGTGTCGAGGTACATTTCAATTTGAGCTTGACATTTAGATGTTTGCTTGCTTTGGTGTCATTAGGTGTGTTATTAATTAGAAGTAATAGTAAATACTCTTTGATACGTTTCACTATTTTCATTCATTTGTTAGTTGTTTTTTTTTCGTTCAGTCCTGGCTCTGGAGGGCCCCTGCCCTGCATGTTTAAGTGGTTTTTCTGTTCCAACACACCTGATTCAATCATTGCATCACATCCTCAGCAGGTGTTAGTTCTGGGAAACTAGACACATGTAGGTAGTGGTCCTCCAGGACCAGGGTTGAATAGCCCTGGTCTAAGCTTTTGATAGGACTGGGTAATACGTGTAGTAAGATTTTATTTACTACACACATTCTCCTGCAGTTTTTGGTTGTGCACATAAATTATTTGAATAACCATTAACCAAAAGATGAAAAATAAGACATTAAAGCAGTGTCAGAGGAGCGAGAGCTGAAAAGCTGAACAAGTGGAGAAAGACTGAACATCTGATTGATTTTAACGTCTGTAAGAAAAAACAATTTCTATGAGTTTTCCTTGGGCTTTATCCCTCTAAATGCTCCTATTATATTTTCTATTGTTTATTGGTCTACAAATCATTGTCATTCACCACGCTCACCGTAAAAGAAAGAACTCCATCTTTCAAGTCTCGAGTTATCAGGACGTGATAAAAATGATTCGATTTAGACCAAGTCTGGGAACATTTCACATCCAACTTGTATAAAACCACTTAGATTCTATCATGTTATTATTTATTAAACAAAAATGAAGACAACATGGAAAGCAGAGTGTGAAAATCCAAGTTCAACAGCTTGTAGAACCCCCCTTAGCAGGAATAACTCTCAGGAGTTGTTTCTGTTTGACTCTTTCAGTCTCTCTATTTAACAGTGCATGCTGCTTCACTTCACTGGGGTTTGCAGACATGTGTTTCTGTCCTTAATGTCTCAGCAAAGCATTTATGAACTTTAACCTGCTAACTAAGGCCTTTTATCTGAGCGTTATACAGTTCAGGCTCAGAGTGAACTTAGAGAGGTCTTCCTTTCTGGGCAGTTCTCTAAAATATTTTGCACTTATAATCACTAAGTGAAAAAATACTAATTGGAGATGACCTTTGACCTGCCTTTGACCCTTCCCAGATTGAAGAAACATCTGCTTCTCTGCTGTCTGTGGTGTCTTTCCTCCTTGTGTTAACACACAGCTGTATGCTCCAGAGCAGCAAACTTCCAGAACTTCTGGTTATGTAGGAGGGTCACACTGATGATGATCAGTTAATCAGGTACATCTCAGCAGCTGAAACTGACCCTCTTACATCTGACAAAAGCTGCATCATACATGCAAATGATGCATGTAGTTTTTCATACACAACTCTGTACTGTTGTTAAATGCACGGTGGAATCTGGTTTGATTTTGTACATTTGAGGTTAGATTAGAAAAATTAAAATATGGTAAAAAGCAGATAAATTTTATTACGTTCAGATGGAGTTTTTTTTAAATCATGACTGCATCTGTTCCGGCTGCACAGTGGCGCAGTGGTTAGCGCAGTTGCCTTGCAGCAAGAAGGTTCTGGGTTCACATCCCGGCCTGGGGTCTTTCTGCATGGAGTTTGCATGTTCTCCCTGTGCATGTGTGGGTTCTCTCCGGGTACTCCGGCTTCCTCCCACAGTCCAAAAACATGACTGTCAGGTTGATTGGTCTCTCTAAATTGTCCTTAGGTGTGAGTGTGTGTGTGTGTGTGGTTGTTTGTCCTGTGTGTCTCTGTGTTGCCCTGTGATGGACTGACATCCTGTCCAGGGTGTACCCTGCCTGTTTGCACGATGACTGCTGGAGATAGGCACCAGCCTCCCGCGACCCTGCTCAGATAAGCGGTTGCAGAAAATGGATGGATGGATGGATGGATGGATGGATGGATGGATGGATGCATCTGTTCCATTGTGTTTTGTCTATTCCAACCATAACAGAATGTTTATGTGATTTCATGTTTTGAAATTTGTTCTGATCTAATCTTTTCATCTCTCTTTCAGTTTACAGGAGCTTTGTCTCAGATGAGTTCTTGATCCTCCACCACAGTCAATGTGGTCTTCTGCTCTTTACTACCTCTGACTTTCCACAGAAATCCATCCACATTCCTCACATTGGAAAATGTATTTGTTAAAGAAGTCCATGCACCTACCATCTCCATCTCTCGGTTTAAAAAATAGATCTTATATCTCCTCTTTTGGCTGAAAACAGGACTGAGATGAACTGATGTCCATGAGTTTCCATGGTGACTGCAGACATGGTCATCGTCTGTTTCAAAAACAGAGGCCTGTTCAGGAAGTGCAATGTAAAAGAATATAATAGAACAGAAAATCCCTTTATTGTCCCGCAGTGCAGAAATTTTGGTGACACAGTAGAAATTACCTTCATAACAAGAGCATGAATAATTCAGAGGAACATTCTATAATAGTGAGCATCACTGTATTGCCATCCATTATGGAAGTGTTTCTCAATTATTTTCCATCACGCCCCTCCAACATACAATCTTTTTCTGCTGACAACCGTGACTCGCCTCTCTCTCAGCTCCAAAGCAGCTTTTACTGCTGGGTTAAACAGGCAGCCTGTCAAACAGTCTGAGCGCTGCTGTCGCCTAGTGGCTGGGGGTGGTTTAACATTCCAGGATGATAAAAGATGCTAAAATAATGGATTCTCCAGCCTCAATGTAAGGCCTTGTTGTGGGAACATACATGGCAAACTTAAACATAGACTTTTCTAAGCTTGGCCACCAAACCTTTTCTTGAGACATGCAACCATTCTTGATATACCTGGGTGATATACAAGTTTTGATGTGTTTACCTCTGAGCAAACATTGTCAGGACTGAACAGTAGATGAAGGGGGCTTTTGTCAGGGATGGGGCGAATAGCTGGAGCTGCATGAAATTGGGTTTCTGTCTTCCAACTGAGATGTCCAATTAAGCAGCTGGAAGGAACCACTGTTTCCTCAACTGTAGAATACCCTATTAGGTTGCCTGCAATGATGTTTAAGATCCAGCAGGTGTCAGTAGACCAACGCAGTGACACAGTATTGACACAGCATCAATACAGTCTGGCTAATGTGCTTCAACACTTCATGAGGCCTCATCTACCCTTCACTAAACAACAGATATAACACCCAGCGAACAACCACACCCACCCACTTGCAGGCAAAAAAAAAAGGGAGTCACGATCCCAGATAAGCAGGTCTCCTGGCAGCACCGCCAGACTCACAGCAGATGAGCAGACATACAGAGCAATCCACCTCAATATATGCTCATTTACTCCACCCCTCAATCAGGTGTCCAATGTGCAGTACCTAGCATGCACAGAGTGGGGAGGGTGAAACACCATCTCAGGAAGTCAAAACAGGCTAAAAAATAAAGTTCACCTGGCTTGTCAGTAGTTTGAATGTTTTGTAGTTTGTATGAAAGTGAGATTCTTGTGATCTGTCCAGATGATGAGTAGTTGAGTAGTCCCTTCCATGAAGGTAGTCACTTGCAGCATTCACTCTGTAGTGTCAGTGACTTTACAGCAATCCCTCATACTAAGCATGCATGTAGCAAAAGGGCACCAGCAGAACCTGGCTCATTATGATCAGCCATCTGCCATGACTGACTGGGGGTTATTTACTCATGGACAATTAGAATGAAGACATGCAGATCATTCCTTCCCAGTGGTGAGACCATTCACCTCTCACTGTATGTGGTAACCTTCTTAATGTCATGATATGTCCTGTCACGTTTCTCGTTTTTTCCTCTGCTCTGCCCGTCCCTTCCTGTTCTCTGCTAACGGCTTAATTGACTCTACCTATCTAGTTGCTTATATCTGGCCAGGCTCCACATGCAATCACTGAAACATTATCTACTGTCAATTTCTGTCACATTGGCTGATTCAGAGTCTATGGATGTTGGACTGGCTAAGGCACCTATGTTCTCTGTCTTACCTCTGGTTGAGTCTAGAGAGGGTTTTGCTATTGCTAATATTTCCCAAAGCACCCATGTCTAGGATTCTTGCATGCAACCACTAAGAAGTAGGGATGGAGAAATTCACCAATCTGAACTGGTGGTTCATTCATGATGTCAGCGATGTGACTGCACTGGTAGCTTCATCGGATACAACTGACGGCTATGTTGCATTGTATCTTTCTATGCGTGTCTCTCGCTGGTAAAACCCATGGTAGCGTTGATTGCTTCATAGTTTACCTGCTATGTCCATGTTTTTTTGAGGCACATTGAACGCACCATCAGTATCTTTCAGAAATATTTTCAGGTGTTAACAGTGTTTCATAATAATTCCTAATAATTATGAACTCTAATAATTTTCTGATTCTGAGTGTCCAAAGCTCATGGTTGAAAATGTTTTGCAGTTTGCAGACATTATTGAAATAATCTGAAAAAAGAGCCATCAGAGTATTGTAGCAACAAAAGTATCTTCTGTACGTTCATTCTGTGTAGCTTTTTACTTACAGTTTTTTTTCGATTGCTAAAACGCGTTTGTCGAAACTGTACGTTTCTTTCAAAACTACAAACACAAAACCCCAAACATCACACACAAATTGCTAAACCCTGGCATCCCTTTGCAAAACAACTCTGCCATCAAATCTCGTAACATGTTAACAAAGTGGAACACGTGTTTTCATTTGGTAAACACAGCCATATTTTCACATGACACAGACATACCATTCATTGAATAAACACAAGTAGCATTTGGCAGAACACTACCAAGCATGGAAAGAACACTGAAGAGCAAAACTGAAAACACAATTAGAGAAATGGAACACACTGAATCTATTACAATGCCCACTTCTCTCATAGACAAACATTACACACACACATAAATTTAGAGACAAAACACTTTATTTTTAAACCACCTCCCCACCCCTCTCCCATTCAAGCATATTCATGGGGCATCATGCCTCCGGTCTCGGTCTGGCCAACGGGCCTCGTTAACATCACAGGCGATGTCCTCCTCCTCCCCTTCCCCGTCCTCCTCCTACTCCCCTTCCCCGTCCTCCTCCTCCTCCTCCCCTTCCCCGTCCTCCTCCTCCTCCCATATGTACCCCTCTCCTTCTCTGTTGTCTGTTGTCTCTGTTCTCCATTGCTCATCAAACAAAACAGAGCGTCAAGCCTCCTTTTATGCTGCAGTCCCTGATCACAAATTGCTCACCAGACCCGAAAGTTTAGAGATTTGAATATTTGTGTGTTGTTGATTGAAGCTTTGAGGATTTATGTGAGAAGTGTGTGTAAACCTGATAATTGTGTGCTGTGTTTTGACAGCAAGGGAATGTGAAATTGACATCAGAGTGTAAAGGAGGAAAATCAGAGTTCTAATATGATATGGATATCTTGAGTAGTGATAAATTGAGTCAAGCGATTGGGAACAAAAGTAGAGGTTGTGAAAATTGTGCCTCAATTTTGCTTTTTGAGTTTTAGCAATTGAAAAAAACTGTAATCATTTTACTTTTTGTTGTTTTTAAAACACAGATAGGAGATTTTTTACCTTTTCGATCACAGCAGATGATCGAAACGTCACCAAAAAAGGTAAAGAAATCTCCTCTGTGTTTTAAAAAGAACAAAAAGTAAAACGATTAACAAAAATATGTATAATAATATGTAAATATCAAAGTTTTCACGAACACTGATGAAGTATGGATTCTTTTCAGGTTGAATTTACTGGTTAATCAAAAACAATAGAGGATCAAATTCATCCTTCACAGAGAAAGAGAGAGGGAAACATAATTGTGATGTTTAAAACCAGGCGTGGGCTTGTAAATTCTTTATGTGTTGAATCGTTTTAAATTGCATCATGAATCAAATCGAATCATAAATAGTTGTCAAATCATTAAAATCGTCAGCTGGGATGAATCATATAGAATTGTCTCGCTTGTATTGCTGGTAGCATATCGATACTAATCGAATCAGCCTCAGTGGTGGAGATTCACATCCCTACTAAGAAGATATCTCTTTCCTCCAAATGCATTCTTCTTATCTGCCCATCATCTTGGGTAATACCTGGCTGAAAAAACATAAGCCTGTTATTGATTGGGTCAGTGGTGTGATTTTTGGCCAAAGTCCATCTTAGACCTCCACCTGACATTTGGAGGCCTGGTCTTGTGCCAAAGCTCTGGCTGAAGACAACATCATCACATCTGATTTATGCCTATGTGGTGAGATGGTGTTCCACCACCCTCCCCACTCTGTGTGTGCCAGGTGCTGCACGTTGGGCACCTGATTGAGGGGCGGGGCAGATGGGATAAATGGAGACAGATTGCTCACTCTGTCTTTTTTTCTCTGCTCTGTCGATTGCGTTTGTGGTGGTGCTGCCTGACGTGATGGTCATCTGGGGTTCGCTGGGTTCACCAGCTGCTGTCAGGAGTGCTGGTGTTGCATGGTTTCTGCCTGTTTACTTTCTGGTCTACTCCCCTTGGTAGGCTATATGGGAAAACCTCTGGCCCTTTGAGTGACGGCCTACTGGACACAGCAGCTGTTTCCTGCTGTTTCTTGCTGTTTTGTTTTGTCCAGCCGGGTTTCGTCCTGTTCTCTCGACCACCTGAGTAGACCTGGGGTCCTGCGCCACAGACGAGCGTGGAGGGAAACTCTCGGATCCAGGAATCAGCACAGGACTCTGTGTTTTTATGTGTTTTTATGAGTATTATCAGTTTGATTTTTCTTGCTTTGTTTCACGATTGCATGTTTCTTTTTTTTCAAGTCAACAGCGGTTTCCTTGGCTCCATGCCCCTTTCCAGAGCTATAGAACTTGAAAGCACTTATTCAAAGTCCTGCGTGTTTGTTTTAAATTGTATTTAACTTTTTACTTGTCAATAAAATTGTATATTTTTAAATCCATCAACGGCCCGGTGCATCCTTGAACCTTTGTACTTGCTACACCTAGCTCCTGCTTTTTACCATGAACTTAGAGATGTATTTGACACATTCAAGGCCACATCACTTCCCACTCACAGACCTCTGGACTGTGCCATTGAACTGATTTTGAGATGAAAGCATTCATGGTAGAGACTGTATCCCCATCAGGTCCAATAGGAGAGGCCATGGTCAATTCCATCACATACTCTCTCTAAGCTGGTCTTGATTTGTTGCAGGAATTTCTTATTTTGGTAAGAAAAAGGATAGTTCCATCATGTGATGATCTGATTATGAGGAGCCCTAATGAAATCCCTATAAAGAATCAGTACCCACTACCATTAATGTCTTCATCTTTTAAGCTCCTCCAAAGAAGCATGGTTTTCACTAATTTTAACATCAGAAATGTTCATCATTTAGTGCGTATCAGGGAGGGCGATGAGTGTAAAACTGCTTTCAACATTTTCTTAGGTCATTAGAGTATTGTGGTATGTCTTTTGGGCAAACCAATGCTCCTGCAGTGTTCCAGGCCCTTGTTAATGACATCCTCAGGGATATAATTAATAACTTTAACATCTTGATCTCATTTATTCCAAAGATTTTTACATCTGAAACTTCTACATCTCTTTCAGAACCAACTTTATATGAAGGCGGAGAAATGTGTGTTTCATGTGCAGTCTGTTAAATTCCTGGGCTTGTTCTCTCTCCAGGGGAGATCAAGATGGATCCACAGAAAATCTCTGTTGACACTGGCTGGCCCACACCTACCGTCACCAAGGAACTCCAGTGATTCATTGGCTTTGCCCACCTCTACCACAACTTCATACCAGTGGTGGCTCGTCCATAGGGGGCGCTAGGGCACTGCCCCACCAGTCTCACAAGAAGAAGAAGAAGAAGAAGAAGCTAGGAATCACAAAGTATATAAAAAAAACATTCAAATTAAACAAAATCTATAAATCATAAAGACTACAAGTGCTGTGTATAGTCTGCATTTAAGTGTAGTTTCAGTCACAGCAATCATCGACCTACGCCAGGGGTTCCCAGAATCTTTTCCTTGAGGACCCCTTTGCCTGTGTCCAAGACAAGCCAGGACCCCCAACTCCAACTACACGCATACACACATTAAATATGATCATTTACAAACTTTATAGCTACAGACATACAGAGTATAACTTTGGAGTTCTGATTATAATTAAATTTCTGAATAATACGTGCAACTGTAGTCACAGGAACATCTAACTGCTTGGAGATGGTCTTGTAGCATTTACCTTTAACATGTTTGTCTATAATTTTCTTTCTAATCTCCTGAGACAACTCTTTCCTTCACTTCCTCTGGTCCATGTTGAGTGTGGTATGCACCATGTCACCAAACAGCACAGTGACTACCAGGAGCCCTATAGGCCCCCTGACTGATTACAAGATTGTAGACATCTGTGATGCTAATTAGTGGACACACCTTGAATAAACACGTCCCTTTGGTCACACTATTTTCAGTCTTTTCCAGGGCTACCATCATTTTTGACCAGGCCTGTTCAATGAGTTTATTTTTTTAAGCAATTCAGTTGAAGCATGGGGCAGCAGTAGCTTAGGAGGTAGAACAGGTTGTCCAGTAATTAGAAGGTTGCAGGTTCAATTTCAGCTCCAACTAGAGAATGTTGTTGTGTCCTTGGGCAAGACGCTTAACCCGTCTTGCCTGCTGGTGGTGGTCAGAGGGACCGGTGGCACGAAGGAACGGTAGGCCTCGCCTCTGTCAGCTTGCCCCCGGGCAGCTGTGGCTACATCATAGCTCAACCCTCACCAGCGTGGGAATGGATGGATGACTGATTGTGTTGTGAAGTTCCTTGGGGGGTTGTGGAACCCTAAGAAGGCGCTATACAAATAGCACTTTTATTTATTATTACTTTTGTTAAATTCAAGTTATTTCTGTGACCACTGTGGGTTTTTCTTTCACAACCAATTACCACTGTTCAATGACGCCATCAAAAAAATAGAGACAGAGAAGAGCACCACTGTCCACGCTGCACAGGACCTGTGTAATCTACAGGAGAAACCTTTGGAGAGGAAGGCTGCCCTCTTCATGGGATTAAAGGTGAGCTTAAACATATTAAAATGTAAAAGTAGTGTAAAAACAAGGCACTGGTATTAATGCTTCATTAAGCATTATTGGTATTTTTTAGGTGAAAAGCATTCTGGCTACCCGAGAGCACCCTTAAGTGGAGGTGTTTAAGCAAGGCGTTCACACTCTATGAAGGTTGCATCTCATATCTGCAGAAGTGGGCTTCCTCATTTACTGACATGACGTGCAGGTATAGGTCACCAGCAAGGATATGTCAGTCTTTCATTTTGGATAAAATGTAGGTGTCCCAGTTTTCAGTTTTTTAAAATCTGGTTACCCTAAAGGAATAAACTCCAAATAACAAGCTAAAGCAGCTCTGTAGATCACTTTTTGAGATCCTTCTTATATTCACACTTTATTTTCAGTAGTCAGCTTGTATAATTCTCAAACAAGGTTTTAAAAGTATCTGAATGGGTTATTACAAAGTGTAGGGTGCTGAGGAATTTGTAGTTATTTTAAGGGGATCATTTGTTCAGACATTCTGATAAATCTACAGAAGCATGATTTAAAATATCTAAACTATTCCTTGAACACTTGACTCAGAATCCTATCAAAGAACCAAATACAACTTTGAATCTGAGCTCAAGAGACATTCTTAAATCACGTGATAAATGTGTTCACTAATGTATCTTATGCTTACTTATCCTAAAGGCTCTGGCATTTAAACTATTAAATTAGTCTGAAATCATATTTAAACAGCAGACCATGGAGGCATTCTTCTACTGATGGGATGCTTCAAAGATTAACAAAGCTTTTACAAATTCCAGGTGGAATCAAAATATTTCTCCTTTAGGTTAAGATATTAAAATGTGAATGAACTAATATAATTTGTTATTTAAACTATTACATTAATCAATGCAATATAAATCCAGTTAAAATGGATAAATAAATTTATAACATGAACTTTCTAACAAGAAGATGGCTAAGATTTAGTAGTACTAGGAAAATCTGTTAAAGGAGTCCTCACCTATAATACCGTGGATATCTACGTCCTATTATAGTCTTTTAGATCATTAAAAGAAATTGTATTGGAAAAATAAATTCAAAATGTGCTATTTTTGTAAAGGGCATATTTTCTCGCGAAATCACACACGATATTTCAGCTGTGTTGGACGCGCGCAGGACTGAGGGGCGCGTTGATTGGTGGAAGGAAGCAGGAAGCAGCTTCAGCATCTCGCGCCAAAATAACAAAAGTTATAGCTGAACCCAACCTGGCAGTGACCTACGGGATCCAACAGTACGAGCCCAAGCCTCGCCTCGTGCGTAATGGCACCCTCGCATGTTGTTGAGTTGGGACAAAGCAAGCTAACAGCCAGGCTCTTATGCTTTTGTGAAGATGGAATACACAAACCGAGTGGAGTTTTGTCTCCCATAACACGGATTATAACATGAGTCATCAACGGTAAGACCTAACTTATGTGTTTCACAATATGAAATGAGCTTTGTTGTGCTGGTTTGTTTGCTGCTGGTTCATATTTGGTTATATTTGGCCTTTGTGACGACATATAGGCCAGAGCTTTCTCGTTTTGGAGTGCGCGTGCTCGTGGGGTGCATGTGAGCTGGTTGAAGAAGGCAAGAGTAAACAAACGCTTCAATGTTAAATATCGGCTTCTCAGCCTGTGAAAAATCATTTGGAAGCCATTATAGACATTTTTTCAAGTAGAAAAGTGAAAATTTCAGGTGATGACTCCTTTAAATGGCAATAATCTGATCCCTGAAGGTGGTCCAGCTGTCATGAAATGGTGATGGTTGCAACAGGACCCAAACGCAGGAGGGCAGGAACAGGGGGAAAACTGGCAGGGAAAAGATCTTTAATATGAACAGTGATAGGTAGGGTGGCACAATGGGAAGACAAGCACACAACACAGGGTTTAAATACACAAGGAGGAATCAGGAATCAGGTGGGTAGGATAACAAGGGGCAGGTGAGTCCAATAAACACTTAACGAGGGGAGACAGGACAACGACTGTGTCCAAATCCAGGGGTTGCGTGCTCATGACTTTTGGATTTTAAGACCAGTGACGTCACAGCGCCATGTTGAAGACCGTCCAAATTCCAAGAATGCTCAGAATGCGGTCTTGAAATGCGTTCTTGTTTTCCTCGATTTTGAGAACGGATGTGGTGTAGTCTCCGTGGTCTCCTCACCTCCATAACTCCCGTGATGCACTGCGGGATTGATTTCTATAGAAACCGGAGACGCAGCAGTAGAGCAGCAGGACGACTAGTTTATTCAAATCTGACTGAACAAAAAGTAAAAGCCTGAAGTGGTTGTGTTTTTAGGCGTTTCCCATTCTCATTAGGCCTGTAATGTGTTTTTGTATTCTTGTTCTTAATCACAGTTCATAACATTGGTAAATCATACAATAAATTATACAATTAACCGTGAATAATCCAGCATCGTGGATCCATATTGTAATAGATTTTCTTTAAGCAGTTGCTAGGTGACAGCAGTAGGGGCGGGACTTTTATTTAAGGCTAGAATGTCCACATTCACAGCTGTTAACATCTGGTCTAAGCGGTCATGGAAGAACACGTTCTCCTGAGACCAATGAGGACGGGTACTCATGAGTATGCAATCCCTGGATTTGGACACAGCCAACATGCCAGAGGGAGAAGAAGCAGATCCTGACAGAGCACCCACCCCCACCCACCCATTTAAGGGCAGCTTCTGACACCCAAAGCAGGAGCCAAACAAGCCAAACAAGATAAGGGGTGGACCAGGAAAACCCAGGATACTGGAGCTCCACGGAGGGAGGTTGGAACCCAGGAGACATCAAGGCAAGGTCCACAAAACAGGGCAACAAGCTGGGGCCTTTTGATAGGCGCCATGGCTGGGGTCACAGGGCAGGGGATGCCTATCTAGAGACTCCAGAGATGGCTGGATCTCTGACACGGTGGAGCAAAGCATGGACCACAGGGATAAGGTTCTTGACAAGAACATCAGGGAAGGTGCACGACAAAGACCTCTTGGACCATCGACAGGTGCTTGATGAGGTTAAGCAGCACAGGAGTGGGGAAATGGGTCCAACCACCTGGGTGCAGCTAGGGTGTGTCGGTACAACCTCTGCACAAAATCTCCTTAGATCTGCTGATACTGTGGAAAAAACAAAAGAAGCTGGCAGGTTCTCACCGCTGCATCCGGTTTGGTTAGATCCTTCTGTCATGAAATGGTGATGGTAGCAATAAGGAATTTTTTCCTTCTGAAACCACACATTCTCTGTGATTGCCTGTACCCGAAACATGTTATTATTTTAGGGTTTTAGTTCAATTCCATATGACAGCTTAGTCCTGGAAAGGAGCTTCAGTCTTCCTTTGGTAAAGTCAATTTTATTTTCATTTTTTAAAAAACTTCATAAAAATCTTTTCAATTTAACTTAATCATCTTGTTTTTCTGATGAGGCAGATGTTATATTAAATATAAATATAGATGTATAAATACATGTGTGCATGAGTATACAGGCCACATAGACTCTGCTAGTACCAGGTCGGACCCACTTTTGTTTTTCAAACAGCTTTTGTTCTTGGCGTCATGGATCCAACAACATTCCTCAGAGGCATCAGCATCAGCTCCATTCAGGTAGGCTGTGGAGTCATTGTGACAAGTAAAATACTAAGTCAGTGTGTCCACTGACTGGTCTTTACATTAGTTTTCTGTATGATTCAATCATGTTTATGGTTAAAATCACTGAATTTACCCGGTTCCTGATCAAATATACATGCAAAAGCATGAGGGGAGACAGAGACAAGCCTGCCTCTGTCTCTTGCTGATAATAAGTGTGTGCGGATCCACGCCGTCAGACTACAGAGATGAGAGCTGCCTTCATTCTCACAGAGCAGCTCCGCACACGCTGACTGAAGTAGGAAGTTTTGTCTTTATATCGCCAAAATACATGTTTTATTCCACATGTGCTGCACATACTGGCGTTCTACAGTCTGTCTAACATATTTAACGTCTGTGTGTGACAAATTTAGTCTTTCTGAGCATCCATAAACAGGCAGTGAAAATGCACGGGGGAGGCAGGCAGTATCCTGCCTCACTGTTAGGGGTAGTGCTGAGCCCCATAGACACTGGTGCAAATACACAGGGCAGGAGGTGAACTGTCTGTAATGGTGAACTAACTTGAATTTGCTCTGACTAAATTGAAGATTTATGGCTCAATACTGAAGGATTTATTTAAACTGGATTTTCAGACAGAACAGGAGATATTAAAGGATGATTTTAACAGCAAAGTGATGAAGATGTCAGGTTCACGGACTTCATAAACACATAAAGGTAAGATTATACACGATTTTCAAGTGTAATAAGAGAGAGCTCTGCCAAGAACAATGAATACAGTTTAAGTCAAATATTAAATATTATTTTACTTTTCTTGCTAGTGTTTTGTTGAATAGTATGAAATTGATTAAATCATTACTTAGAAGTTTTAAAACAACTAAATATTTAATTCAAGGTCAAAAATAAAATACAAGCTTATATTTCGGGATCATATTTTGTTAGTCTGACTCCAGAGCAGTCAGTGCATCCCCAGTCATGAACTTCACCGCGCATCAGTGAGTATTCTAGCCAGTTATGGTGAAAAACAAGGTAGTTTTTAGCTTTCTTTGGTTTTTTATAACTTCACAATCACAGCAGTTCAGTGCTTCCCCACAGAAAACCCCTCGAACAACAGGTCCAAACTTTCAGAACTCACCCCATAGCTCCTCTAAATCACTCAATCGAGTCGTGACACAAGCGTGCGTTAGACAGACGACTCTGCCAGCTGCATTCATAGACAACAGGTCCATCACATAAACATTTCCAAACAAGAACATAAGCAGGGTCTAAACAGAACATGTAAAACAGCTCCTTAAAGGAAATTTGCAAACAGAACAGATCATTTCGTCCATTACACTAGGCAGCCCGGCTCTGGCTTTGCTTCTTGTTTGGTTGCGTCGAGCTGTGAGAACGTGAGATTTGAGGGGGTAAAGGGCAGAGGGCGGTTTGATGGATGGATCAGGATCTGGACGTTTAAAATGACTGGATGAGGTTTTTCCAGGATTGTTCATTTCAGGGGTGATTAAAATTACTATTTTTTTTAAATTTTGATTTCATTTATTGGTTGCCATCAGTAAGTGAACAGCATTTCAAGCAATATGTCAAAATATGCTCCAGTAAAACATTTCATAGCTCACCTTAAAATGATAAATTGGTATTTTATCTGAAATGAAATTCTGGTTGATATGCGATTCTCCTAAACTCCCTCTTTTCTACAAGCATCACTTCAGTCAGACAAGACATCAAACTAACATCTAAACATTTTGTGAATCACAGGTCACCTAGACTTAAGCTTCCCACATGAAGTTTACAGATTTTGGAGAACTCTGTGTGTGTCTAAGCTCTTGTTGTGGTCCAGCTCCCTCATTGGGTCAGAAACACAACCTGCTGACTAAACGTTCCTCAGCCCTGGTCTGATGAAAAGAAACAGTCACAAGCTTCTCTGGGTCCTCTGGCTCCTGGTGTTTACCTGCACTTGCCTTTAAAAGCCCTTATTCTTGACACATTGATAACATGGTGATGCTTGATTAGTAGTTGAAACATTTCATATTATTATGGTTTATTCTGAGAATAAACAGTAAACAAGTGTTTATGCGACTTTTTTCAGATAAAGTAAAAGCCGTACTGCAGGCCCTTGGGTAAACAGGAGTCATTTTGCACCTGCTGCTTTATGACATCCTGGGGTGAATGTCTACAGTTTATTTTTATAGAGGAACATCAGGTGTTCTGCCACAGAAAGCATTCACAGTTCTTTATAAGAGTATGGTGGCTCAGTGAGCAGCAATATGGCAAAACAGGAACACATTCTAGGTCTGAATTGTGGCCTTGATTGAACCAAGCAGCCAGGATAAAGCAAATATAAAATAATCAGTGCATGAAACAGAATCGAGACAAGAATGAAAAGACGGGCATGAACTGCCAGGTGGCTAATAATGAAAAGTCCTGAGTCACCCGGTCTGAAGTGAATCGATTGACTAGATAGTGGCTGAATGGTGTTTAAATAAATAGTTTGGCCTTTATGTCAAGTGGTGTTTCTCATGTCAGAGATAAAATACGATGTTTGAAGGTTAAAGCCAAAGGATTTGAAGCAAATAGAATTATGTGTTTTAAATGTTTTATTGTTGGTCTGATTTGAGAGTTAAACAGTGTCCGAGACGTCAGATTAATACTTTTTTAAATCTCTTTCCAACACAGCAAATTCAGCATGCTCAAATTAACACTGTCAGAGTTGATTTCAACACTTTTAAAGTGTCTATATGGGTCCACACCAGAAAGAGTTGATTTAACTCTTTTTGGAGAGTTGGTACTTTAACTCTGATTTAGTGTCAAAAACCAACTCTTGTGGAGTTGATAATTTAACACCGGTGTTAGAGTTAATATAGTAACTCTTAACAATGGAGTTGACAATTTAACACCGGTGTTGGAGTTAATATAGTAACTCTTAACTCTGGAGTTACATTTTTAACTCCAGAAGAGTTGGTTTTTGACACTAAATCAGAGTTAAAGTACCAACTCTCCAAAAAGAGTTAAATTAACTCCTACTGGTGTGGACCCATATAGACACTTTAAAAGTGTTGAAATCAACTCTGACAGTGTTAATTTGAGCATGTTGTTGTGTAACAGCCACACTGAAAAACACCAGCTAACTCATGCTCTGTACCCCTCATGACTGTGGATAGCCAGTGAGAGAGGAACACAAGGAGCAGAGTCCTGATCATTTAGTGTGAACCATGCTCCACTCCTTTATGGTGACAGTGGAACGGCACAGCAGTCCCATTCCTGTGACCAGCCTCCTCACTTATGGTGCCAACATGACACAACAAGTAACACCACATTTGCAACAGTGAACAAAGTAGTAACTAAGAACAACACAACTCCCCCCAAAAAAACATGCATAAACACCCCAAAATAGAACAAATTTCCTAAAAACATGACTCCCACAATGCACCTTGCCCACTGCAGTTCTCTGCAGCCAGTCACTACCAGTCCAACGTTTAGAATAAATGGGTGGAGTCTGCAAATTAACTCTGCAGGTGTTATAGCCACTGTGGGAGTTCAGATTTAGCTTTTCAGGAGTTATTTTGTCCAAAATTACTCCTACAGAGTTGATTAGGAAACATTCCTTTTTAACACTTGGGTTTAACTCTCATGTCAGTGTTACATATCAACTATGTAACTCTTTTAGTGTTAAATGAACCATTTTTAGTGTTAAATTAACTATTATTAGTGTTAAATTGGACCAACACCCAAAAATTAACACTTTTAAATTTGCTGTGAACAATGTGTATCTTTGGTTTCCTTGGTGCAGCGTTGATGTTACCACTAAATGTGTTGTGGTGCTTCAGCACGGTCACCTTACAGCAGGAAGGTCTCCGGTTTGAAACTGGATCTCTTCATCCATCCATCCATCCATCCATCCATTCATCCATCCATCCATTCATCCATCCATCCATTCTCTACCGCTTATCCAGAGTTGGGTCGTGGGGGCAACAGCCTAAGAAGGGAGGGCCAGACCTCCCTCTCCCCAGCCACTTGGGCCAGCTCTTCTGGGGGAATCCCAAGGCGTTCCCTGTCCCCCTGAGAAACATAATCCCTCCAGCGTGTCTTGGGTCTTCCTTTGGGTCTCCTCCTGGTTGGACGTGCCCGGAAAACCTCACCAGGGAGGCGTCCAGGAGGCATCCTAACCAGATGCCCGAGCCACCTCAACTGGCTCCTCTTGATGTGGAGGAGCAGCAGATCTACTCCAAGCCCCTCCCGGATGACAGAGTTTCTCACCCTATCTCTAAAGGCTACTGCACACTGAAAGCATCAGCGGCGCGGAACGGCAGCGGAACGTCGCCGCTTCAAATAGAATTCATTATAGTCTATGGGGGTGTCATAAACCAGCCGCGACGCAGCAATTTCCAGACGCGTCCCAGAAGCTTATCCCCTCCCGCTAAAACCGCTAAAGATAGAATCGGGTTCTATTTTTGCAGCGTGTCGCTTCTGGGATGCGTCAATTTCCGCAGTTAACATGGGGCTAGACAGGAAATCACACTCGGTTTCAGTGTAAAATGCCCGGTAATTTTCAAAATAAAAGTCTGTTACAGCGATGCGGTTTCATATCTATGTAGATTACGTCTATACGTGTGACCTCACGGCTTATTTACTACCGCATCATTCGAGAAGGGCAGAGGTGTGTTTTTCATAGCTTTAATCCTGGCAGTGGTGAGTAAAAACATTATATATGACATCAAACAGCGATATCAAATGTGATTTCCTTCTTTTTGGTTTAATGGCGGACGTCATAAACAAACCGTGACCTTTGAAGTCTCGAGGGATCTTGTGATCTCGCGAGTCGAGCGAGGAGCGCTGCGGTGAAGCCGCTTCGCTGCTGCCTCTCCCGGTGTGCACTAGAGTGCCGCGATTGTCGCGAGTAAACCGTTCCGTTGCCGTTCCTCGCCGCTGATGCTTTCAGTGTGCAGCAGGCGTAAGGGAGAGCCCAGCCACCCTGCAGAGAAAACTAATTTCCTATTCTTGTATCCACGATCTCATTCTTTCTGTCACTACCCAAAGCTCGTGACCATAGGTGAGGGTTGGAACGTAGATTGTAAATCCAGAGCTTCACCTTCCAGCTCAGCTCTCTCTTCACCACCACAGACTGGTACAACACCTGCATCACTACAGACACAGCACCAATCTGCCTATCGATCTCCCAATCATCTAATTGTTTTGTATGCATCAAAGCTTCACATAATTTGAAGAAATGAAACTCCCAATGCAAAAGCTTTAAACTCAGATCAATGTATGTTGAGAAATAATTTACTGTATAGTTGTTTTGGTCAAATCTTGAAAAAAAATAAATTAGGAGTGACCTCGCATGATGTTGCAAGATCTTGAAGAAGGAAAAGTGAAAAGTTTGTTGTAACACAATTGAAGATGGACATGATTCTGTGTTTTCCCACCAGTCCTCCACTCAGCTGTTTCAGTAATCCTCACGCACCATGCTCTATCAGTGATTGTGTGCAGAAGTGTTGATGTTGTTCTTTGTGCTTTGGCGCATTGCCACAATGACTCATTGGGGGCATAGGGTCATTTTCTGTCATTTATTTATTGATCTGTTCAATGCAAATCACATTTTGCAGTATGTGTTGTGAGTTCTAATGGTAAAGATGCTGCCAGGGTTGTAATTTCACTGCTTTGTTCACAAGTGGTTACAGGAAATTATAGTTTTGCATGCTTCTAGTCCTATGAAACGTTTTAAAATAGAAATAAAAAATTTGTAATGTGTTATAACTAACAGGAGTTAAGGTGAGCAATAACTCATCTTAAAGCCTGCATCCTGGAATTTAACTGGAAGTTTTTTTGATACTTTGCTCTTTCAAGATTCCAACTGCCTTGTCAGCACAGAGTTGGTCCTTAAAAAACTATTTGGAATATGTGTGTGCGTGCGTGCGATGATCAGGCATACATGTGAAATCTTTGTGTGTGGATAAAAGTTATGTTAAAGTAACACTAGTCAGTTTTGGCTTGTTTTTACCACCCCCTAGTGTTTGTTGGTGAAAGCCAACGTAAAACTTATCTCCTCGCTGTGCGTTCATCTTTTTAACACCTTAATCTAACTGCTGAAATGTCTCCTCAGCCTTCATTAGTGTCTACAGGAGCGGTTCATCACTAAATCAAACAAATCAGCTGTGTTCATGATCTAAAACTTGCAGGAAACATGCTGGAACCAGACTTCAGAGCCAGGTATGTCAGCTCAATTTTCTTCTAAGTACCAACAGACCAGACCGGCAACCCTGAAGTTGCAAGTGGAATATTCTGGCCACAGGGGCCAACAGGGGCTGGGTGGCCTTTCATTAACCCTCTAAAGGGTCATTATAGCACAAACTGGCTCAAGAAAATGATTTAAAAATATAAAAAATTTGCAAAGTGTCCCTTAAAGTCATGAAGGTCATCCAAAATAATAGCTGGAAACATGAAGTTTTATGATGCTCAAATATTTGAGAAGTTTTACATCCTTTCTGTAAGAAGAGGTCAAATTTGATGGATGTACCTGAGAGAAATGGCTCATTTGTTGTGAAGGGAAAACAGTCAGTCTTCATTTTTTGGCAAAGCCAAGATCCTGAGCAGGGATTACAAGACTGTTAAGTGACCCAGCTGGTGAAAACAATGGAGTGAACCTTTTTATTGCTCCAAGGGATCAAAGCTTTTGGCCAAAATCAGAAAACTGTTATGGATCTGGGCCAGTAAAGGAGCAGATTGGACTCTAGCCAGTGCTAAAAACAGCAAATTCTCATCAGTTGTCACTCATATAAAAAACTAACCCTATTATGTAAAACATTACATTGCACCTACTCATCCTCACTGGTTACCATGGATTTATCTGTATGCAGGTTGTACGTCATTTCATGGGGATTCTCAGAAGAAGAGATCTGCAGTGAAGAGTTGTGCAGTCTTGGCTAAAAATTCATTCTTTACCAGTGACTGAGGCTGATAAATTTCACACTCATTTCACTCATGTTCAATGGCTGCTGTGTTTTTATTTTTTTATCCCATCACTTGTCATCCATGCCTTGTTCTTTTTTCATCTTTTTGTGTGAAACATTTGGGGTTTAATCCCTTTTTAAAATGTGTAAAATGTACAAGAAGAGCAAATAAAAACCCGGTCTAACCCCTTTTGTGTGCTACAAACTCAGCTGAGTAAACCTGATTCTGGTTCTGATTCTAATAGCTTAGGTGTGAGTTTGTAAAATGTTTCAGACTTTGAAGAAGCCTGACAATGAATTACTGTCTGAACTCGGTGACCATGAAGGTGTCAAGCTGCTGATATATAGAAAGCAGAACAAAAAATCACAACAACAATAACAATATACACTAAGATAGGCTTCATAGAACCCAAAAGACTTGAGTAGTGAGTCATAATTGAATTAGTTGAGCCAAACAGAGGACACGTCAATAAAAATGTGTTTTTGTTCAACTTTGGTGCCGTTTTGCCTCCTGGACACAAAAACAGGTTAAACTGGGTTTTGTTGTATGCGTTTTGTGTGCAAGGCTGATAACAATAATCACACATGCACACTTGTGCATAAAGTCAACAATATGGCATTTGGGGTTTTAATTGCAACTAAAAGATAGAATAATTCATAAATGTACATCATAGAGCAGTTTTATCATTTAGAATAAAATAGGAAGGTTTGTTACAACTTTAACTGACTTTTCAAAGGTGACAAAGTTCAAAACAAATCTGAGACCAAAAACAACTCTAGACAGAACTGGGTCATTAAATATCTGGTAAAGAAGAGTCCATTTTTTTCTGATAATTATTTGTTGATGTAATTTGTTACAATATTGTACCTTAAAGTAATGAAACTTACTTTCATTTTACACACAAACTTCTAATATTCTGATAAAGCTTCTGAATTTAGAAAAAAGATCTACAATAGACAGCAGCTGGGAGAATATATATTCATTTAGAAATGACAGAAACAAACAAGTTTATCTCAGTAGATGGCAGGACAGGAAACAGTTTCATCACCATGCAGCCCTAACAGCATGAAGGTTGCAGGTTTAAATCCTGGCTGTAGACTTAGCATGTTTTCCACGTGCATCAGTGGGTTTTCTCAGTCTATGTAATACCATATTCTCTGTGTGGAGAATCAATAGTACTTCTGTTCTTTAGGGAAAAGCTCCTCTGTGAGTGACCACTAGAGAATAACTCTGTAAAACCATCATCCTGTTTGACTCACATGGTCATTAGTGTTGCATTAATAGATGAAATAAAAATTGCTGCATTAACAGGAAATAGAAAATTAAAGTAATGTAAATTCTTCACATTAACTGCAACTCTTTATTTTATTTGAATCACAATTTCTTTCTGTGAGGTCTAAACATTGTTTAAGACAAATATCATCATGTTATATTTCCCTTTAATCTTTCTATTCGTTGACCACCTATACATTTCTGGTACAAAACCTTTCCTGCTTTCCCATAGAAAATGAACTAATTATTGTCTAACTGATGTCCTCTGGCGCTGAAACCCTTTGAATAAAGAGCTTGTGCTGTGCTGCTCTGTTCCATACTTGCTAAACCATCTTGCTGTGAGCTCTGAAGATGCAGTGCTTGAACACAACTGCAGTTGGAGTCACAAGGGAGGTGAAGAGTGTTGTTTTGAAGCATTCACAGAAAAATGCACTTTACATGTCTAAGAATGCTGTTGCAAAGTTTAGAGTCCATGTTGCTAAAATATTTATTCCCAGAGTAGCAGAGCACCAGAGAGCTTCCAGCTCTATTTCACTCCTTATTGCAGATTTAACAGCATTCCTGTGCAGAAACCCTCTTGTTACTACACAGGAGGAACTGGAACCACCTGTTGTGAGTTAATGGGCTTGTTCACACCTAGAACCAACATAGATCCTGGCCCAGGATCTATGTTGGTTGTTGGGTGATCTCATTATTAGAGGACAGGTCAAAGTACATGTGATGATATGTGATTAGATGTCCACCCTACATACATGTAGACGTGCAGCATACTAATAGCTGCAGAACAAATAGACTAGATACATTCAGCTTCCTGAACCATATCATTAATCAGACATGAACATGTTTCTGATGGCTAGCCGACAGGCTGTCAGCTCACACACCTCTGCAGCCAACACAGGTCCTGTGTCTGTAGGGATGAACAGGCAGCATGCTAAGAATCAACACGTCAGGAAAAGTCAACCCCAGTAAATAATATAAGGTTTTGTGGTGGAAACATCGTTTTACTTACTCCTGGATATATATTCCATCTGATTTCTACAGAATTTCTTTAAATTAGGCAGCAACTACACACAATTCTAACCTTGGCTTTCCACTGGATGCATAAGCAGCATGTAACACATTTACATGTAGTAAGACTTGTCTTGTATTCACGAAGTTTAAAAACAGACATGAAATATTAGCAGGTTTTGATTCTGCTGCCAACCAGAAAGCAAATGATTAAAACCTGACTATCATGCACAGCATTCAGTTCAGTTTGAGTGTGTGTGTGTGTGTGCGTGCGTGCGTGCGTGCGTGCGTGCGTGCGTGCGTGCGTGCGTGCGCGTGTGTGCGTGTGTGTGTGTG
>SSNS01000047.1:2210430-2212930 GCA_006937985.1 Aphyosemion australe
CATACATACCTATACATACACACATACATACATATACACATACATATACATACACATATACATATACACATACATACACACATGCATACATACATACATACATACATACATACATACATACATACATACATACATACATACATATATATACACACATACATACATATACACATACATATACATACACATATACATATACACATACATACACACATGCATACATACATACATACATACATACCTATACATACACACATACATACATATACACATACATATACATACACATATACATATACACATACATACACACATGCATACATACATACATACATACATACATACATACATACATACATACATACATACATACATATATATACACACATACATACATATACACATACATATACATACACATATACATATACACATACATACACACATGCATACATACATACATACATACATACCTATACATACACACATACATACATATACACATACATATACATACACATATACATATACACATACATACACACATGCATACATACATACATACATACATACATGCATACATACCTATACATACACACATACATACATATACACATACATATACATACACATATACATATACACATACATACATACATACATACATACATTCATACATATATATACACACATACATACATATACACATACATATACATACACATATACATATACACATACATACACACATGCATACATACATACATGCATACATACCTATACATACACACATACATACATATACACATACATATACATACACATATACATATACACATACATACACACATGCATACATGCATACATACATACATACATACATACATACATACATACATACATACATACATACATACATACATACCTATACATACACACATACATACATATACACATACATATACATACACATATACATATACACATACATACACACATGCATACATACATACATACATACATACATGCATACATACCTATACATACACACATACATACATATACACATACATATACATACACATATACATATACACATACATACATACATACATACATACATTCATACATATATATACACACATACATACATATACACATACATATACATACACATATACATATACACATACATACACACATGCATACATACATACATGCATACATACCTATACATACACACATACATACATATACACATACATATACATACACATATACATATACACATACATACACACATGCATACATGCATACATACATACATACATACATACATACATACATACATACATACATACATACATACATACATACCTATACATACACACATACATACATATACACATACATATACATACACATATACATATACACATACATACACACATGCATACATACATACATACATACATACATACATACATACATACATACATACATACATACATATATATACACACATACATACATATACACATACATATACATACACATATACATATACACATACATACACACATGCATACATACATACATACATACATACCTATACATACACACATACATACATATACACATACATATACATATACATATACATACACACATGCATACACACATACATACATACATACATACATACATACATACATACATACATACATACATACATACATACATATATATACACACATACATACATATACACATACATATACATACACATATACATATACACATACATACACACATGCATACATACATACATACATACATACCTATACATACACACATACATACATATACACATACATATACATACACATATACATATACACATACATACACACATGCATACATACATACATACATACATACATACATACATACATACATACATACATACATATATATACACACATATCCATAATAACACACATACACAAAATTACACTTATATATATATACACATACACACACATATATATATACACATATATACATACACATACATATACACATATACACATATACATAATTGCACATCCCTTAACCACAGACATAAATGACATGTTTATACATTCACTTCCTGCATGTAGTTAGTGAAAATAAGATTTTTATACTGATTTTTGAACTGTATTATATTTGAACTTCTCTTTATTTCTGGACTCAACCCATTCCATAACTTTACTCCAGACACTGAAATAAACAAACTTTTCAGTGTAGTTTTAACCGCCGGCTGTTTGTAGTGGAACTCTCCTCTAAACTGATTTCCTCCATCTCTACTAAGAAATAATTTCTGAATATTATCAGGGAGGAGATTTTTAGTTACTTTGAACATCATCAGTGCTGTTTGAAACTGGACCAGATCTAAGATTTTGATAATTTTTGAAGTTAAAAAAAGAGGATGTGTGTGATCTCTGTAACCAGTCCTATG
>SSNS01000047.1:2217930-2229589 GCA_006937985.1 Aphyosemion australe
GTCACCTCCAGAAGTTCTCTGATGACTCGGCCATCGTCGGCTGTGTGTCTGAGGGGGACGACCAGGAGTACAGGTCAGTCATCATGGACTTTGTGGACTGGTGTGAGCGTAACCACCTTCGCTTGAACACCAGTAAAACAAAGGAAATGGTGATTGACTTCCAGAGAAACACTCCTCCTCACTCACCAGTAAACATCCAGGGAGCAGACATTGAGGTGGTGGACACCTTTAAGTACCTGGGTGTTCACCTCACCAGTAAACTGAACTGGTCCCACAACACAGATGCTCTGTATCAGAAGGGCCAAAGCTGCCTCCATCTCATGAGGAGGCTGAGGTCCTTCAGAGTTAACTCCCAGCTGCTAAAATCCTTTTATCACTCTGTCGTTGGCTCTGTTATTCATTCTGTTGTGGTCTGCTGGGGTGTAGGCAGCTCTGACTGAGACAGAAAGAGACTGAACAAGCTAGCTACCAAAGCTAGCTCGGTTCTGGGCTGCCCGCTGGATTCTGTTGAGGAGACGTGTGAAAGGAGGATGCTGGGGAAGATGACCTCCATCTTAAGAAACCCCTCCCATCCACTGCACTCCACTGTGGAGGTCATGGACAGCTCCTCCAGAGGTAGACTGAGACATCCCAGATGTAAAACTGAGCGCTATCGCAGATCCTTCATCCCCTCTGCTGTAAGAGTGTAGAACTCCTCAGTTTAAGCTGTGCTGGTATCATCCTGGTACACAATAACACCAATGCAATATTCATGTGTTCTATACTTGTGCAATACCGGATTCACATTGTTGTCTGTGTCTCTTACAGTATGCTGCATAGTGCTGGTACCAAGTTTGTTTTTATCTTTATTTGTGGTTTTTTAGTGATCTAAGATTACAATACTAGATTACTGTCTATGTGTATATACATGTACCCTTGTTTTTATCTTCTTCTAATTACCTTTTGAGTGATGGTGCTGCTGTGACAAGTGAATTTCCCCACTGAGGGATCAATAAAGTATATTCTATTCTATTCTATGATCCAGCATATCCCAGCGTGGGAATTGGTGCAGACTTTAGTGAACATGTTGGTGAAGGGAATCGAGATGATGTCTTGATGCAATCTGCTGGGTTCCTTATATAGGAAACTTTTTTACTGATTGGCTTAATGAACTGAACTGTATTGGAATGTTTACTTTGTGAAGAGCCTTGAGACGACTCTTGTCGTGATTTGGCGCTATAGAAATAAACTGAATTGAATTGAATTGAATGAGGACCTGATGGACAGGTCTGGTATTCAGGATAGGAATGAAGATGGTGGTAGAAAAGGACAGAAATGGCTGTTGTCTGTAGGATGAAACTGATGGTGAGGAAGCTGAAGAGAGTAAAGATGTAGCAGAGGATCAGGTGGTGGAAAATGAAAAAAGAAGAGTGTTGTGAGGTTTTCAGGGGGCAGTTGACAGACTCTTGGTGGCCAGGAGGTGCTCCCAGATAACTGGACAGATACAGCTGACGTGATTCGGTAGACAGGTGAGAGCTATTTGGTGTGTCAACTCAGTAATGCAGACAAGGAGACTTGGTGATGGAACAAAAACTTAGTATACAAAGATAGAAGATAGTTAAGAAGTGAGATGCTGAGGACTGATGACAGCAGACAGGAGTACAGGTAGATTCAGCATATGGAGAAGGTAGAGGTGGCAAAGGTCAAACAGGTGTATGATGACCTGTAGGCTAGGCTGGACAGTAAGAAGGGAGAGAATGATTTGTAAAGGTTGGGGAGGCAGCGAGAGAGAGAGATGTATGTAACCTTTATTTAACCAGGAGAGAAAACCCTTGAGATAAAAAATCTCATTTACAAGAGTGTCCTGGCCAAGACAGGCAGCAGCTCAACCAGCAACAAAGATCAACACACTCACAGATGATAAAAATCATACAACCCATTAAGATAATCAGCAGAATCAATAACAGAAGATGGAAATGGTGTGTAGCAGGTTAAGGATGGGGATGGTACCAGCCAGGTGTGTGATAGGAAGAGAGCTTTGAAGAGCTGATGAATGAGGACCATGATATAGAATGGAGAGTAGAAGAGAAGACTGTTGTGGATCAGGAAGTAGCTGAGATTAGTGAGGATGAAGGCAGCTGGTCCTGATGACATACCTGTGGAGGTATGGAAGTGTCTAGGAGAGGTGACAGGAGCGTTTCTGACCAGTTTGTTCAACAAGACCTTGATGAATGAGAAGATGCATGAGGAATGGAGGAAAAGTGGTCTGGTGCCGATTTTTAAGTTCAAGGCTAACAAAGCTAATGAGTCATACAATGAAGCTTTGGGAAAGAGTGGTGGATGCTAGGCTTAGGTCAGAAGAGAGCATTTGTGAGCAGCAATACAGTTTCATGCTGAGAAAGAGTTCTACAAATGCTTTTCTACTATAAGGATGCTTAATGGAGAAGAACAGAGAAGGTCAGATGAATAGGCGTTGTGTCTTTGTAGGTTTAGAGAAAGTGGACGAGGGTGCTGAGAGGAGCTGTGGTGCTCGAGAAGGTCTGGAGCAGCAGGGAGAAAGACTGGTGCAGAACATGGATGAGAGCTGTGAGACAGCAGGGAGGTGTGAGACAGCAGTGAGACAAGAGGGAGGTGTGAGACAGCAGGGAGGTGTGAGACAGCAGTGAGACAAGAGGGAGGTGTGAGACAGCAGTGAGACATGAGGGAGGTGTGAGACAAGAGGGAGGTGTGAGACAGCAGTGAGACAAGAGGGAGGTGTGAGACAGCAGGGAGGTGTGAGACAGCAGTGAGACAAGAGGGAGGTGTGAGACAAGAGGGAGATGTGAGACAGCAGGGAGGTGTGAGACAGCAGTGAGACAAGAGGGAGGTGTGAGACAGCAGTGAGACAAGAGGGAGGTGTGAGACAGCAGTGAGACATGAGGGAGGTGTGAGACAAGAGGGAGGTGTGAGACAGCAAAGAGGTGTCCTGCAGGAGTGCCAGAGGAGGTGGGACTGTATCAAACATCGTCTCTAAAGCCTAGTTCATGCTTCTCCATCAGCTCCAGAGACTCAGTGATGGAGACGTTTTATCCTCTAGACGTCTCCGTCAGCTGGGGAGTGTTGCAAACCAATTAGCCTTTTGCCGGCCCCGCCCCCAGAACGGCTATTGTCCAATCACACATCATAGCAACCGTTACTATCCGACAACTCCAAACAAAATGATGAAGCTAAGCCTAATTTACTATTAAGCATTAGCCTCGATAGTAGTCGTGTCTCCTTCGTTTCCCTTCAGAACCTCCTCATCGAGCTCAACCAGCAACAGCCAAGCATGAGTGCCCCCCCCGCCCACGGCTGGGCGGAGCTCCGCCTCCCAGACTATCCAAGACCCTTTATAGACACACCGTGCCGGCAAATCAGCGTAATATTACCTCAACCGTGTGTCTTATAAACGCACATTAAGCCTTGGCGCAACAGCGGGTGGTGTCATGATCACGTGATGAATTAATGCCGAGCTCCGGCCGGGAACTAAAAATGAAAGTAAACACGGGCTTAAGTTTCTTTTTGTTAACAGAACCAGCTGAGATGATAAACTGGAGCGATGCAGAGCGCCGGGAGCTTTTAGAGCTGCCTGCAGCTCAGATCAGCTGACATCTGACAGCTCACAGGGACACCGCATCGCCGCCACCGCTCCTCGGATCCACGCGTCCCCGGACGCCGGACCTTCTCCCAAACTCCCAACTCCTTGTTCCCTGCTACGCTTCGCTCAGCGGAGCCGACACTAATATATCCCTCCACTGCATACTGTAACCCTTTTGCCTCCATCTGGATGATATTGAGGAGGAATTGCTCCAAAAAATGTCGCTGACACGCATCTGTCTACTTCTTTCCATCACGGAAACCTGCGGAGCTGCAGTATTTGATCCACTTATTGTCGGAGTTGGCAACAGTAACTAAGGGGGGCGGGGCTCGGCAAAAGGTCAATTCCCCTCCAGGACAGCAGAGGGCGTAGTGCTGTTCTGGGGCATCCTGTCATGTCTCTGGTCCAGGATAGTACATTTACTATTGTGTTTATATTGTGTTTTTTATATTTCAGAGACAAACTTGTCCCTCATTCTCCTCCCCCTCTTCATGAGCTCACCACCTTCAAACCACGTTTCCCGTCATTTCCATCCATGAATAAAACGCGTGCTGCGTATCGCTATACTCCTCCAGTCACGGGTGAATAACGTTCACATTTTCAGAGTTTTCCCGCGAGGTATTCTTCAAGCTGCTCCGTATCTGCCGCTAGATATCTTCGGCTCTCTTTTTTTCTTCTGAAGGGGTAATGGTGGAGCTGGTGATCAATTCAAAGGAAGTGGCGTCCTGGCCAATCACAAACTTGCGCTCGTTTGACGGATGTTTAGAAAAGTGGGCTCATCTTCGTCCGTCCTTGCGAGCCTGCTGGAGAGCCCTCACAACGACGAATAATGGCGCGTCTCATCGTCGCATAAATCAGGCTTTAGCCCCTTTTTGTTTGCTTCACAGACAGGCTGACAGATGATGTTAGACAGGTGTCTCCATGGTCCATGATGTTTGCAGATGACACAGTGATCTGCACTGAGAGCAGGGTGGAGGTGGAGGAGAAGCTAGAGAGGTGGAGATACGTACAGGAAAAGAGAGGACCGAAGACAGAATCCATGTGTGTAAATGAGAGGGACACAAGTGGACCGGTGATGTTACAGGAAGTAGAAGTAAAGAAGGAAGAGGACTTTAAGGACATAGGGTCTACGGTCCAAAGCTAAGGAGAGGGTGAAGAAGAGGTGATGAAGCAGGTTGGAATGGGTGGAGAAGTGTCAGGTGTGATGTGTGAAAGGGTTTCAGGTGTAGAGGACAGCAGAGAGAGCAGCCATGTTGTCTGGTATAGAGACAGGAGGTGTGAGGGTTGAGGATGCAGAAGATGGGACTAAATTGAGACAGATGATTGGCTGTGGAGAGTCCTGAAGGGACATGCCCACAGAGAAAGAAGATTATTTTTTGTTTATGCTGCCACCTGCTGGTCGTACAGAGGAACTTGCAGCTCACAACTTTACAGCAGTTTCATTTGATATTTTCTGTTCCTCCTCCTGCTCCTCTTTAGTCTGATTTGGTTGACGTCTTTCAGCTCTGAATCTGGATCAGGTTCTTGTGGTCCTGGTGGTTCTAATGATTTGGTGGGTTCTGGTCGTCCTTGTGACCCTGGTGCTTTTGGTGGGTCTAATGGTTCGACTGGCTGAACATCAGCTTGATTTGTGAGCCTTTTCTGCCCTCTGCTGGACGCTCAGTGGAATCACATCTGAATACATATTGAGATCAAATAAACAAGACAACTTTTATTTTTAAAGCCTTTCACATGAAATGGATTTGAAAGTCTTAGACTGACTTGTTTATGACAATTATTAGGCTGCCAGGTAAGCTTTATTCCTGTTTTTGGGTTCTGGTGCAGATTCTCAGTCTAGGGTTAGGGTTAGGGTTAGGGTTAGGGTGACATCGTTTACCTCAGCAGATTCATCCACTAAAACCTGTTCAGGTGAAATGTCTGACAGATGATGATAGTTGAAAGTATTCGGAGTGGAAAAAAACAACTTTCTTGAAGCTAATTTGAAAATGATGATTCTTGTGTGTTTCAGTGGTAGAACTCTGTGTGGATGAAACAATAATAATAATAATGAATTTTGTTTATGACGCTCTTTATATCAGGAGATCTCAGAGGGCTACAGGCAAGCACAAAACACATGAGAATTTAAAACAAGTAGTTCAAAGTTAAAAAAGCAAAAGGTTAAAAGCCATAGCTAAGTGCCAACTAGGATTTAAAAGCTTCGCTAAAAAGAAATGTCTTTTAAAAGAGGCAGTAGGTTGAGGAGCCCTCAGGGTGTTGGGTAGGGAGACCCACAGTTGAGGGGCAGCGACACTGAAAGCGTGATCTCCCGTGGTCTTGAGGTTGGATCTGGGAATGTGCAGAAGGTTAGAGTGCACTGAGCGGAGGGCACGGGTAGTGTGGTGTGGATATAGGAGGGTGCGAGGCCATGGATGCGTTGGTGAGTTAGAAGAAACTTTATATTTAGTGTTAGCAGAGACAGGTAGCCAGTGTAGCCATGTGCTCACTGTCATTAGGGTCCTGGCTGCGGCATTCTGGATGTATTTAAGCTTGTGCGTGTTCTTTTCAGGGATCCCTGTGAGGAGTGAGTTACAGTAGTCCAGTCTTGAGGGGACAGGTGCATGAACTAGCTTTTCAGCATCACATAGAGAGAGGACACTGCGAATTGTTTAAATGTTCTGGAGGTGGAAAAAGGAGACTTTAAAGAGATGATTAATATGGGATTCAAATGTAAGTTGAGGGTCCATTTTTACACCTAGATTTGTCACAAGCAATGAACACGACATATTGGAGAAGGACATAGTGGTCACGGGTGATGATTTAGTCTGATGTGGAGCTGTTTAGCTGCTCTCCATCCAGACCTTTATTCCCTCCAGGAAGGAACTGTATCATGTGATTTTACACCTTTCAAAGCAAGGATAGGCCCATATACGTATGATTAAAATATTACCATTGGCACTACTGAGATGTTATTTGTTCTGAAATCTAAGTTTTATTTCTTTCATCCATTCATTTTTCTCCGATTATCCAGGGTGGGGTCCCAGGGACAGCAGCCTAAGCAGAAAAGCCCAGACGTCCCTAGCCACTTGGGCCAAGTCCTCCATAACCACCCGAGCCGCATTTCACTTAGACTTATACCTATCAGCTGCCTCTGGAGGCCCACAGGACAAAACGACACATTAGGACACTTTCTTCAGCTTGACAGAATCCCTAACTGCTAGTGTCCACCAGTGGGTTCGGAGTTTGCCACCACGACAGGCACCGACCCCCCTGTGGCCATGACTTAGGTCAGCTGCCTCGAGATTGGAGGCACGGAACATGGCCCACTCTGACTCATTGTCCCTCACCTCCACCGGGACGTGTATAAAAGTTCTGCCAGAGGTAGGAATCGAAGCTTCCTCTGACAGGAGACCCCGCCGGACATTCCCAGCAGACCCTCACAATATGTTTAGGCCTGCCAGGTCTGACCGGCATCCTCCCCCACCATTGAAGCCAACTCACCACCAGGTAGTGATCTGTTGACAGCTCCGCCCCTCTCTTCATCTGAGTGTCCAAGACTTGCGGCCGCAGATCAGATGAGATGACAACAAAGTCGCTCATTGAACTGCGGCCTAAGGTACCCTGGTGCCAAGCACATGAACACGTAGACGCCCTGTTGGGTGCTGGAGAGTTGCTGCCAATTTGTATGGGTCCCTCACTCTCCAAACCCAACTGGACTCAACGCAGTGTGAGCAACTATGCTGCCTACAGTTGCAACAACCGGCGTACTATTGAAAACAGATCACGTGGGATTACTGTTGACTTTTCTAGCCTACCTGTTAGGATTTTATATTTATATTTAAACTATCATGTCATACATGTGTCTGATTTTGTTAAAAAACATAATAAAATGTGTTTTTTAGTTGGGTAAGCACCTTCCTCAGTAGAAAGAAATGCACTGGGGGCAGATGGAGACCCATCCAAGATGGCGACTGGCCACTACGGCAGCTTCAATAGGCAGCACCAGTCCATTGGGCGTCTATCTATATGATGTCTGTGGTGCCAAGAGCACCTTTATGCTTGAACATGGTGTTCATTATGGACAATCCATGACGAGCACAGTCCAATAACAAAACACCACTTGGACTCAATTCAGGGGGGCCGTTCCTCCCAACCACACCTCTCTAGGTCTCATTGTCGTTGCCCATGTGAGCATTGAAGTCCCCCAGGAGAACGAGGGAGTCAACAGAAGAAGCGCTCTCCAGCACCCCCTCATAGGACTCCAAAAAGGGTGGGTAGTCTGATCTGCAGTTTGGTGCATAAGGACAAACCAGAGTCAGGACCCATCCCCCCACACATTTGTGGAGGGAGGCTACCCTCTCACCAATGATCAGGCACCAAGATGGGGGCCAACAAGTATGCCCACCCCTGCTCTGTGCCTCTCAGTGGGGTCAAATCCAGAGTGTCTATCCCCTCTCAAGGAAACTGGTTCCAGAGCCAGAGCCATGCGTCAAGCTGAGTCTGACTATATCTATTTTATGTGATGGGTTTTTATATTAACTGCTAGTGTTATGACCTTTTTTTTTAATGTTGATTTTATTACTCTTATCGCTCTTTCATGATTTTATTCTATGTTGTGTTCAGTGCCATGGGCCCCCGCAAGGTTGGTGGAAGGCGCTATATAAATAAAATTTGATTGATAGCCAGAACTTCTTAACCAGGAGAAGCTCTCAATTTCCTGGTTGATCTACATTACTACCCTCACCTATGGGCACGAGCTTTGTGTAGTGACCAAAAGAAAGAGATTGCGGATACAAATGGCCAAAATTAGTTTTCTCCTTAGGGTGTCTGGGCTCTCCCTTAGAGATAGGCTGAGGCTTCACCCCCGCTGCTTCTGCCCTCTACCTTCTGTCAACCTGGAGGGGCTGGGGATCTGAAGCTACCTGCAGGGCTTTGGGGCCGTTGCGTGGATGTATAGGTACCCACGGGTTGGCGTATGGTGCGGAGGCCCTGGCCCATGCTGTGGCATGGTGGGTGGCTGGCTGTTCGCATAGAAATGTTGGGTTGGCTGCTGCATTGGGGGCTGTTCCCCGAATGGGGAGGGCCCTCCGCTGCTTGATCCCCAATATTTGTGGCCAAAGGTGCCCTCTCCAACTACCATCCTCACCATCCCTATGGTTTGGGGGTGTGGTAAAGGGGTAGGCGCTCACTGTACTGGGGGCAGGGCCAGGGTGGCTCGGTCGCCCCATGCTGGCTGTCCCTCACAGGGAGCTGCGGTGGGCCCTTGGGGCATGGGGTTGTCTCGCTCTGGGCTATTATGTATCTGTGGGAGTGACAGTGTGCTAGGCTGGGGGCTCTGGGCTTGGGGGCCCCTAATGGTTCCCTTTGGCTGGGGGTTGGTGCCCTGACATCTTCTGGCTGTCCCCCGTTCTTCCCTGGGTTTGGGTCTGTCCTCTGGGCTGGCCTATTGGTGCCCATCCATTGGTGGCTATCGGCTGCTGAGACGTGCCTGGCCCCAGACTCTGGCGTTGGTGGGACCTGGGCTGCTGAAGGCAGCCCCTCCCTCATCCCATACCAACAAAAACAAAACAACACTCTTGGTGACAAATCCACTTTCAAACACATTGAGATTCACACAAACACAGCTTAGACCTGCACACATAGGTAACCACACAAACCCTGATTGGGTTCGAATGAAGGCAACTGGACTTATTTGGTTTCTTGAAGATGTTTCGCTTCTCATCTGAGGAGCTTTGTCAGTTCTGACTGGATTATGGGAGGGTCAAAAATATAAACTGTAGCTGTCTGTTGTTGCTCAATGAGCAGAAACTGCCTGTGAATACCTCTCCTCCCTACCTCTTGATGAGTCGTTAGCATCATTAGCCTCTATTGTTTGTGAGTCGTTGTGTTGATCAGATGCAGGAGGGTGTGAACTGGACTGAAACTGTTTTGGAATTTGGTTCAAAGCTGCATTGTAGGTGCTGGAAAGGTGAAACCTGAGTCCTCCTCCTCTATTTAATGATGGTTTCTCCATTTTGACATAGATGGCTTCCTTCACTCCTCTCTCAAACCATCTATCTTCTCTGTCCAGAATGTGGACTTTGTCATCTTCAAAGGTGTGACCCTTGTCCTTCAGGTGTAGGTGGACTGCAGAGTCTTGGCCTGAAGAGGTGGCTCTCCTGTGCTGTGCCATCCAGGTCATGACTCTGCAGTGTACTGTTGTCCCTCCATTCCCCCCTCCCTTTCTTTCCCTGGTTGTGTTGTATGTCTCTTTTCTCCCTGCCTGTCCACTCAGGTGCACAAGCGAATGCAGTCTGACATGCCGCAAACATAATAAAGGCTATGGTGCAACAGGAGGAATATCCCACATTTCTCTTGCTGTGGAGTAAAACTGATCTGGCATGCTTTGGCACCTAGATCAACCATTCTGTCTGCTTCAACTGCCAGGACAGGACAGATTAAAAAAAAAGAGATAGGGTGAGAAGCTCAGTCATCCGGGAGAGGCTCAACATAGATCTGCAGCTCCCTGACATCAAGTGCAGCCAGTTGAGGTGGCTCGAGCATCTGGTCAGGATGCCTCCTGTACACCTCCCTGATGTGGTTTTCTGGGGACGTCCAACTGAGAGGAGACCCAAAGGAAAACCCAGGACACGCTGGAGGGACTATGTTTCTTGGCTGGCCAGGGAACGCCTTGGGATTCCCCAGAGGAGCTAACCCAAGTGGCTGGGAGAGATGGAAGTCTGGGCCTCTCTGCTTAGGCTGCTGCCCCCGCGACCCACCCTCAGAGAAGTGGACGATAGTGGATGGATAGAACCTCACACACCAACTAAGGCTCTTTCCCCAACAGAGAAGTTACATTACATGTACTGAGAGCTAGCTTCTGTAGCTGAGGATCGGACCGCCAAGGTCTACCTACCTTCATTTACCATCCATCTCACACTGGGGCTTTAAGTTATTTTTTTTAGATGTTTTATCAACCCAGACATAAGACACTTGGATTCAATGAAATCTCACCTCCACCTGTGTGAGTACCACCCTACTCATGATGTAACCCTAGATCCCCAGCAAAGCATCATGGGCCAAGGATTGCAGAGTAACACCCCCCCCCCCCCCCCCCCCCCCCCGAGCCAATAAAGCATACACAAACAAACACTGGCGGTGGTCACATTCTGGCTCGGTTCTGCCGGTTAAACTTTTTGTCAGAAAGACTGGACAGCGATCCTGTTCCTCTCCCAGACAAAATAGCTTTTTCACATTCTAGGCTTTATTTAAAGTGCAGACTAGATAAGAAAGACATGACGTCTTCTCAACTGTGGAGATTAAACTCCCTTCTTGCTACACACAGAGACTGGGTGTTAGTGTTTATTGTCCAGGGGAGGAGGGATCTGGACTGAACATTACCTGGATAGGAAGGTGTGGGTAATGATGATGCAACCATGCCCCCATCCAGGGCTTTTGCAATACCTTAGCATACCTGAAGGGAAAAAGCAGCGGAGACAGGAGAATTCATGTGTGAAGCCAAAACTGGCGTTGGAGGAGTTTTATTAGGAAATAACAATATAAGATGGATTTTACATTAAATAGTCTCTAAGAATATACATCCCCAGCCACCTCCCCTAATTAGCTCTCAGGTAGTTAAAGAGAGCACTAAGCCCCCCCTCCAGAACTTCTTTCACAGGTTTCAGCAATGGGTTGTGGATGATATGGAGTCCTTTATCCAGAGGATGATTCGCCAGCTTCTCCAGCCGAGACAAACAGTACATCTCCTGAACAAATCATCATCATCATCATCATCACCATCATCATCATCATCATCATCATCATCATCATCATCATCATCATCATCACCATCATCATCATCATCATCACCATCATCATCATCATCACCATCATCATCATCATCATCACCATCATCATCATCATCATCATCATCATCATCATCATCATCATCATCATCATCATCATCATCATCATCATCATCATCATCATCATCACCATCATCATCATCATCATCATCATCATCATCATCACCATCATCATCATCATCATCATCACCATCATCATCATCATCATCATCACCATCACCATCATTATCACCATCATCATCAT
>SSNS01000047.1:2249621-2274621 GCA_006937985.1 Aphyosemion australe
GTTCCAGTTGTTTCTGTCCCAGGTGTTTCTGTCACAGGTGTTTCTGTCCCAGGTGTTTCTGTCCCAGATGTGTATGTCCCAGACATTTCTGTCCCAGGTGTTTCTGTTCCAGACGTTTCTGTCCCAGGTGTTTTTGTCCCAGATGTTTCTGTTCCAGACGTTTCTGTCCCAGGTGTTTTTGTCCCAGATGTTTCTGTTCCAGACATTTCTGTCCCAGATGTTTCTGTCCCAGGTGATTCTGTCCCAGGTGTTTTTGTCCCAGATGTTTCTGTTCCAGACGTTTCTGTCCCAGGTGTTTTTGTCCCAGATGTTTCTGTTCCAGACATTTCTGTCCCAGACATTTCTGTCCCAGGTGATTCTGTCCCAGGAGTTTCTGTCCAAGATGTTTCTGTCCCAGTTGTTTCTGTCCCAGTTGTTTCTGTCCCAGGTGTTTCTGTCCCAGATGTTTCTGTTCCAGACATTTCTGTCCCAGGTGATTCTGTCCCAGGTGTTTCTGTCCCAGACATTTCTGTCCCAGGTGATTCTGTCCCAGGTGTTTCTGTCACAGGTGATTCTGTCCCAGGTGTTTCTGTCACAGGTGATTCTGTCCCAGGTGTTTATGTCCCAGACATTTCTGTCCCAGGTGATTCTGTCCCAGGTGTTTCTGTCACAGGTGATTCTGTCCCAGGTGTTTCTGTCCCAGGTGATTCTGTCCCAGGTGTTTCTGTCCGAGACATTTCTGTCCCAGATGTTTCTGTCCCAGGTGTTTATGTCCCAGATGTTTCTGTTCCAGACATTTCTGTCCCAGGTCTTTTTGCAATAGGTGTTTCTGTCCTACATGTGACTGACTCACTACAGTGAACTCGCCATAACCTTGGAACCACGTGCCTACATGTCTACCTCAGGAACAGTTCCAGTTCAGTGGTCTGGCTCCTGATCCTCTCTCTCTCTCTCTCTCTCTCTCTCTCTCTCTCTCTCTCTCTCTCTCTCTCTCTCTCTCTCTCTCTCTCTCTCTCTCTCTCTCTGTCTTGCTCTCTCTTGCTCTTTCTCTCTCCTGTGTCTCGCTCTCAGGTCCAGACCCGTTCAGTCAGTCGGAGTCTTGCCTTATAGATAACCATCAACGTAAACCAACTTCATTCTCCTGCAGTCAAGCAGAACCGCTTCCTGTTCTGGTGAAACAGCAGCAGAGACACAGCTGCAGAACAACTCACGGTTCCGATCCTGGCTGGTCCCTATGCTGGTCCTGGTTCTGGTCCTGGTGATGATCTTGAATGGTCATTTGGACAATTGAAGTTTGATTTTGTGTTTCTTTCTGTGCTTTATGTCATTATTCTACCTGTCCAGGTGTAGCCCCGCCTCTCTCTCAGCAATTACTGGAATTATATAGTAAATCCATCCATCCATCCATCCATCCATCCATCCATCCATCCATCCATCATCCATCCATCCATCCATCCATCCATCCATCCATCTATCCATCCATCCATCCATCCATCCATCCATCCATCTATCCATCCATCCATCCATCCATCAGAATTGATAGAAATGCCAGCATTAAAAGAAGCTAGTGAGATCAAATGATTCATTTACAGTTTGTTTTAAATAAAACAAAAGTAAAAACAAACATAAAAAGTAAGCAAAGTAAAACTTAAGCGTAAATAAAGGAAGCGTAGTAGTAGTTTGAGAAAAAACTGCTGGAACTAATTAACATTTGCAAGCACGTCACCTGGAATGGTAGTTAGATGCTCCCTTTCAAGGGGAGATTGCGTATCACACAGACAACTTGTTATCAATGAAGAAGAAGATGAACAGGAGGTCACACAAAAGCCTGATGCCTTCTGATGTGGAGGAGCAGCGGGTCTACTCCGAGCTCCTCCCAGGTGACCGAGCTTCTCACCCTATCTCTAAGGGAGAGCCTAGGCACTCATTCTGGTGCTTGTATCCACAATGAATGAAAGAATGAATGAATGAAATAATGAATGAATGAATGAATGAAAGAATGAATGAAAGAATGAATGAAATAATGAATGAATGAATGGAATAATGAATGAATGAATGAAATAATAAATGAATGAATGAATGGAATAATGAATGAATGAATGAAATAATGAATGAATGAAATAATGAATGAATGAATGAAATAATAAATGAATGAATGAATGAAAGAATGAAATAATGAATGAATGAAATATTGAATGAATGAATGAAATAATGAATGAAAGAATGAAATAATGAATGAATGAAATAATGAATGAATTAAATAATGAATGAATGAATGAAATAATGAATGAATGAAATAATGAATGAATGAAATAATGAATGAATGAATAAATGAATGAATGAATGAAATAATGAATGAATAAAATAATGAATGAATGAAATAATGAATGAAATAATGAAATAATGAAATAATGAATGAATGAAATAATGAATGGATGAATGAATGGAATAATGAATGAATGAATGAAATAATGAATGAATGAAATAATGAATGAATGAATGAATGAATGAAATAATGAATGAATGAAAGAATGAAATAATGAATGAATGAATGAATGAATGAAATAATGGATGAATGAAATATTGAATGAATGAATGAAATAATGAATGAAAGAATGAAATAATGAATGAATGAATGAAATAATGAATGAATGAAATAATGAATGAAAGAATGAAATAATTCAGGTCGATGATCGATTTTGTTGTCGTTTCATCTGATCTGCGGCCGCATGTCTTGGACACTCGGGTAAAGAGAGGGGCGGAGCTGTCAACTGACCACTACCTGGTGGTGAGTTGGCTTCGATGGTGGGGGAGGATGCCGGTCAGACCTGGTAGACCCAAACGTGTTGTGAGGGTCTGCTGGGAACGTCTGGCAGAGTCTCCCGTCAGAAGGAGCTTCAATTCCCACCTCCGACAGAACTTCGAACACGTCCCGGGGGAGGCGGGGGACATTGAGTCCGAATGGACCATGTTCCGTGACTCCATTGTCGAGGCGGCTGACCGTAGCTGTGGCCGCAGGGTGGCCGGTGCCTGTCGTGGCGGCAATCCCCGAACCCGCTGGTGGACACCGGCCTGTGGGACTCCGGAGGCAGCTGATAGGTACCGGCAGTCCAAGCGGAATGCGGCTCGGGTGGTCGCAGAGGCAAAAACCCGGGCATGGGAGGAGTTCGGTGAGACCATGGAACAAGACTTCCGTACGGCTTCGAGGAGATTCTGGTCCACCATCCGGTGTCTCAGGAGGGGAAAGCAGTGCACTACCAACACTGTTTACAGTGGGGAGGGTGTGCTGCTGACCTCAACTCGGGACGTTGTGAATCGGTGGGCCGAGTACTTCGAAGACCTCGTCAATCCCACCGGCACGTCTTCCAGGATGGAAGCAGAGTCTGGGGATTTTGGGTTGGGCTCTCCAATCTCTGGAGGTGAGGTCACTGAGGTGGTCAAAAAACTCCTCGGTGGCAAGGCTCCGGGGGTGGATGAGATCCGCCCGGATTTCCTTAAGGCTCTGGATGTTGTGGGGCTGTGTTGGTTGACGCGGCTCTGCAATATCGCGTGGACATCGGGGGCAGTTCCACTGGATTGGCAGACCGGGGTGGTGGTCCCCCTATTTAAAAAGGGGGACCGCAGGGTGTGTTCCAACTACAGGGGGATCACACTCCTGAGCCTCCCTGGTAAGGTCTATTCAGGGGTTCTGGAGAGGAGGGTCCGTCGGATAGTCGAACCTCGGATTCAGGAGGAGCAATGTGGTTTTCGTCCTGGCCGTGGAACACTGGACCAGCTCTATACCCTTGGGGGGGTCCTGGAGGGTGCGTGGGAGTTCGCCCAACCAATCTACATGTGTTTTGTGGATTTGGAGAAGGCGTTCGACCGCGTCCCTCGGGGGGCCCTGTGGGGGGTACTCTGGGAGTATGGGGTACCAGGCCCCTTGATACGGGCTGTTAGGTCCCTGTACGACCAGTGTCAGAGCTTGGTCCGCATTGCCGGCAGTAAGTCGGGCTCGTTTCCGGTGAGAGTTGGACTCCGCCAAGGCTGCCCTTTGTCACCGATTCTGTTCATAACTTTTATGGACAGAATTTCTAGGTGCAGCCAAGGTGGTGAGGGGATCCGTTTTGGTGGCCTAAGGATCAGGTCTCTGCTTTTTGCAGATGATGTGGTCCTGTTGGCTTCGTCAGAACGTGATCTCCGGCTTTCGCTGGAGCAGTTCGCAGCCGGGTGTGAAGCAGCTGGGATGAGAATCAGCTCCTCTAAATCCGAGACCATGGTCTTGAGTCGGAAAAGGGTAGAATGCCTTCTCCAGGTCAGGGACGAGGTCCTGCCCCAAGTGGAGGAGTTTAAGTATCTCGGGGTCTTGTTCACGAGTGAGGGAAGGGTGGAGCGTGAGATCGACAGGCGGATTGGTGCTGCATCTGCAGTGATGGGGGCGTTGTACCGGTCTGTCGTGGTGAAGAGAGAGCTGAGTCGAAAGGCGAAGCTCTCGATTTACCGGTCGATCTACGTTCCTACCCTCACCTATGGTCACGAGCTTTGGGTAGTGACCGAAAGAACGAGATCGCGGATACAAGCAGCCGAAATGAGTTTTCTTCGCAGGGTGGCTGGGCTCTCCCTTAGAGATAGGGTGAGGAGCTCGGTCATCCGGGAGGGGCTCGGAGTAGACCCGCTGCTCCTCCACATCGAGAGGAGCCAGTTGAGGTGGCTCGGGCATCTGATTAGGATGCCTCCTGGACGCCTCCCTGGTGAGGTTTTCCGGGCACGTCCAACCGGGAGGAGACCCAAAGGAAGACCCAGGACACGCTGGAGAGATTATGTCTCTCGGCTGGCCTGGGAACGCCTTGGGATTCCCCCGGAGGAGCTGGCCCAAGTGGCTGGGGAGAGGGAGGTCTGGGCTTCCCTCCTTAGGCTGCTGCCCCCGCGACCCGACTCCGGACAAGCGGGAGAAAATGGATGGATGGATAAAATAATGAATGAATGAATGAAATAATGAATGAATGAAATAATGAATGAATGAATGAATGAAAGAATGAATGAATGAATGAATGAATGAATGAAAGAATGAAATAATGAATGAATGAATGAATGAATTAAATAATGAATGAAAGAATGAATGAATGAATGAATGAAATATTGAATGAATGAATGAAATAATGAATGAAAGAATGAAATAATGAATGAATGAATGAAATAATGAATGAAAGAATGAAATAATGAATGAATGAAATAATGAATGAATGAATGAAATAATGAATGAATGAATGAATTAATTAAATAATGAATGAAAGAATGAATGAATGAAATATTGAATGAATGAATGAAATAATGAATGACTGAATAAATGAATGAATGAATGAATGAAATAATGAATGAATGAAATAATGAATGAATGAAATAATGAATGAATGAATGAATGAAATAATGAATGAATGAAATAATGAATGAATGAATGAAATAATGAATGAAAGAATGAAATAATGAATGAATGAAATAATGAATGAAAGAATGAAATAATGAATGAATGAATGAATTAATTAAATAATGAATGAAAGAATGAATGAATGAAATATTGAATGAATGAATGAAATAATGAATGACTGAATAAATGAATGAATGAATGAATGAAATAATGAATGAATGAAATAATGAATGAATGAAATAATGAATGAATGAATGAATGAAATAATGAATGAATGAAATAATGAATGAATGAATGAAATAATGAATGAAAGAATGAAATAATGAATGAATGAAATAATGAATGAAAGAATGAAATAATGAATGAATGAATGAATTAATTAAATAATGAATGAAAGAATGAATGAATGAAATATTGAATGAATGAATGAAATAATGAATGACTGAATAAATGAATGAATGAATGAATGAAATAATGAATGAATGAAATAATGAATGAATGAAATAATGAATGAATGAATGAATGAAATAATGAATGAATGAAATAATGAATGAAAGAATTAAATAATGAATGAATGAATGAAATAGTGAATGAATGAATGAAATAATGAATGAATGAATGAATGAAATAATGAATGAATGAATGAATGAAATAATGAATGAATGAAATAATGAAAGAATGAAAGAATGAAATAATGAATGAATGAAATAATGAATGAATGAAATAATGAATGAAATAATGAATGAATGAATGAATGAATAAATGAATGAATGAAAGGCCATTCTAAAGTTTTCCTTTAAACACAAATATGTTGGGTAATTGAACTTGGACCTGGTTCTGATGAACACAACTGTGAAAATCTGACCTGAACCAACCTGGACTACAGCTGGATCTGGTCTGGATGCTGGTGGTTCAGATCTAGGGTTCTGGGTTGTGTGCTTGTGGGAACACGGCTGCTAACATTTTGTCCTCTGAGTGAACCTGAACCTGGCCTACGACTCACTGCAGTTACCTGTGTTGAGTCTGAGCTCAGGTGTTGACAGTCTGATGTCTCCACTGCAGTTCTGAGTCACTATTGTGTTGGATCTGCTCCTGCACACTGAAAAATAAAGCTTTGACTGATTTTGACTTCTAGAGGAAGTTTTAGGACCAAAACACAGAAAGGTGCATCGATGTGACATTTGCTGAATAACAGACTAGTTTGTGATTTCTACGAGTTATCGTTGTGATGTCTAGCCTGAGCCTGAGCCAGCTTGTCGATGTTTGTCTGCTCAGTCATCATCTCTGCCTGCTTATTAGTTTTTATACATGTTCTAAAGTTCTGCTGCTATCTGGGGTCGTCTCTTCGTGACGGTTGGTTCCCTCCTGGCATTTTTCCAGTCTCCATTCAGAGCCATCACTGCTGTGAAGACATGGCTATAGTAAGAGTAGGAGGGGAGCTGGTGTCCTCGTCCTGCTCCTCCAGAGGTGGACAATGTCAGCTAGAAGCTCAGAGCGGTGTCTCCCACAGGGATGTCCAAACCTGCCCCAGTGGCTTCAGCAGGGATGATGGACCCAAATGAATGTTCCATCACTAATAAGACCTTCTTCCTTTTGAATGACATTTTCTGTGCTCAGAAACTGGCTTTTATGTTTATTGAAAGGGCAGATTGTTTGTCTTGAATATTTTGTCCAACTTCTTAGGTGTCATAAACCACTGTAAGAATATTCCCAGAGTGCTTTGTCACTTTTAACAGATCATTTCTCGTTGGCCTCAGCATGATTTTGTCACTGATTTTTACAGGTTCCGGTTGGCGATGTCTCCCATGTCATTTTCATTGTTCCTGCTGCTGTCTTCTGTTCTTCTTGCTCTCTGGTCCTTGTCTAGTTTACATTAGAGTCTGCAGCATAGCGGCACATCTTTTCCATTTATTCCACGGCAGCAGATTGTTTTGAGGCCACTTCAAAGCTACCAGCATGTTGCTGCTGGCGACGAGCCACGACCGTGCTCATGCCTACGTGATGTTTCTGAAAGTCTTGACAGTGAGATGATGAAGAGATAAAAGCAGACTCTCAGCATGGACAGATGCAGCAAAGAGATAGAGGAAAAGCTCTGTCTAAAAGGCAACAGGTAAGACTGGTTTCAAATAAACAGCCAGGTCAGGTGATGTTCCCCATCTCATCAGGCTGCCTCACCCCAGGGACATCCAACCGTCCATCAGTGTTTGTGTGAAACTTTAATCGTGACTTGGATCAGTTTAAATACAGAAGAGTTTGTTGGTAGTGCTGCACAGTGATGCTCACTGTTGAGGCCATCGTGAAACATGAGCATCTTCTATTATGAAGTCAGTTTTTGTTCAAGCTTTGCATCAGATAATATAATTTTGGATTTTATCACTCTTAGACACCAGCTGGGTTTTATTTTTTACATTTTTGTATTTTGTAAAAAAATGACATTTCATTTCACATCATTGTGTTCATTTCTATAAGCCCTTCTCCAAATCATTCATTCATTCATTCATTCATTGTCTTTACAGATGAGAAGTGGGGCAACACCTGGACACATGCATGCATCAGGGGAACATGCTAACTCCATGCATGCATGGGGAGAACAGCACCTGCGAGCAGTAGGTGATCTGGATGTGACACAAAACTCAACTCAGCACAAAAATAGTGGTGATGTTGAAAATTCTGCTAAGTCTTTGGCTTGGAACCAGGAAATGGCTGCAGACAGAGGTGCAGCTGCCAGAAAGCTCTGGAACAACCAATGACATATTTTAGGCCCAGTTTGGTCAGCTTGTAACCACAATGAAGCATGTACTCAAAAGTCAACGACAACCTGGAACCGGTTACTGGCCATCCAACCAAACCGAATTGGGTGGAGTCATACTGAGTAGGGACTGATGAAAGTGCTATTGACACTGAGAAACAGTACAGAGAGGAAGAAACAAACGCTGATGTAGTGAACATTAAAATCTTTGAACTCTTCAGCTCAAATTAGCTGTAGAACCAAGTTGGTTCTTCTCAGTGTCTGATACAAATGCAGAAGAGGTTTTGATCTGCAGCTTGTATCTATCTGACCACAGATTCTTCAGCCACTCTAGTCATTTAATTTCCCACAATCTATTATGTTTGTGATCACAGATGTCAACGTATTCTTCACAGAACTTCACTGGCTAACAGAACAAGAACCCAGCAGAGCTGAAACTGTATTGAGAATGAGCTAATGAATGTATATCCAGCTGTGGTTTGAATAGTCTTCAGGTTTGTACTTTCATCTGGAAATAATCTTTAGAAGTTTTAACCCTCTAGAGAAAAAAGTCAACAGTCATCTTCAGATGGTTTCAAGTTGACAATGTCCAACCAACTCACATCATCACACTCACATCTCAGACGCATCCAGATACTCAATTCTTATCACAGATTGAGTGAAAAACAGATCATGATTCTCCAGAGAGTTTCAAATATCATCCTACTTTGATGTTGTAGGGGAGAGATAAAGATCAGACTGGCACTGTCACATCTCTTTAAGACGACAGTGAGTCCTCCTGCTCTGATAAGACTTCTCACGATACCAACAACCACCACATGTAAGAATCCAAACAACAACCCAACATGACCCAACATGACAAACATGATTCAAGATGACCCAACATGACCAAAATTATCCAACACAACTCATGATGACCCAACATTATCCAAGATGACTCACCATGACCCAACATGACCTAACATGGCTCACCATGACTCAAAATGATCTGATATGATCAACATGATCCAAGATGACCCACCAAGACCCAACATGGCCCACCATGACCCAAAACGACCAACGTGATTCAAGATGACCCAACATGACCAAACATGACCCAATATGACCCAAAATGACCCACCATGACCAACATTATCCAACACAACTCATGATGACCCAACATGATCCAAGATGACTCACCATGACCCAACATGACTTACCATGACCAAACATGACCTAATATTTCAACATGATCCAAAATTACAGTCATGACTCAACACAACTCGCCATGACCTAAAATGATCTGATATGATCAAGATGATCCAAGATAACCCACCAAGACCAACCGAGACCCACCGAGACCCAACATGGGCCACCATGACCCAACATGATCCAACACAACCAACATAATCCAAGATGACCCATCATGACCCAACATGACTCTTCATGACCCAACATGACCAATATGATCCAAGATGACTCACCATGACCAACATTACTCAACACAACTCACCATAACCCAATATGATCCACCATGACCCAACATGGTCCGACATGACTCACCATGACCCAACATAATCCAAAATGGCCCACCATGACCAACATGACTCACCATGACCCAACATGACTAAGATGACCCACCATGACCAACATGATCCAAAATGATCTAAGATGTGCCTCCATGACCCAACATGATCCAACATTCCAATGTGATCCAAATTGACCATCATGATCCAAGATGACCCAACACAACTTACCATGACCCAACTTGATACACCATGATCCACCATGATCCGCCATGACCCGACATGACCCACCATGATTCATCATGACCCAACATGACCTACCATGACCCGACATGACCCAACATGATTCATCATGACCCAACATGACACACTATGACTCTAACATCACTGTTAAATACAGATAAAGTATTACTATCATATATTTTGTGTAATATATATTCTATTTCAATTCAACTTGAACAAGCAAACAGCAAAAGCTTTCAGACTATTTCACAGTTCCTCTCAAGTTACCACAGTGCTTTGGACCTTTTACAGTGGCTCTGAATAACTTGACCAGCTCCGGTGGCCTAGTGGTAGAGTGTCCACCCCGGGACTGGGAGATCAGGGTTCGATTCCCGGTCGGGTCATATCAAAGACTTTGAAAAAATGGCACCCATTGCCTCCTCGCTTGACACTCAGCACTAAGGGGTTGGATTGGGGGGTTAAACCACCAAATAGTTCCCGAGCGCGTCCACAGCTGCAGCTCACCGCTCCCCACCATGGGGATGGGTCAAATGCGGAGATTTCACTATTGTGTGATGAATACTTGGGACTTTAACTTTAGTTAAAAAGATTTTAAACCATCAACTCCTTTTAAAAGTATAGATAAACCTACAATAAATACATGCAGGTTTGAGCTGCTTTTTTTCATTGAATAATTCCACTGACTTTCCACAACAGAATGTCAGAAAAAGTACCACCAACATTTTTAGACCTATTTTTGTTTATTTTTAATTAATTTTCCACTAATATCAACATTCCAATGAAAAAATATTTTTTTTGCAAGTTTTTTCATAATTTATAAACAAAATTTGCCTAATAATGCTTTTTTAAAATTATTTTATTTATTCTTTATTTAACCAGGAAGGTCCCATTGAGATTAAAGACCTAATTTTCAAGGGAGCCCTGGCCAAGAGGCAGCAAAAGTTGGTTACAACATTTTTCAGTTACACAGACATGTTATGTACAAAATTACAGAAGGCAGGTACAACATATATATATATTTTTCCAGTTACACAGACATGTTTTGTACAGAATTACAGAAGACAATTACAACACAGGGAATCTGTCTCAAGGGTTCTCAGTCTGGTTTTAAATGTATTCAAGGAGATGAGCTCGGTTAGTTTCCAGTTTTCCTGCAGCCTGTTCCATGCAGAAGGAGCAGAGTGAACAAAAGCCCTTTTGCCCAGTTCAGTGCGAGCAAACGGAACACAGAGTAACAATTGATCGTTTGCACGCAGACTGTGAGAAGTTACACTTCTCCGTGAGATTAAGTTACAGATGTAGTTGGGTAGTAATCCAAGCATGGCCTTGTAAATGAAAGTGTACCAATGTGCCAACCTCCTGGTGGACAAAGAAGGCCATCCCACTCGAGAATACAATTCACAATGATGGGTCAGTGGTCTACAGTTAGTAATAAACCTCAGCGAGGCATGATGAACCACATCAATCTTACCAAGACACTGTGCTGAGGCATTCATATACAAAAGGTCTCCATAATCCAGAACAGACAGAAATGTTGCAGTAACTAGTCGTTTTTTGGCCTCAAAAGAAAAACACAGTTTATTTCAAAAACAGAAACCCAGTCTGAGTTTGAGTTTCTTCACAAGATTATCTATATGGGGCTTGAAGGAGAGGGAGTCGTCGAGCCAGACACCAAGGTATTTGTATGTGTGGACCACCTCTATGATATTTCCCTCCAGAGTGGTCACTGGGGGCATACTTAGAGGTCTTTTTTTAGAGTTTGAAAACAACATTAGTTTAGTCTTGTCAGCATTGAGGACCAATTTTAACTGCAGAAGTGTTTGTTGGACCTCATTAAAAGCTTTCTGTAAGAATTCAACAGCTTTAGTGGGAGATGTTCCAAAACAGTAAATGATTGTGTCATCAGCGTAAAAGTGCATATTAGCATCCGACACAATTTGTCCTATGTCATTAATATACATAATGAACAAGAGGGGTCCCAAAACTGAACCCTGTGGTACTCCCTTGTGGATACTCAAAAATTCAGAGGACAACCCATCACATTTAACACATTGAGTTCTGTCCTTCAAGTAGTCTGTGAACCATGAGATCGCATGTTCAGACAATCCCAAACAAGGAAGCTTTTGTCTTAAAACAGCATGGTCTACAGTGTCAAAGGCTTTACATTTTATTTGATGTTTTATTTGCATGTGGGCAGTTTTATTAACTTATTCATACTCAAGTTGTCTGTTTTCTCTTGTTCATTTCTTCTCATACTATTCTTTATTTCATTTACACTTGTCTGCTTGTAATTCAAGTTATGGATGGTTTATTGTAATGTGACATGTTTTATTAGTCCAAAAACGCATACGAAAAAAAAGTTTGTACATGATGTTTATTTTGAGCTAGAAATGTACAAAACAAAAGGATTTCAGAAAGTGCTTGAACAACAGTCTGTAAAGTCACTGTGTGTTGGCAAAATATGACGAAAATGTCCCTTAACATTAGTCTGGGTGAGTGGCTTGGGGGTGGGAGTAAATTCTATGAGAGTGGGTACAAATCTAGGCTTTTTTCCCCCTCACAGTTTATGTTTCAATTTAACATAGAATGTGCTACTACTAGTTCAACAGGTGCACTAGTAGTAGCACATTCTATGTTAAAGAAATATCAGGAGAGGGAGAATGTTCAGTGGTTGGCAGCAGTGTGCCAGCCGATGGCCCCCTCCATGAGGCCACCACAGCTCAGCAGAACGCCAGTGTAGCTTCTTCTGGGGAGAAAAACACTTAGAGAGAAAATAAAGTTAACAGCTGAAATAACAGGAAATAATGCAATTAGAGAGTGGTGGTAGAAGAGAGTAGCAGAGTGTGGAAAGTGGTCAGTATGTCCTCCAGCAGTCTAAGCCTATAGCAGCATAACTACAGAGATTTTGTAAAGACCCATCTTTTTAGCATGGCTTTTTCTGAATGAGCAGAAATCCTCAGGCTGTTTTTATCATTGGCATTTGTGTTTTATTGTAATTTCTCTTATTGTTGGTGTTGTGTCTTTTTATGGTTTGGTTTTACTATGTACAGCACTTTGGTCACTCCATGTGTGTAAAGTGCTTTATAAATAAAGCTTGATTGATTGAACGTGGCCAACATGATCCAAGATGACCCACCGGGACTTGACATGACCCAACATGACCCATTGCTGTCAGACTCTACAACAAAGACCTTGCAGTGGACCACACACATGGACTAATAAACACACATCCAGTACACAATGGTAGTTTATGTGCAATATTTAAATATTTCATGAGTGCCATTTTCTGATGCATCATGTGCAACCATATACAGTGTGGCAAAAAAGTATTTAGAGCCACCAATAGTGCAAGTTCTCCCACTTAAAAAGATGAGAGGCCTGTAATTTTCATCATAGCTATACCTCAAGTAGAGAAAAAAATCCAGAAAATCACATTGTCTGATTTTTAAATAATTTATTAGCAAATTATGGTGGAAAATATGTATTTGGTTTGAGAGGCAGGACAATCCATGTTTTTTGTGTAGTATCATGCATTAATGTAAAACTGGTCTCCAGTCACTAGGTGGTAGCTGTGCTCAGATTAATCAACAGGCTGTCTGTTGATATACAGTTTTATTTTTCCTGTGTGTGTGTGTGTGTGTGGGGGGGGGGGGGGGGGGGGGGGGGGGGGGGGGGTAATTAAGAATCACTGCCCTAGACCAACATCACCCACCATTACCAACCATGACCATGATGTTGCTAATGGCCTACCCTGACCCACTGTGATCACCATGGCTACCATGGTCCACTTATCTTCTTGGGAATGGAATCATTTCCATCCTGCAGATCTTTAGTTCATGCTGGTATTTTTTAACTTCTCCTTGATCTCTTTGTCAATAAGTTTCCTTTTTGGCTTTGAAGTTGAGTTTTCTCAGCAGCAGTGTGTTTATAGGGGTCTCCTTCCATCCGCCCTCATTCTTCCATCATCAAAAGTCTCTCTATCTCCAGCTTGGTATCAAGAGACCTTTGAACAAGTGACATTCTTTCATTGAACTTAGTTTATTTATTATCTCATCAAGGAGGCTGTAAGCAGCTCCAGTTATTTTATGTCTAATGTTAATATAACAATCAGTAAAGGTGATCATCCAAACTCGCTTATCCAATCATCTTAGATACAGTGGCTCCAGTTAAACAGCTCGTTGTATCTAACAGAAGGAACAGTCCTTGGATAAATTAAAACATTTACAGTTTCAAAGAACATGTCGCAAATCCGAGAGGTTAGAAGTTCATAAGCTGCATTTTAAAGAGCATCTTTGGATGAGATGGTGAAAATCTCCTGGGCTCTCATTCATCAGACATTCATAGAAATATTCCTATATTCCCACCTATGAACAAAACCTAGAATGTTCGTATGAACAGTCAAAATCCTGATCTATGAAACATGCGGTGGCCTCTCGTACGCATGTTCCTCCGCAGTTGTCTGATGATAAATCCGTTCACCGTGTCCGTTCACCATCATTTACATATACAAACGCCCTCAATTAACCATATTTGGTCACACTGGTGCTCAGCTCATGAGGGGATTCCCTGGACACCCCCCCCCCCCTGTTGACAGTGGGATCGAGGCACTGGCTGCTGATTTAGAAGAGAACAAGCTAGTTTTAGAGGTTGTAATTGTTTTATTGTAAACGTGGTCAGGACAGAGGAGAGGTTCCTGTCAGAAATAAAGAAACGTAGAGAAACGGACTGAATGTTGTTGATTACAGTTTACATTTAAGGGGTTGAGTGCATGTTCTGTTTAGTTTTGTCCTTGTTAGAAATGTTTGTTGATGCTGCAGCCTCCTCTGAGCTCAGGTGTCTGCTCAGACTGAGAAGACTTGACTCCCTGTGTTGTAACTGCCTTCTATAAGTTTGTATAGAACTAACTGTGTAACTGAGACATTTTGTGACTGTATCTTTTGCTGCCTCTTGGCAGGACTCTCTTGAAAATGAGGTTTTTAATCTCAATGAGACCTTCCTGGTTAAGTAAAAATAAATAAATACAAAATAAAACAATAGTTTTGATTCATTTTTTTACCTGCACATGACATGATTCTGGCTTTGCTTAAAATTTCCAGTGACATCATGATGGCTGCAAACACCAGGGAATTTACTGTCTCAGTATTGTTGGATCTTTCTGCAGTTTTTGACACAGTGCCTTCATTAAGAGACTTCATGACTCAGTTGGGATCTCTGGAACTGTTCTAGACTGGTTCAGATCATACCTTCTAACAGATGTTTCAGTGTCTTTATAAACCAAACCTGTTCTGTGGGGAACCCCAAGGTTCGGTTTTGGGTTCACTCCTGTTTTTACTATATATATATGTCAGGAACTGGCTGGACAGGAAACTGACTGGAACAGAGCTTGACTGGAACAACCCTACCCTAACGCTGAAACGATGACTGAGCCATTAGTGATTCAGACTTCCTGAAATATGGCCAAGGCTGGTGACATGGGCAGGAAGTCTGGTGCGGGGCATGATGGGTCGTGGAGCATGATGGGTAATGAAGGCTGGTTTGGGCTGTGGGGAATGACTGGGGTGATGCAGGCTGGTTTCTGGTGAACTGTGGCAGGTTTGGGTCTGGAGTGGAGGAGGTCTGGGGTGATCAGAGCTGAGGAGGAGGCAGAGGGGCCAGGATCGTGACAATATATACTCCTACAGCGTGTTGTACGCTCTGCTGAGAAGGTCATTGGCTGCCAACTCCCCTCCATACAGGACTTGTACACCTCCAGGACATTGAGGCGTGCAGGTCGGCTCACAGCTGACCCGACTCGCCCTGGACACTGTCTCTTTGACCCGCTCCCATCTGGCAGGAGGTTCAGATCCATTCGGACCAGAACCTCTCGCCACAAGAACAGTTTCTTCCCCTCTGCTGTTGGACTCATGAATGTCAATCCTAGGGCTGCCCACTCCAGTCGCTTGGTCCCAGTCACATGACCCGGTGTTGTGTTTGTACCTGAAGCTGATCCACTCTGATTAGTACCTGCACTGTGTCTAGAGTAGCTGCTTCTCTAATTATTGCCACTTTTTATAATAATTATTTTATCATGAGTATATTATTACTTCTTATATTTGCTTATCTCTTATTTTTTATCTTTCTTTTTGCACCAAGTACCGCAGCAATTTCCTAATGTTGTGATTTCTCACACATCTGGCAATAAAACCCTTCTGATTCTGATCCTATCACCTATATGCAGATGACATTCAGCTGTACTGCTCCTTTAAGGATTCTGAGCTCCATAGACTGGCTGAACTACTAGAGTGTCTATCAGTGATCACTAGCTGGCTAGAAGATAACTTCCTTCAGTTAAACTCTGAAAAGACTGAATGTCTGATCATTGCCCCTGAGAGCATGGCTCCTCTGATTAGTCAACAACTTGGTCATTTAGCTTCTGCTGCCAAGTCAAACATGAGAAATTTGGGTGTCTTTGACCAATCAATGTCTCTTGAAGGTCACTCAAAAACACTGGTCAGAAACTGTTTTTATCACTTGAGAAATATCTCCAAACTACGAAGTTTGGTGTCAAAACATGAGCTTGAAATGGTTATCCATGCCTTTATCTCCTCCCGTCTAGATTACTGTAACACACTTTTCACATGTTTTAACAAAAAAGCCCTTGAGCGCCTTCAGTTGGTCCAGAACTCTGCAGCGAGGCTCCTAACTGGAGCAAACAGAAGAGCTCACATCTCTCCTATTCTGATGTCTCTGCACTGGTTACCCATTAACTTTAGAATTCATTTTAGAATCCTGACTATAACATACAGGGCTCTACATGGCCAAGCTCCTCCTTATGTTACTGAACTGTTAAAGCCTTATGCTCCAACCCGAGCCCTCAGGTCCACCAACCAGAACCTCCTAGAAGTTCCAAAGACCAGATATAAAAGTCCAGGTGATCGATCTTTCCAGGCTGTTGCACCCCGACTTTGGAATGAACTTCCTTTATCCCTACGTGTTACTGACAGTCTGGACACCTTTAGAAAGCAGCTGAAGACCCTTTTGTTTAAAACTGATGTTACAGAAATCTTTTGAGGCTCTTTTTAAAATTTGTTTCTAATGATTTTTTTATTCTTTAGTTGTTTTTGAGTCTTTTTATCATGTTTTCATTGTGATGTGACTTTCTTCGTGAAGCACTTTTTTCTTTTCTGTGACAGCTGCTATAGAAATAAACGTTCCTCCTGCCGTCTGCAGGCTGGGATAGACTTTGTTTTCTTCATGCTTCACATGATCTGAACTGGAGAGAGGACCAGGTGGAACCAGGATGTCTCACGGAGAAAGGCAGAAGATCTGATGAGCAAAAGTGTCTTTGTGACATCACGAAGGTCTCACACAGCACCTCAGCAGGTCCCGGTCCAGGTTACAGGTCTCTATACAGAACCAAGCCCTTAGCTCCTACTCTATTCTGTCAGCACCCCCACCCCCACCCTCATCCTTGACTCACAACCATGTAGCATCAAATTGAAAACATCCATTAGAGCAGAGCCACATCACACATGGGGGGACTCATGTCATCACACTGAATGATTTATTTTGCACAAAAGAAGAAGAGACTGGGGGATGAAATGATTTGCGTGTGAAAGCAGTGATGAAGATCAGCAACAGAGGGAAGAAAAAGAAGGGAGATGAAAGGATAAGAAGACAGGATCAGATAGAATTCCATAGCTCTGGATTATGGCTGCTAGGCTACTGCTAACCATGTCTTCTACCTTATCCCACAGGAGGAGCTGCTGAAACCCGATGTGTTCCTGATCATGGTCCTGACTCCCGACTGACCCAAACCCAGATGGATCATCTGAAGTTCTGGGCCCAAACAGGTGAGTTCAGACCAACAGAACAGAGTTTGTTTTACAGATTATACCACTGATTGTCAGCAGAGCTCATCTAAAGTGAGCCACATCTGGCTCTCATGGTGGCTAATAAAATCTGTCAGCACATCTGGGAGCCAGACCAGGGTCACACGGCTACAGGTGGGTGGAGCCAGTGAAACATGGACACATCGCTGGCATTTATTTGTGTGAATGTTTTGAAATGATCCTGCTGCTGCTCACACACAAACATCTACAAGGTTTTAGATTGTATCTTCTGCTCAAGAGCTCCGCCTCCTTCTGTGGCTCCATTAACTCTTCTGGAATATTACAGAAACCTCCAGGATCTTTACCTGCACTTAACACGACTCTGGCAGAACATAGAACATTTGATAAAGTCTTAGCATAAAATTAGCTGTGGACCAGTTTCCTTCATCTGTTCTCCTCACCGTCCAAAACAACTGATCAGTGGAAATGAGTAGATATGAGTTCTGGATCTTCAGCTCCCACTTTGACTCAGCTGGGTTTCTACACGTTCTATACAGATGTGATCATTTCTGCCCTGATTGAAGCTCATCTGAGGTCAAAGGTCAGACATAAAAGTAGTTCATTGTTTGAACACGCTCAGTGACTTCCACGGCTCCTCAATAGTCCATGTGTCCCACACCTGGATGACCCTCAGCTCTCTATGGATGGTTTTGGCATCAGCTGCTGTTGTCATGGTAACAGAGTGCTGAGTCAGTAATCGTCATAGCGATACGTGTTAGGGTAGGTGTAGTGGTAGTCGTAGCTGTCTGCTCGTTCTGTTTTGGTCTGCAACGGTTCAGGAGGAAACGACAGAGACTTGATGACTCCACCCGACTCCTCCGTCACCTTCACTTCTGTGGAGTACGTAGAGGAGGAAGCATCATCCAGGAGGGAGGAGCAGGTAGGGAGGCCCGGGGGCTTTGGGGGAGCACAAGGCTGGTAGGACGGGAGGCCGGTTGGAGGTTTAGGACAAGACTGGTAGGGAGGCAGGGCTGCAGGAGGCTTTGGACAGGGCTGGTAGGAGACCTGGAGAGGACAAGAAGACAGACAACCCTCATATTTATTGTTGCTACAGATGACCAGGTTCCTCTTTCAGGTACACAAAATTCAGTTTACAGTCCAAACAAAAGCCTATTTACTATTAACATGGAGGTCTGGTTACAAATTGATCAGCTGCTGATGTTCTACCACTCTGCAGTCTGAGGAGCTCAGGAGGGTCAGAGCAAGGTCTAACATCATCATTCTAGATTTTATTCAAAACCCGGTATGTCTGGCTCATCCCTTTAGTTATGCTGCTGCAGGACAACCTTTGTTGTAAACTATATAAATAAATGGACTAATACCTTGGTCGTTGTGGTGATGATGGTCTGCAGAGCTGCAGGAGATCCTGGGGCATTGCTTGAGTACCGACAGGGGTACTCAGTGCTGTAGTAATGGTGGTTGTCTCCATAAGGGGTGGGGGTCTTCAGCAGGTCCTTCCAGACTGGAGGGGGCTTCATCTGAGGGTCAAAGGCAGGTGAGGAAGAGGATGAAGAAAGAGGAGCTGATGAAGATGAAGGGGTGGAGGAGGAACCCAAGACTGGTGCCACCCTGCAAACAGAACAGGAGCCAGTTGTTACTCACAGTGACAGCACAGCGTTGATTCAGGTAGAAAGAAGTTTGCTTCATCAGATTGTTTTATCACTTTAAGGCCTGAAGTGAGCCGCTATGGTTCACCAGACCGTAAAACATCTCTGCTTCTCTGCCTCACATCAAAGTCTGATTTAAATATCCATGTAAAACCAGGAGCTGGTCTGGCCTGGTTTAGGTAGCACACAACAACCATAGTCTTTTATTGGATCAGAATCTAGTTTAGTCCAGTTTAGTGGTAAGCTTGAATTTAGAGAGACAGATTTGACTCTTTAATCAGAGTCTCTCTACTTTCCGCTTTGGTCCAGTTTGCTCTGAACTGACCTGGGATCACAGAGGTCAGCAGTCACGGGGTATGAAGGGGAGGTCAGGTATCCTTGGAACTCGTAGCCTGGTCGGCTCATGTACAGTCTGGGATTGGCTGGTTTCTGAAGGGTGGGTGGCGTCTCTCCCAGTGCATTGTGGGTATTGTAGTAGGGCTCTGGGCTTTGGAAAGCTGGGTAATGCTGTGAGAAGTTAGGCTCAATAAACGAAATCCTGTCTGTTGGTTCCACACAGAGGAGGGCGGGGCCTAAAGCCTGAAACAGGAAACAACAAATTATAAACAAAAATGACTCATCAAATGGTCAACCCCCCAAAACAAACAATAAACAAAGTAAATGTGGTGCCTCTGGCCTGGAACCCAGATACAGGAAACAGCTAGCTAGCATGCTAGAAGGAGCTGGATCTGCTACGTAATTTCATTTTTGCTAACATCACGTCTGTGTTTCCAATATTCAGCAGGTGGTGAAGAGGAAGTCATTGTACTGGTTAAACATCAGCTGGAGCCCCGGACTTCAGCAGCAGCTACGACCTTCCTGCTGTCACCTTCTCCCTACAACGTTGGTATTATTTTAGGTTTTTAGCTGTATATGTGTTCATTGACTTTCCCTGTGAAGATGCTGGCTGGTAGCCTAGCAAGCTGTTCTACATATGTGAATATATAGTCTGGCCACAGTCCATTGACAGCTCTTAGTCGTCAGGCAGGATCTACAGTTTTCTTTCAAAAAGCCCAAGTCTAAATAGTCCAAAGTTGATGCCAAAGTCGTTTCAAATGAGCCGTCGCCATCTTTGTTTTTTCAGTAACATCCCACACACCAACAGAGTGCTGTGATTGGCAAACCAAACCAATAGCGCTCTGTGATTGAACCGCTATGAAGCCGTCACCATCTTAGTTTTGCTCAGTCGCAGTAACATCCCGCTCACCTGACTGATAGAGCACTGTGATTGGCCCACCAAACATATAGAGCGCTGTGATTGGCCTGGCACCAGACGTCCGGGGCTGCTTTGGTTCCAATGGAGCATGGCTAGACCAATCATTTTGCTTCAGCAAACTGACGGTCTAGATTCTAGGCTAGCTGACTTGCACAAGGGAAATAAGTGATTGTTGTGAAACTGTGGTCATTTTCCAGCTGTTCATTTGAATGTTTATACTGAACTGGGAAAGGAAAACTTTCAGCTCTTCAGCCTCATTAATAAGAATTTCACCAGATACCACTGCTTCATGCTAACGTCAGGGATCCCCTCAAGACATGGTCTTGCTAAAGCAGATCATTATCTTGTCTTTCTCAGCTCTGTGTACAAACACCTGGTTAAAAAGCAACCTGTCACCAGTCACAGCAACCTGAAGATATTGCAGGAATGTTCTATGGCTGCAGACTGGGATGCAATCTGTGAGCCACATGGAGATGACTGAGTGTGTGACTGACCTTACAAACTCCCGTGTGGAGAACATCATCCCCAATACCAAACTCTGGATCACCTGTGATCTTAACGAACTTCAAGAAATAAAGAGCCTTCTAGGACCGAAACAGGGAATTATTGGGGGTTTATAAATGCGTTTCCCAGGCATGATCTAACCAAATGGCGAGCAAGAGGTGGGGACGCAGAAACTGACAAGTTGAAGAAAATGCAATGATGATTTGAGATATAAACGTTCTCAGGAGAAACACTGTCAACATTTAAACCCAGGGTAAAAACAAGGTCCTGGTGTGTGGGGCCAGGACATTGACATAGACACTGGACAAACTGAGTCCATTTATGTGTGTTGATCACTTATGAAGCGAAAAAGGCAGTTCCCACCACCCCCATTTTGGATGTGTGATCATCATCATCAACTTTATTTATAAAGTATTTTCCAGAAGGAGAACCAAAGTGCTGTACATGCACAAAAGAATTTAAAACATCACTGACCCATGCAAGGGCCCACAAAATATTCATTAAGACAAATAAAAGCAGGAGGTAAAACAACAAATGTTAGTAAAAAACAAGTCACACGTCTCATCACGCGCAGACAATCCATAAATGGGAAAAGAGGTGGGGCAATGAGGGTGGGCACTAACGGAACCAATGTAGCTACTAGCTAAACTGAGCTAACCCCCGAAGCTCAGACCGGGCTCCGGTACAGTGATCTGCGTGGCTGCCTGCGAGGCTGTAGTTGTGCTGGTCGCCTGTGGAGCTCTAATATGGACAAGCAGAGCCTCAGATTACTGCGATCCGAGCCTGGTGCCCTGGCCACTTACATGAGGTCACGCTACACCACGATTGTAGATCAGATTGTAGAACATTAGCTACATGCTAACCTGAAGCTAGTGGAGTTTTTCAGGCCTTTTTGGTGGGAGAAACGTGGTTGAGCGACTCCAAAGTGAAGCAACATCAACTCATGGAGCTGCTGTGTTCCTGTGGTCTCCCTCAGAGAGCTCCACAGGTGACCAGCACAACTAAAGTCTTGCATGGAAGCCAGGTGGCCGCACACTCCCTTCTCCAGAGGGAGCCTGCGTGTAGCAGCAGTTCCCAGCCGAGAGACAGGAGAGGCCGTGCACCCGCCTTGCTAGGCTGCCTCCGCAAGGATGAAGCAGCAGATTCGTGGATCTCTGATCACAGGGCCGCCGCTGTTAAAAGAAGAGGCACATTATCGAAACTCGGCAAACCTCCATTCTGCAGCAGTGACCTCGCAGATTTTTGAGCGCGGTGGACCAGCAAAGCCCTGAAGCCTCTGCTAGCTAGCCTTGGCCAGCTTACCTAGCTTGAGTTACGGTACCCAGCCAGCCCCACCAACACGTTATATTTCAACCCATCTTTGACCAAGCAGTGTTATGTTAAACACACAGCATCTTCCCACATTCAACCAGCTAAATAAAGTACAGAAATATAATCTAACTTACTGATAAAAATGAAGCAGAGACTTCTTGGATGATCTCTTAGTGCATTTAATACCACAGCTTGCCTCTTTGGCCAATAATTCCATGATTAACATCCAAACACGAACACACAGAGGACACAACGAGAGTTCAGAGAGTCGAAATGGCCGAACATCTATTAACGTGAGGCAGAGGCCGTTCCCTGAGCTATGCGCTACCGTTAGTTCTGACACTCATGCTAGCTGTCAATCAAATCTAATTATTCATAATTTCAAGCATTTAATTACACCTAAACAGAAGAGTTACCAAAAAAAATCACCCCCCTCAGAGTTGGCATGACTGTAAACTAGACCTATTAGACACAAAATGGTTTTGTGAACCAGGCTGTAAACATTTTTGGACTATGTGTACTCCCTCCTCATTGGCACCCTTGCTACGACCCTGAACAGGCTGCAGTTGGTGCAAAACGCTGCTGTGATGTAACCATATCACCCCAGTTTTGGCACATCTCCAATGGCTGCCTGTGACTTTCAGGGTGTGATTTAAGATCCTGCTCTTTGTTTTTAAAGCATTGAACGGTCTCGCACCATCTTATCTGTCTGACTTGCTCATGCCCTATGTGCCGGAGTGCTCACTGAGATCAGCGGACCACCTGCTATTCTGCACCCCAACTGTGAATTGGGCCAGAAACATACTGAAAGTGAAAGAGCCCTGAAAAGCTCCTGGCAAAGTGGTCAGAGTCATCGTCAATGTGAATGTTAAAATCACCACCAGCCTGGACAGCTTCACATGGAGGATAAACAGTCACTAAACTCCTGAAGGCAGGGACTGTTTGGACCAGGTGGACGATAAACCACAGCACAGCAAAACGGGTCCTTACGCCCGACTTTAATCAGCTGCAGTTCAAAGGAAGCAAAGCGACCTGAGGGTGTAGAGCTACAAGAAAGATGGTCTCTGAAGACAACAGCTAGCCCTCCACCAGAACTCCGGGGCTGGCTGAGGAAGGAATAACCACTCAGAGTTCAATCAGACCAGCATAGTCAGATGTTTGCTGCCAAACTTCAGTCAAAAACAGAACATCCGGGGGCCTCATTCATCAAACGTAATCTGAAATTCTATTTTAGCTAATCAAAAACAGTTTACTTATGCAAACTAATTATCCGACCTCTAAAACCCTGCTGACACACGGCTGAAGCAGTTCCTGCTTTATAATCACACCTGTCCTAGAAATGAGCTCAGGTGATTCTAGATCACATCCCGCCTCCTACACGCCCACTTTCTGCCATAAATGTTCAATGTAAAGAACCTTAAGAATGATCAATGACATTTCACACGTAACCATGGCAACTGAGGCTGAAATCAAGGCACTTGTGTGTCACGTAGAGGCACAGAAAAGGTTTATTGCCATCCAGTGGAACAGCGTTGTTGTAGCGGTGGGCTGTGTGGCAGAGCCCCAGACCTGTGGATAACCCAACTGGGCCTGTGTTACAGCATCCCCAAAGTCAAGAAAACAATCAGCTCCGGCCCGAGTAAGAGAGAACAGGAGGCTAAAGAACACAGTCATCCCATTTGTGGCTGGAGTGTCGGAGAAACCAAGAAGGATATTTTCCAAACATAATATTCTGGTGCATTTTAAACCTGGTAAGACTCTCAGAGAACGATTCACCCCAACACAAGCTCAGTGGTGTGGTGCATGCAGGCCCGAGCAGAGAGGAAGGCTCAGACCTCTAAATCAGAGAAACCAAACAGCAGCGACACTAAAGAAACAACACAGAAGGGCCAACGCTTCAGGTCAAGATCAGCAGTCCATCTCCACCTGAAGGACAAAGGTTTGAAGACAATAATGGACACAGCTGAATAGAGGGAGGGGCCAGGGATTAATGTGACCTTGATGGCCTCATTAACCTCATTATGGTGCATTCACATCTGGGTCGGCCCAGTCTGGTCTTGGTTGGGTCAGCCCATCCCCACGAAGCCAGGTTTTGTTCACACAGCCTTCTCAGGAACGCGGATGTGTCCGAGCATATGGGCGGGGCAAAAGACGAGCGGAGAAGTCCGTGGTGTCCCCCTTAAATCATCAATCATTCATAAGGTCCTTGGAGACTCTGACTTGAAGCACACAGCTTCCTACTGTCTCACTGAGCAGCCGTGGGCTCCTGTCACAGCGGTCTGTCCTCATGCTGCCACAGCTGGAGCAGGTCCAGCTGCAGTCAGAGAAGATGTTTACTCCCCTGCATCCAGACTGGTAATGAATCAGCACAGGTGTGGGCTTGAACTTCAACTGGCTAGTCAGTCGGTAGTGGATGTGTTGGGTTGGCTCCGCACCAAGCTGCCCGCTGGAGAGCAGGTCAGATAAGAACGGTCAGCTGAGCACAGAAAGCGCACAGATGTGAACCTACCCTACCAGGACTGGGCCGACCCAGATGTGAATGTGCCATAAGTAATAACAATGGCTCACCAGC
>SSNS01000047.1:2279621-2282121 GCA_006937985.1 Aphyosemion australe
TTCTTCAGGATCTGACAGTTGTGGTTGTTGGTGTTCCTCATGGCCCAGCCGGACAGATGTCGCTGAGCGTTCTTATCATCAGCTGCAAAACACAAACATATTTTGGTTTGGTTTCTCAGTTCTGAGCAGAAAAACGTCCTGTGTGATGTCATCAGGGAGGTGGAAGCAAAAAACTCATGATGGATGATGCTGCTAGTAAGGTGTTCCTCTAGAGAAGTAGATAGTAAATGTCCTGGATTTACATAGCACCTTCTAGAGCCCTAGATCCCCCCAAGGCACTTTACAGCACACCTGTAATTCATCCATTCACACACACACACTCATGCGCACGCGCACGCACGCACTCACTCACACACATTCTTGTCTAACTATTTTAGTGAGGACCATCCATTGACTTCCATTCATTTTAGTGATTGTGTTATGCCTAACCATAACCAGTGCTGATCTATTTCTAACCCTAACCTTAACTAACACCAGACCTCTAAAACTAACGAGTAGAGCTCTGGAAGATTGCACCAAAGTGAGGACCAGTCAAATGTCCTCACTTTGATATATAGATAAGTACACACACACACACGTTCATATGTGGAGGCATCAAAGTTTAATAGAATAGAAAAACTTTATTGTCTGATACCAAGCGGTCACAGACATGTATCTTTCAACAGGGCTCGTCATCATCCACCTCATCATTCACACTTGCATAAAACAGTAAAATACCATAAAAGCCATAAAAACCAAGACTAACAGCTTAGTCGAGCCGCTGTGAGCCAGGGCGGGGGTGCACCTGTAACCGGTTCGTTCCAGCAGGAGTTAGCCGACAGGCGGCTGATTTGTGTTTGATACGATGAAAAATACATTTCTTGCCCAAACCTCCCAGCGTCAGAATCCCTGAGCTCCATCGTGCAGCCATCGTCCTGTGTGCCTCCATCTGACCACTTGTTTTTTATTTATCTGTTTGTTTGTTTGTTTCATGTCTGCCGTGATCGCTCCACAGCTCACCACCGTAACAACGTGGTGCTGCTGCAATGTAAAAAACATTTTTTCGTGCTTACATCACTTACAAACATCTCATTTCCATCTTGGTTGCCATAGTTACCCATGAAATGCCACCTATCATATGGTTTATATATATATATATATATATATATATATATATATATATATATATATATATACATATATGTGACAGTGTGAGTGTCCTGTCACTGTATCCCAATTGATCATGCGCCCTGGCTGCTTGGCCACAGGGATATCCTGGATATGATCAGAGTTTTGTCTCCCGTAACACGGATTATAACACGAGTCGTCAACGGTAAGACATCATTGATGCGTTTCACGTTATGAAATGAGCTTTGTTGTGCTGGTTTGTTCGCTGCTGGTTCATATTTGGTCATATCTGGCCTTTGTGATGTCATATAGGCCAGAGCTCAAGCTCTCGTGTTGGAGTGCGCGTGCTCGTGGGGTGCATGTGAGCTGGTTGAAGAAGGCAAGATTAAACAAACGCGTCAATGTTGAATATCGGCTTCTCAGCCAGTGAAAAATCATTAGGAAGCCATTATAGACAAGGGCCCTGATCTGCTGTGGTTTAAAGCTGGGGGTGGGGGGTGTTGTCGCCATGGTTACAGTCTCTAGGTCACTTAGACTGGAGGAACATCTGAATCATTTTAGACAAAACAACGTAAAGAGGACAGAACGTTTGTCTCACCGCTGTAGATGTAGCGGACGTACCCATCGGTCCACTCCTGGAACGGGTCAAACTGTCTCAGGTCCTGAGGGACAAACCACAGTCATGAACAGCTGATGTCCCGAGTCACTCTAGAAGAACCTTGGTAAATGTGCTGGTTACCATGGGTACAGGTGTGGTGTCACAGGTTTGTTTGTTGGACATCAATAACCAACATTTGTGTTTGTTCTGCTTTTATTCTAATTCTTTTGTGACTTTAGACACAGACGGGCCAAAGTGACCCGTAGAACCAGAACCATTGAACCCCGCTTCTCTCCGTTGTGCGATTTGACTTCTGAAGGTGTCTTTGGTTTTGTCCCCGGGGTCCACGAGGGTTTTGGGTTAATGAGGTTTGGGTTTGAGTTGTTTTTTTCCAGATTCTAGACGACTCTGAAAGTTGTGTTGATCACAACACGACCAGAACCTTCCCAGAGTTCTCACTGGTTCTGATTCCAACCAGGCTTTTCTAAAACGTAAAATTTGATAAAGAACTAAAAAGCTGAAACGTTCCTCAGAATAAAAGGTTCAGAAACGCTGACATCTCAAACGGTTCTGGTTCTGGTCTGAAATCAGAATCATGTCATCCAATCAGACCTCTGCTCATTACCTCACCTGATATCTGACACACCAGTAATCAGTGTGACCTGCAGCCAGACTCCTGCAGAACCAGAACCACCAACCAAACGGTTCTGGTTCTGGTCCTCTCAGAAACTCACTGAACTGTTAAAATCATCAGAACCATCAGAGCAGATTTAATAAAAACTATTTTTATTTGAT
>SSNS01000047.1:2287121-2319014 GCA_006937985.1 Aphyosemion australe
CACAACGGCTCACTAATAATAATAATAATAACAATAATAATAATAATAATAATAACAATAACAATAACAATAACAATAATAATAACAATAATAATAACAATAACAATAACAATAACAATAACAATAATAATAATAATAATAAAGGTTCATTTCCTCTCGTTTTCTGCTCATTTCACCACCGTTATTATATCTGACCCAGTAGAACAGAACCGGGTTGGTTCCTGTTGGACCACGCTCTGAACCGGTACCTGGGGCAGTTTGGGGTCGTTGATGTCCCACGTCAGCTTCATGCCCACCGAACACACGCAGTCCGCCTCGTCTCTCTGCTCCGCCCGGGACATGGTCCTAGTCCCGCTCCCGGTCTTCTGGTTCTGGTCTAAGCGGGTCCAGGTCCAAGCCCTCCTTCAAAGTCCGTGGGTTATTCTGGATCCCCAAAACAAAATTCAATCAACTTTTATTCTGAAACGATTGAAAACAGAAACTAAATCCTCTGAATAGCGCGTGCAGCTCCGCCGAGCGTCAGGTGAGTCTGAGAGGACAGGTGAGAACGTCACGGAGAAAGGGGGGGGGGGGGGGGGGGGGGGGGGGGGTGCGCACATTCAAAGACGCACACATGCACACACACACACACACACGCACGGACACGCACGCACAAGGTCCACCTACAGGTGACTGTTTGTTGTGTTGTCTAAACACTTTACTGTTTTTCCCAAAACTAACAAACTCACCTGTCAGCGTTAAAAGATCACGCTGTTTGTCTCACCCCTGCCTCACCCCTGCCTCACCAGTGTTAAACTTGTAGCACAATTTTCTCTCCTTCTACATGGACGCAAGTAGCCTAGTGTTCTACATGCTCAGCTTCTGTCAGGATCTGCTCCACCCCCTCTGACTCCTGGTCTCGTTCTCCCCTCATTAGTTGCTTATTGGACTCACCTGCCCCTTGTTAACCTGCCCATGTGTTCTTGATTACCCTTGTGTATTTATACCTCCCTGTTTTGCACTTGTGTTGTCGGATCATTGTGCGTTGTCACCCTGTTACGTTGCTCCAGTTTGTGTCATCTTACCTGCCATTATTCATTAAAGCCGTTTTTGTACCTCATCTGCTGTTTTGTGCCTCCTGGTCCAGCTCCACCACACATGGGTCCACCACCATCTCCACCGCATCGTGACAGAATGATCCGACCAACCTGACCCTGTGGTGAGCTTCAACACCTGCCTGGAGGAAATTCATTTTGTTTCATCGCAGCAGGAGAAGGAGTTTTGTTTCTGGGGGTTCCGATGCATCCTAGCCTTTTCCGGGTGGTCGAACCCATTCTCCTCACCTCCGCTGCCTTCACCATCTTGTTTTTGTCATGGAGGCTGCTCCTTCCTTCATCTGAGCTGCTGTTGATGGACCTGGTTTCCTGATGTGCACCTGCTCTGACGTGGATCATTGAGTACCTGCCGCTGGTCCTGGGATCCTCGCGCTGCTCCACCGTCTCATCACTCCAGCCGTCTCCAGATCTACTGCTGATCCAAGACCTCTTGTGCTCCAGCCGTGCCGCCTGGTTGAGAGGCCCCAGCTCGATGCCATGTGTTGGGGATCCTGCAGTGAGGTCTGGGGTTTTCATGTCCCCTCCTGGGAGCTCCAGGTCCTTGGACTTTTGTCTTTTTTTTCCCCTGGACTTTTCCTCACCCCTCATTCTAGGGGGGCTCCTGTCATGGGCGTCAGGAGCCGCCCTTTGAGGGGGGGGTACTGTCCGGATCTGCTCCACCCCCTCTGACTCTTGGTCTCGTTCTCCCCTCATTAGTTGCTTATTGGACTCACCTGCCCCTTGTTAACCTGCCCATGTGTTCTTGATTACCCTTGTGTATTTATACCTCCCTGTTTTGCACTTGTGTTGTCGGATCATTGTGCGTTTTCACCCTGTTATGTTGCTCCAGTTTGTGTCCTCTTACCTGCCATTATTCATTAAAGCCGTTTCTGTACCTTATCCGCTGTTTTGTGCCTCCTGGTCCAGCTCCACCACACATGGGTCCACCACCATCTCCACCACATCGTGACAGCTTCAGACCTCTAAGCATCAACTGATTAATATCTGAACGTTTCATTCCTCACCAGGGTTTCAGGGAGCATGTGTCTATCTCCATCAGTCACCAGGAGAGAGGCATGTGACACCTGCACGTCTCCAGTCCATCACAGAGATACACCGAGACAACCAATAGTCACATAATTACTGTCACGATTTGGTGAGTGTGGGATCCAGTTGACAGGTGAGTAACTCTAGCAGGTGGCGAGGTAGTTGAAAGTCTTTAATTTATCCAAACAAACAAACCAGGAGACAGGAACACAGGACAATGCAGGAATACACAGACGAACCGACAAACACACTAGAGACACACAAGGCTTATATACACACTGGGAAGGGTAATCAGGTAACAAGAGGCAGGTGGACACAATTAAGGGAAAACACACCACAGGGGAGAAGAAGCAACAACATGACAATTACACACACATAGCATGCATGGAGACAACATGCTAACTCCACACATGCATGGAGAGAACATGCTAACACCACATATGCATGAGGAGAACATGGTAACTTCACACATGAAGGAGAACATGCTAACTCCACACATGCATGAAAAGAACATTGGTTGCTGTAGTTTTGGTAGTTCTAATATCAGTATTTGTAGTAATATTTGAAGTTGTTTTAGTATAAGTATTAGTCATCGTAGTGTTAGTTGTAGTTTTTGTAGTTATAGCATTAGCTGTTATTGTAGCAGTGGTGGTAGTAATAGTTTTAGTAGCAGTGTTAATTTTGTTGTTTTTTTGTGACCTGTAACAGTTAAACTGTGGAGTTCTACACTTACTGCAGTGGGAATGAATGACCTACGGTAGCGTTCTGGTTTACATCTGGGATGTCTCAGTCTACCTCTGGAGGAGCTGTCCATGACCTCCACAGTGGAGTGCAGTGGGTGGGAGGGGTTTCTTAAGATGGAGGTCATCTTCCCCAGCATCCTCCTCTCACACGTCTCCTCAACAGAATCCAGCGGGCACCCCAGAACCAAGCTAGCTTTGGTAGCTAGCTTGTTCAGTCTCTTCCTGTCTCGGTCAGAGCTGCCTACACCCCAGCAGACCACAGCAGAATGAATAACAGAGCCAACAACAGAGTGATAAAAGGATTTCAGCAGCTGGGAGTTAACTCCGAAGGACCTCAGCCCTCATGAGATGGATGCGGCTTTGGCCCTTCTGATACAGAGCATCTGTGTTGTGGGACCAGTTCAGTTTACTGTTGAGGTGAACACCCAGGTACTTAAAGGTGTCCACCACCTCAATGTCTGCTCCCTGGATGTTTACTGGTGAGTGAGGAGGAGTGTTTCTCTGGAAGTCAATCACCATTTCCTTTGTTTTACTGGTGTTCAAGCGAAGGTGGTTACGCTCACACCAGTCCACAAAGTCCATGATGACTGACCTGTACTCCTGGTCGTCCCCCTCAGACACACAGTCGACGATGGCCGAGTCATCAGAGAACTTCTGGAGGTGACAGCTGCTGGTGTTGTAGGTGAAGTCCGAGGTGTAGAAGGTGAAGAGAAAGGGTGAGAGCACTGTACCCTGCGGAGCGCCAGTACTACACAGGCAGGACTAGATGAGAAAAGAACCAATCAGACTCTGGACCCGGCCACTGTTTGAACAAGCTACCGATAACATTTGAAGGCGGTCGTTCAGCCACTACTGAAAAAAGATCAAAATGATTATACAAATTTCTGTCCAATGTCCAAGCTTCCTTTTCTGTCCAATGTTTTAGAAAAAATAGTTCATGCTCAACTTTCAGCTCACATTTCATCTCATTTGACCTATTCCAGTCTGGCTTCAGGCCCAATCACAGCACAGAAACTGTTCATATTCATCTGATAAATGACATCATGGTTGCATCTGATAGTGGCTCCCATGTCCTGTTACTGCTGCTGGACCTTTCAGCAGCATTTGATAAGGTCAATCACAGCATCTTGCTAAGTAGATTGGAATCATTGGTGGGAGTTAAAGGGGAACCCCTCAACTGGTTTCACTCCTACCTTGCTGATAGATGTTTCAGCGTTTGCATTCGCAATTGCTCCTCTCCCTTTGTGCCATTCCCATGGGGAGTGCCTCAAGGCTCGGTATTGGGTCCTCTACTCTTTTCCACCTATATCCTCCGCCTGGGCACAATCTTGGCTAAACATGGCATAAAATACCATCTGTACGCTGACGATTGTCAAATTTATCTGGCTTTAGACCAACCTGGAGTCCCTCATCTACTACAGGACTGTCTTCTAGAGGTAAAAAACTGGCTTGCTTTCAACTTTCTGCGGCTGCATGAAGGAAAGACTGAAGCAATTATTTTCAAACCAAGTCATAGTCCTCACTTATCTGTTGCTCCATCTTTCTCCTCCTTAAACCTTAAACCCTGAGTAACCAGCCTGGGAGTCAAACTCGACTCCGACCTATCAATGGCCCCTCAGATCAATGCCACGGGTAGGTCATGTTTTTTTCACCTGCGTCGCTTAACTCGCCTGAAACCGATACTGAAGCGACCACACTTGGTGTCTGTAATACATGCTTTCATTACCTCAAGGTTGGACTACGCAAATTCACTCCTCATTGGTGTCAAAACTTCCTCTCTATCGTCTGCAGAACGTGCAAAATGCTGCAGCCAGGTTTCTAACAAACACAGACAGACATCATATCACACCCATCCTGGCAGATCTTCACTGGCTACCTGTACGCTATTGGGTGAGTTTTAAAGTTCTGACCTTTGTCTACAAAGCTCTGAACAGTCAAGCTCCTCAGTATTTGTCTGAGTTGATCACCCCCTATGTGCCCTCACGTTCATTAAGGTCAGCCGATCACCTGCTACTGTGCACCCCCAGAATGAGGTACAAATTGCGTGGGGAGCGAGCCTTCTTGTTTGCCGCCTCCACACTCTGGAACACGATCCCACTCTCTGTGAGGCAGGCATCCTCCCTTGCTAGATTTAAATCGGTGCTAAAGGCGTACTTTTACAACTTGGTTTTTGGTCGGTGATTGCTTTTTCCTCTGTTTGTTTTTAGAATAGAATAGAATAGAATATACTTTATTGATCCCTCAGTGGGGAAATTCACTTGTCACAGCAGCACCATCACTCAAAGGTAATTAGAAGAAGATAAAAACAAGGATACATGTATATACACATAGGCAGTAATCTAGTATTGTAATCTTAGATCACTAAAAAACCACAAATAAAAGATGAAAACAAACTTGGTACCAGCACTATGCAGCATACTGTAAGAGACACAGACAACAATGTGAATCCGGTATTGCACAAGTATAGAACACATGAATATTGCATTGGTGTTATTGTGTACCAGGATGATACCAGCACAGCTTAAACTGAGGAGTTCTACACTCTTACAGCAGAGGGGATGAAGGATCTACGATAGCGCTCAGTTTTACATCTGGGATGTCTCAGTCTACCTCTGGAGGAGCTGTCCATGATGTCCACAGTGGAGTTCAGTGGATGGGAGGGGTTTCTTAAGATGGAGGTCATCTTCCCCAGCATCCTCCTTTCACACGTCTCCTCAACAGAATCCAGCGGGCAGCCCAGAACCGAGCTAGCTTTGGTAGCTAGCTTGTTCAGTCTCTTCCTGTCTCGGTCAGAGCTGCCTACACCCCAGCAGACCACAGCAGAATGAATAACAGAGCCAACAACAGAGTGATAAAAGGATTTCAGCAGCTGGGAGTTAACTCTGAAGGACCTCAGCCTCCTCATGAGATGGAGGCGGCTTTGGCCCTTCTGATACAGAGCATCTGTGTTGTGGGACCAGTTCAGTTTACTGTTGAGGTGAACACCCAGGTACTTAAAGGTGTCCACCACCTCAATGTCTGCTCCCTGGATGTTTACTGGTGAGTGAGGAGGAGTGTTTCTCTGGAAGTCAATCACCATTTCCTTTGTTTTACTGGTGTTCAAGCGAAGGTGGTTACGCTCACACCAGTCCACAAAGTCCATGATGACTGACCTACTTTTGTAGTCTTTTTGTTTTATATGAGTCTATTCTTATGTATTTTGTAGCCTTAGTCTTTTATATGAGTCTGTTTTTTTTACCTTTTACCTGTGTTTTGTGGTCTGTTTTTAAACACTGCTTATGCAGTCTCTAGTTTTAGTGTGGAGCAATGTCTACATGTGTTGCTTAGCTTTGTTTTTGTACAGCAGCTGCCATGCTGTTTTTAAATGTGCTTTAGAAATAAAACTGGTATGGAACAATTTATGTCTAAAAGGATAAAATGTCCGTGGCTGGGAGGAAAAGCATTAGATGTAACCATCCTCTGGAGGTTTCTTCCTGTTAAAAGGGAGTTTTCCTTCCCACTGTCGCTACATGCTTGCTTAGTATGAGGATTGTATCAACACACAGTCAGTGTCTTGATGCAATCTGCTGGGTTCCTTATATAGGAAACTTTTTTACTGATTGGCTTAATGAACTGAACTGTATTGGAATGTTTACTTTGTGAAGTGCCTTGAGACGACTCTTGTCGTGATTTGGAGCTATAGAAATAAACTGAATTGAATTGAATCTGAATAGTCTTTGCTTGATGAGAACACATCCGGGGTTTTGCCTGGTTCGAACGGTGTTACCGTGGTGGCGGGGGCGGGGTGGGGGGAGAGAGGAGTGGATTACTGGAGTCGAACTGAACTGATGGACCTGGTCGTTTAATCATTTTTCTTTTCGTGGTGCTGCTAGGGCTGATGCTCAGCGTTTGGTGTTTTTGTGAGGAGAAACGTTCAGAAGGCCCACCTTGATAAATTAGTGCAGGTAAAACTAATAAATACACCTGAGAACAATTCTTACCTTTAGTTTACCTCCTGGCATTATTACAGCGACATGTAATGTTTTGATGGTATGATGTCATTTCCTGTCATGTTTACTAATATTACTGCACATTATACACATTTGTTTACTTTATTAATACTGAGACACAATTTCAAACTGTTCATTTATGTATCTATCAATAATTATTGATACCAAAACAAGTATAAATATAGAGTTTATTGATCCAATGAGTCAAATGTGAACTTTTCATAATTCTTTAGTTTCCAGTAGGTGGAGTTAATTTCCTTTACAGACATAGCAAATGATTGCATCAGAAGAAAAAGACCTTTTAATTTAGTCGAATAAATTCAGACTAAAATTAAAAAGAATTTTAGTCAAAAGACTAAATTAAAATGAAAACTTCTTGTCAAAATGAACACTGATTAGTAGTTGTAGTATTATTTGTACTATTTGACAGGAACAGTGTCTAGTTTCTGCTCTCATATCCATCCGCTGGACCGGAACTCATTTCGCTTGCTGCGGCGCGCTCCAGCGCTGATGAGTTAATTACTTGCAGCTGTGCGCGTCCCCGACAGACTGAGGCAGAAGGAAGGAGGCACGCGCACGATGGTAATGAAGCAGATTTAATATTCTCTGTTTTCTCTGATCAGGTGAGTGACGTATTAGAAGTGATGCTGCTGGTCTCTGACGTCAGTCTGCTAAAACAAGTGCACTTAAGTTGTGCACAAACACAGAGAAAGCGGTCAGAACCAGAACCACCTGCTGCTGCAGGTAACCAGCACCACCTGCTGCTGCAGGTAACCAGCACCACCTGCTGCTGCAGGTAACCAGCACCACCTGCTGGACGGTCCTGGTTCTGATGTTTTTGGAACCGGAATGTTTGATCAGTTTAAATCCAACTGAAGTTCTGATGATTCCTACAAGCCGTGTCCAACTCTGGTTCTGATCTGTTTTTAATGAGATCTGTTTTCAAAATTGTGTGTGTGTGTGTGTGTGTGTGTGTGTGTGTGTGTGTGTTCTAGCTGCAGATGGATAACTCTTTGCTCCTCAAAGACCCATCTGGATTAGTTTCTGTACTTCGGTCTGAAGGACTCAGTGACTCCGCCCTCACCAGACTGCACCACCTGGTTACCAGGGTAAGGGGCGGGGCATCATGATGCTGTGTGTGGTTTTCTTATTTGTTCGGATATCTATGAGGCCATTTTTCTATGAGGTTATGATTCCGTGAGACATCAAATGGAGATTCAGGGTCACCATGGTAACAGACTCGGGTTTAACCTGCTCTCAGGGACACCACTCTGGAAGGGTGTTTCGTTGTTTTTATTCCATTTCCCTTAAAGCCAGTTCAACACAATTGGGACCTGAACTCAAACCTAAACATCACCTCTTCTAATGTTAGTTTCTTAATTCAGACTTTCAGCTTCAGCCTCAGAGGAGGTCCCATAACACTTCATTTGGACTTTTTGTTATTTGAAACGGCTTTGTCATCAACATTGGATTATTTAGACTCCAACGTGCGTAAGTCTGTCTGATATACTTAGCGGCTTCTTATTTTTATCAAACAAAGTAGTGCAATGTCCCAGTACACCTGATATTCACATGTTTTTATACAAAAACGACAGAAATCATTGATGTTAGATGCCATTAAAGCCTCCCGCTTTTCCCTCGCCGTGATTACGTCACGTTGTTCGTCACTCTGATTGGTCCTAGCGCTATCCAATTGCGTGCTGACATTTTGAAAGACAACCGTAGATCCCGCCTCATGACTGAGAGCCATCAATGGTTCGTGGCCAGACTATATATACACATATATAGGATGGCTCGCCAGGCTACTTAAATTCATCAAACAGTCAAAGTTATAGGAGAGAGAAAATCCTGGTCGCTCTCAGACCAGGAGCCTAGTGATGGGAACTCAGGCTCTTTTAAGGAACCGGCTCTATCGGCTCTCAAACGGCTCCTGGTATTTTTGTTTCTTAAATGAATTTCATCACCAGAATGATACAAAACTGTGTGTAAACTGAATGACTAATCTACAATATACATTATATCAAATGTTTATTGTTTAAATAACTTATTTGATTCAACATGAAGCAGAGAGCTAAAAAAACACATTTTAAATGACAAAAACAAACTCTGCAAGTAAAACATTTATTAACTTTGAACTATTAGAGCCTGTTGGATATATTTTCCTTTTGCATTTTCCACACTCTGCCTTTTAATAGTCATTGTAGTTGAAATGTGTCCAAATCGTTGTCCCTGTCCTGTTCTCACTCATGTCCTCACCTCTCTGTAGCGCTGGTTGTTTTTCTTTCCTCCTCTTTTACAGATTTGTCCCCACCACAGGTCCCATAGTGTTAATGTAGTAATTGCCCCAGGCCTTTTGTGCGTGCCACCCCTCTCCCTGCTTTCACAGCGATTGGAGGTGCGCTGCACCCCCCCCCCCATATCAATCAATGCACATTTTGCAGTGTTTTAGCGGCTCGGGGGCCTGCAGTTACAGTCTGTCACTCTGGCTCCTCCAAGAGGGAGCATTTTCCTGCAGCTTTGCCCTACTGGTTGAAAGTGGAATTACAACTGTCATAAACAACCCTGCAGCAGCCTGGTGTCGCTAACAGCGAGCTAACGCTAACATGAGCCAACTACAGGTCCTTCTCAAAAAATGAGCATATTGTGATGAAGTTAATTATTTTCTGTAATGTACTGATAAACATTAGACTTTCATATATTTTGGATTCATTACACACAACTGAATAATGAACTTGAGAAGGACCTGTATGTCATTTCACGGTTGTAGCGTGATGGCTATACCCACATATTTATAAAATGATCACTGAGATGTAATATTCCATATAAATATGAATTATTAATCTTAATGATCTTTGAATGTTAATTTAACATTAATCTAGGTTCTTTTACCGTAAGTAATCCACACCCTTCAGAATAATTCAGACAGAGTCAAGAAAATAGTTATGAAAATAAATTTAATACTGTTTCTTAATCAATGATGACACAGGACAAATTATGATGAATGATGGTTAAAGCAAGATACTGAGACCATTAATGAGGTGATGTAATGTAAGCTAGATGTTATGTTGCTTAACTGCATTAAGTGTCTTAGATCCTCTGATGTCTGGGTTAAATCAATCTGGATGGTTTAATAAGTTATCAAATTAATAAAGACCTTTTGACACCAGCGTGCAGGAGCTTTGTGTGGAAGGTCCCGGTGATCCAGGGGTCAGCTAGAGGTCGGTGCTGATGGCTGTCAGCGATTTGGACTTCTGAGGTAGGGAGGCAGTAGCGGGCCCCGATACGAACCGGTGGTCGTGGGTTACTTCCGGGTGACTGCAGCGTTTGGTGAAGTTGATTGCCTTAGAGGCAGTTTCCAAAAATAGTTGGCCTCGGGGTCAAAAAGAGAGAAGATGGTTCCTTGTGAGCTTTGCTTTCCCGGCCGGCCGAACCAAGGAGGCGTAGCTTGAGTTGTTTTGGGTTCACCCCTTTGAGAGGAGTGGACCTCGTCAACACTTGTCAGGACTTGAGCAGGAACTGAGCTGTTCCGGGCCAGCACGGGTTTTATCATTTCTAATGTTTATTAATTTGGGCGAATCAGATTTTGACACATTAGAGTAGGCATTACCAAGATGCCTCAGACACCATGTTGTTTCTTCAACACTTAAAGGTGACTCATGCTTAATGTGGTGTAAATCTTATTAACTTTAATGTGAGTGCAAAAACTAAATGTTCAAACATAATACTATTACTTGTGAATGCATATCTACTGACAGATTAACATTAACTTTAACAAATCCTAATTTGTGTAATTAAAGATATGAAATACATCCTTACAGGTACGAGTATTCATTTTAACTCCATCATTCATTATTATTATATGACATTAGATTTCACATATTGTCATTCAGCAAGTATGATTATACTTTTATGTTATACTTATAAAGTCTTTCACGAGGCAGGAAAGGTAAACTTTATTTGAAAAAGCGAGGAACGGTCTTGCGTCTTCATCCTTGAGTCGTGATGTCTGGATGAAATGCTGCTGGATAAGTTAGAGACATTTAGGACAAGATCAGAATCAGAAGGGTTTTATTGCCAGATGTGTGAGAAATCACAACATTAGGAAACTGCTGCGGTACTTGGTGCAAAAAGAAAGATAAAAAATAAGAGATAAGCAAATATAAGAAGTAATAATATACTCATGATAAAATAATTATTATAAAAGTGTCAATAATTAGAGAAGCAGCTACTATAGACACAGTGCAGGTACTAATCAGAGTGGATCAGCTTAGGTACAAACACAACACCGGGTCATGTGACTGGGACCAAGCGACTGGAGTGGGCAGCCCTAGGATTGACATTCATGAGTCCAACAGCAGAGGGGAAGAAACTGTTCTTGTGGCGAGAGGTTCTGGTCCGAATGGATCTGAACCTCCTGCCAGATGGGAGCGGGTCAAAGAGACAGTGTCCAGGGTGAGTCGGGTCAGCCGTGAGCCGACCTGCACGCCTCAATGTCCTGGAGGTGTACAGGTCCTGTATGGAGGGGAGTTTGCAGCCAATGACCTTCTCAGCAGAGCGTACAACACGCTGCAGCCTCTTCTTGTCCCTGGTGGTGGCTCCAGCGTACCACACGGTGATTGAGGAGGTGAGGATGGACTCGATGACTGCGGTGCAGAACTGCCTCATCCACTGTGCTGGCAGGTTGGATTTCTTCAGCTGCCTCAGGAAGTTCATCCTCTGCTGGGCCTTTTTTATGATGGAGGTGATGGTGGGCTCCCACTTGAGGTCTTGGGTGATGGTGGAGCCCAGGAAGCGACATGAGTCCACCATCGTGATGGGAGTGTCAGACAGGGTTATGGGGGGAGGGGGGCTGTGTGCTTCCTAAAGTCCACAACAACCTCAGCTGTCTTCTGGGTGTTTAGCACCAGGTTGCTGTGGCTGCACCAGGACACTAGCCGTTCCACCTCCATTCTGTAGGCAGACTCATCCCCATCAGAGATGAGTCCAGTCACGGTGGTGTCATCTGCAAACTTGATTAGTTTGACAGACTCGTGGTTGGAGGTGCAGCTGTTGGTGTCCAGGGAGAAGAGCAGAGGGGAGAGAACACACCCCTGAGGGGAACCGGTGCTGATGGTCCGCAGGTCCGAGACATTCTTCCCCAGCCTGACTTGTTGTTTCCTGTCTGTCAGGAAGTCAGTGATCCACCTGCAGGTTGGGTCAGGCACATTCATCTGGGACAGTTTGTCTAGAAGGAGGTCAGGCAGGATTGTGTTGAAGGCAGAGCTGAAGTCCACCAACAGGATCCTGGCGTAGGTACCCGGAGAGTCCAGATGCTGCAGGATGAAGCGTAGAGCCATGTTGATGGCATCATCTACAGACCTGTTGGCTCTGTAGGCAAACTGCAGGAGGTCCAGGAGGGGGGCTGTGAGGGTCTTGAGGTGGGGGAGGACCAGGTGCTCAAATGACTTCATGACCACAGATGTCAGAGCCACAGGTCTGTAGTCATTGAGTCCAGTGATCCTTGGCTTCTTGGGGACAGGGACTATGGTGGAGATCTTGAAGCAGGCAGGCACCTGACATGCCTCCAGTGGGATGGATTATCTTGGTAAAGGAAAAGTGCTCACTAACACACATGTAGACAGATTTCACAACAGTATGTGAGAGTCACGGGTGTTTTGTGGACAAAGTTTCAGATGTTTGAGTTCAGCCCATGAAAAATGGGAGCAAAAACAAAAGTGTATATTTTTGTTCAGTGTAGGTGCAGCCAAGGTGGTGAGGGGATCCGTTTTGGTGGCCTGAGGATCAGGTCTCTGCTTTTTGAGGATGATGTGGTCCTGTTGGCTTCATCAGAACGTGATCTCACCCTTTCGCTGGAGCAGTTCTCAGCCGAGTGTGAAGCAGCTGGGATGAGAATCAGCTCCTCTAAATCCGAGACCATGGTCTTGAGTCGGAAAAGGGTAGAATGCCTTCTCCAGATCTGCCCCAAGTGGAGGAGTTTAAGTATCTCAGGGTCTTGTTCACGAGTGAGGGAAGGGTGGAGCGTGAGATCGATAGGTGGATTGGTGCTGCGTCACCCCTGAAAGAGCTGGCCCAAGTGGCTGGGGAGAGGGAAGTCTGGGCCTCCCGCCTTAGGCTGCTGCCCCTCCCGACTCCGGATAAGCGGAAGAGGATGGATGGATGGAATGGACTTTGAACTAGTTGATATATAAAATGAACTTTCCCAACACTGCTGGTTGTAAGAATGACAGGAACAGCGCTGATCTGCATGTTTAAATTCTGAGCTGTCTTTATTCCTTCTAGGAACTTTGCTGCTGTCGCTTTAGCAGAGTTCTGGTCGTAATCAAGGCTTTAGCGGTTCTGGGGGAGAACAAGCATGACCTGCAGATGCTCGTCAGCCTCGGACTGACAGCTAAAGTAACTCATCAGATTCATCAATGATATTGATTAGTTGCCTTCTTGTTATAATGTTTCTTCTTCTTTTAGATGATGCGTTGGTTTGAGACTCTTTGCAACTTTCTGAGCTCTGACCTTCAGAGAGGTTCCGCCCCCATGTTCACACTAATAGAGGAGTTTTTTGACTACTTCCTGGTGAGTTTCCTGTCCCAACACCCACACTGCAGCTACGGACGTACACAAAGTGCACTCAGTGGAAGCACATGTGAGGCCTCCAGTGCGTAGTAAACAAGTTAAAGTCCCAAGTCATCATCACACACTGGTGAAATTACATCTCCGCATCTGACCCATCCCCATGGTGGGGAGCGGTGAGCTGCAGCGGTGAGCTGCAGCTGTGGCCGCGCTCGGGAACTATTTGGTGGTTTAAATAAGTGTGCAAAGAAGTGCAGAATTGCGACAGTGAGCATAGCATCATCGACCATGACTTCCTAAATGCTCAGGAGGTAGAGTGGGTTGTCCAGTAATTGGAAGGTTGTAGGTTTGATCCTGGCTACCACCAGAGAATTCTGCTGTTGTGACCTTGGGCAAGACACAACGCGCTTTGCCTGCTGGTGGTGGTCGGATGGACCAGTGGTGCCTGTTCTCAGCAGCCTGGCTTCCATCAGTGCAGCTGTGGCTACAGTGTAGCTCATCATTGCCAGTGTCTGAATGTGTGGACGACTGATTGTGTTGTGAAGCGCCTTGGGGGGAACCCTAAGAAGGCCTTTTAGACGAGGATACCGGGAGCTGTTTGTGCTACTTTGCTGCTTCAAATGATTTAAAAACTAAGTGATATTAAATCTGAATGATATTTAAATCGGTGATTAAATTACTGGCATGTCATGTCCAAAAATGAAGTGTTTAGAACCAAACCCAGTGAGATCTGGTACCAGTAGAACCTGACGTGTTGACCTGTGTTTGTTTGGCAGCTGCTGGGCCGAGCTTCTATTCCAGGTTGGTTTGATCCTCCAGTGGTTCACACTGTGGTGGCTTTTGATCAAGGTTCTAACAGCATCTTTTCTTAGTGTATCAGCTGTCTGTGGTTCTGGTCCAGTTAGCCCACTTCACTCTGCAAACAGAACTTCCCTTCCCTTTAAGACTGGAGGTAGCCATGGTGACACACTTATCTTACATCCTGTTTTATTCACTTCTACTACTTGGGCTCAGTCTTGAGCAGAGCTTAATTTGTAAACCAGATGTTACAGTAACCCAAATAGCGATGTTCACTGATGCCAACACGGATACCGGTATGCCGGGGGGGGGGTCATGGTGAATGCAGTTTTGGACAAATAACTAATTGTTCCCACACTGTCAAAGTTAACGCACAATTCTTTTAACATGGCTAGTTCCTACCTCTCTACACCCCCCCCACCCACCGTGTGCAGCAGCCACAGACTCAGGTGGCCTTTTAGAGCTCCCTGCTATAAACATTAAAGGTGTTGTCTTACTTCCTGATATGTGGACATCTCTCCTCTGATTGGCTAACAGCAACACGACTCTACCACTGACTCTGTTTGCTCTGCAACGTTGATGTTTTATCTCCACTAATAACACAAGCCTGGAGGAGTTCTGCTGTGTGGTGGAGCTGCTAATGCTAACGGTTAGCTTCTACTAGCCCAGACGTTCTCTGCTGTTTCCTGGACGCTAAACCAACAACAGCCTTCCCCGTCGTGAGTCCAGATGGGTGAGTCCATGAATGTTAAAGAGCAAATGGCAAGTTAGAGACTCCCATGACCCAATGTTTAGAGAAACATAATAAAAACGTGTTTTAAAAAGTTTTTTACACATACATAAATTATTTAGGCTTTTAGAGTCAAACCAACGTGACGTCAGCAGAGGGAGTCCTGTGTAGCGTGGGCTGGTGCCACATATTTAAAGAAGGATCAATGAAATGTAATAATTCATATAAATATGAATTATTAATCTTAATGATCTTTGAATGTTAATTTAACATTAATCTAGGTTCTTTTACCTGTAAGTAATCCACACCCTTCAGAATAATTCAGACAGTCAAAAAAATAGTTATAAAAATAAATGTAATTCTATATTTCTCAATCAATGATGACACAGAACAATTACTATGAATGATGGTTGTAAACAAGATACTGAGACCATTAATGAGGTGATGTAGTGCAAGCTAGATGAGGTTGCCTAATCAGCATTAAGTGTCTTAGATCCTATGATGTCTGGGTTAAATCAAATCTGGATGGTTTAATAAGTTATCAAATTAATAAAGACCATTTGACACCAGCGTGCAGGGCTACTTCACCTTGTGTGGAAGCTCCCGGTGACTCAAGGGTCAGAGAGGTCGTGGCTGACGAGTGTCAGTGAGGAGGCCTCTGAGGTATGAAGAGCTGTAGCAGGCCCTGATACGAACCGATGGTCTGGGTGACTTCCAGGTGACTGCGTCGTCTGGTAAATTTGGTTTAGCTTAGAGGCAGTTCACAAAAATAGTTGATCTCGATCAAAAAGAGAGGATGGTTCCTTATATCATTAATTATTAAGCGTTGCTTTTCCCCGGCCGGCCAAACCAAGGAGGCATAGCTTGTTGTCTTAGGCTCACCCCTTTGGGAGGAGGTGACCTAGTCCGGACTTGGTTGTTTCAGGAGCTTGCAGGAACTGATGTGTTCCAGGCCGGCACGGGAGTTTTATTATTCTAATTGTTTATGAATTTGAGCAAATCAAATTTGGACACATTAGAGTAGGCGTTACCAAGTTACCTCAGACACCAGTTTCATCAACACTTAAAGATGACTCAGCTTAATGTGGTGTGCATCTTATTAACTTAATGTGAGTGTGAATTAAATATTCAAACACAATACTATTATCTGTAAATGTTTATCTGATGATGATTAGCATTAATTGAATGAATCCTAAATGTGTAATTAAAGATATGAAAACAGGAACATTCATTTTCTCCATCATTCATTATATTATATGATGATTCACATTTCACATAATGATGATTCAAACAATATGATTATGCATTCAGATTGTATTATAAAAGTCTTTCACGAGGCAGGAAAGATTAACTTTATTCGAGAAAGAGATAGGAAAGTCTTGCGTCCGAGACCTTGTTGTGTGACGTCTCTGTGATAGTTGCAGGGAAATCGTAGACCTGTAGACCAAACTAAAGTACATGTCTGTGGGCAGATATCAGAGTGTCTGCAGCCTTGACGACCTGGAAGTTAAGTGTTACTGAAGTTCATTTAGGAGAAAAACCATGGATTGATGTCGCTACAAATCCCCCCTCCAAGGTCATGGGGTCACGGGCAGAAGACCCTGAGACGTTGGACCAACCAATACGCCCTGCGGACTCAGCAGAGGGAGACAAAGTCAGTTCCAAGGATCCAAAGCAGCAGGAGTGAGGGAAGCAAATCTCACTCAGCAAAACAGTCAACACAACTTGCAAACAGCAGCCAGCAAATTGTATTAGAGCAGCAAACCAGAGGCAGGAGAAGAAGCAGGCCGGGACCAGGCAAACCACTCCGAAGCCGGAAGGAAGCCAGGAGACAGGAACCCCCCCACGAGTGAGAGAACACACGCGCAGGTCAGGGTCCAGACGGATGTCCGGCGTGTCACCATGAAAGGCGACCACCAGTGGTGCGTGCAGTTTAACGTGAGTGTCATCCACCCAATTACCAACATTGACCACGTCCTTAAGTCGGTAGATGTCCCCTGGGGACACGACTGGTAAATTGATGATGAATGCTAGCTCTCTAGCATCTGGGTCAACCCAAAGCGGTATAGCACTGCCCAAAGAGAACGCGAGGTGAGTCTGAAGGGCAATGACATTCCCCTTCGCAGACCTGCCAAGTGCGGTTTGGACCATGTCCAGGGACACCAAATATGGAGGAATCCTCCCCATGAGGAGGGCGTCTATAGAAGCGCTAACATCTCGACTAAAGTCAGACAGGCAAGCGGTCAGCATCTGAGTGTGAGCATAATCAACCGCAATGAAGGAACGCAGTTCGTTCGCAGCATCAATGGTTTTATGCAACATTGCACTGTGCGTGTTCAGGACCACCATGGTGTGATGTTCCGAGACGCCTAGCAGCGTTGGCGCCCGCTGTTGGCGAAGTGCTAGCTTACACAGGGAAGGGAATTCCCTGTCGAGTTCGGCAACGTGACGTCGAACTGTTTCGATCCTCACAGAGTTGACGGATGAGATGCCTAAGTTAAAGAGAGTACCGATTGTATTAGCAATGGAGAGAAACTCAGGGAGAAAACGTTTCTCCCTGACGTGAGCACCTGAAAGTTCAGAATTGGAAACCGTGAATTTCTGTAGCTGGCGCAGCATGTGAGAGATGTCGGCCTCAGTGTGCCACATCATAGTGCGAGTCCAATTGGTACCTGTCTCAGACAGTGCACCAAAGGGACTGAGCAGTTTCTGAGCACATGCCACGTCGGGGTCAAATTTAACAAAAACCTTTTGAGTGAGCAGACGGTAGTTAGTCAATAACAGGCCTGGGCGCTCCCCGAGAGCGATACCCGAGTAGGGCCCTGGCTCATGCAGTTGTGGTTGTGAAGGCCGAGGAGGAGGCTTAGCTGCGTCAGATGCCACGAAAACACATGCGATCAGCATAAGGTACCGTGTTAGGCCCGAGATCTTGAATGTTGGACGGCGGAGACCGTAGAATGATGCGGGAGTGGACTGTTGAGAATTTGGTGCAATGACGTGCACCGGTGGGGCATCTGACGACGCGCAGATGCCTTCAGAAAGAACGGAGTCGACCTGTAGCAGTACAGGGTGACCTTTAACCCCCCCATGGCAGGCGAGGAGCCAACCGCAGGGTGGTGGTTCTCAGGTGCAGACTGTAATGGTACAGGCTCAGCGCAACCTTCAACCCCCCCTTCGGTAGGTGGTGGTCCCACCACAGGGTTAGGGGTTTCAGTCGCCGAGATGATGCAAACGCTGGGCCTGCCACTGACCACAGTAACACCAGACCGACTGGCCACATGGGAGGCGCTGACGTTGTTAACAACACCTAGAGAAGAAAGAAGGTCCTGGGAGAGCTCCATGGGCCACGATTGAGATAACCGAGTCCAGAGCTTCGACCCACGGAAGTCAAGAATGGGAGCAAAGCGATTGATCAGATCTTTGCCAAACAAGAAAGGAAAAGACTCTCGGTCAGACACAAACACGGGATGGCGCACCAACATGCAACCAACGGAAAGGTCAAGCAAAGACACAGACGACAAGGTCATCACAGACGACAAGGTCATCGAAGACGACGAGTAAGGACTGATGTCCACAGCGCAGGGCGTGAGTGTCAAGATACGACCTTGGTCCGCCGCAGCCAAGCGGAGGCTTTCCCAAAGAGAACGAGGCAAAATAGAAACGTCTGAACCGGTGTCTATGATAGCATCACAGGTTTGTGACCCCATAAGGGTCACAGGAATGTGAGGCTTCTGGTTGGGACCTTTGCGGATGATGTCGCAGAGATAAACTAGTAAACACACACAGTAGCTGTGTTTACATGCAAAAATTCCCCCTATTCGATTCATATCTTGGTTGATCGGAAATCCCAAATCTTTGTTTACATGGACCCTAACTGAAAAGAGCAAATCATGCTGTGAGGATACATGCACCAAGAATTCAGTCAGGTTAAATAGGTTGAGCATGCACAGAGTTGTCTTTCCTGGGAAAAAAATAGTAAAAAATGCCATCTTGTCTGCACGTCTTTTGCCATTTAGAGTTTTTGCCTTGTAATACGCCACTTTCAAGCAGCGGTTTTTGATTTGGTCGATACTTCGGTGAATTCCTGCTTCCTGCATCTTTAGAGGCACTTGAGTGTATAACTCTGCATTTCTAGCCTTTCAGCCATCGAGACGTTCAACAATATTGAGCTCCTGTCGTGTTTCCAGTAAAAAAAAATAGTGTCTGCCCGCCATGTTTTTGACTTGTCCTGAGCATCTGCAAAGGCGGAAAGACGTCATGATGGCATTGCACACATGCGCAGTGGACATTATTTTATTCCAACAATCCAAATGGGTGTGTATATGGACGAAAACTGATCAGACAAAACCACCTCTCTCAATCGGAATGAAATTGCATTCGGATCGGGCCGTATCGGATCAGAATAATCCGATTGACATGTTTACATGAAGAACTTTTGATATGATAGGGCATTCATTCAGATTACTTGTGTCCATGTAAACGTAGCTACTGACTGGATAACGCGACCTCTCTACCCTAAAACTACCCACTCTCCACACTGAGCTGAGGCAGAACCTAGCTTAGAACTCCCTCTGGTTACGTCAGAGGCTAAGATTTACAAAAAAGAGCATTTTTAGAAGCTTTGCTGAAAAAGGACACTTTTGACTAGAAAATCTGTGCTGTTATGTATTTTAAAACAAAATACCCACAATAAGCATTTCAAATAGTATTTTTTGGACAGAATTTTATATGAATTAGAAAAAAATTAACTGCAATTTGCTCTTTAAGTGACAGTGTGACGTAGATCTGTCAGGCTTTTCTAATCCTAGAGTTTCACCGTCTATTTTCTATCAGAAGCTAATGCAGGAGATGGGTGGAGGAGACTATTTTCATGTTCAGCCTGCATGAAACACTCAGAGTGACCCATTAGAATCAGAAATAATCATTAAAACATGGGTTTTCAGTAAAACACACCTTTAAAACATTTGCGAAGAATCATTTTTTAAATTTATTCTTTATTTAACCAGGAAGGTCCCATTGAGATTGAAAACCTCATTTTCAAGGGAGTCCTGGCCAAGAGGCAGCAAAAGTTACAGTTACAAACTCTTTCAGTTACACAGACATGTACAGAATTACAGAAGGCAATTACAACACAGGGAATCTGTCTCAAGGGCTCTCAGTCTGGTTTTAAAAGTATTCAAGGAGATAAACTCGGTTAGTTTCCAGTTTTCCTGCAGCCTGTTCCATGCAGAAGGAGCAGAGTGAACAAAAGCCCTTTTACCCAGTTCAGTGCGAGCAAATGGAACACAGAGTAACAACTGATCGTTTGCACGCAGACTGTGAGAAGTTACACTTCTCCGTGAGATTAAGTTACAGATGTAGTTGGGTAGTAATCCAAGCATGGCCTTGTAAATGAAAGTGTACCAATGTGCCAACCTCCTGGTGGACAAAGAAGGCCATCCCACTCGAGAATACAGTTCACAATGATGGGTCAGTGGTCTACAGTTAGTAATAAACCTCAGCGAGGCATGATAAACCACATCAATCTTACCAAGACACTGTGCTGAGGCATTCATATACAAAAGGTCTCCATAATCCAGAACAGACAGAAATGTTGCAGTAACTAGTCGTTTTTTGGCCTCAAAAGAAAAACACAGTTTATTTCAAAAAAAGAAACCCAGTCTGAGTTTGAGTTTCTTCACAAGATATCTATATGGGTCTTGAAGGAGAGGGAGTCATGGAGCCAGACACCAAGGTATTTGTGTGTGTGGACCACCTCTATGATATTTCCCTCCAGAGTTGTCACTGAGGGCATACTTAGAGGTCTTTTTTTAGAGTTTGAAAACAACATTAGTTTAGTTTTGTCAGCATTGAGGACCAATTTTAACTGCAGAAGTGTTTGTTGGACCTCATTAAAAGCTTTCTGTAAGAATTCAACAGCTTTAGTGGGGGATGTTCCAAAACAGTAAATGATTGTGTCATCAGCGTAAAAGTGCATATTAGCATCTGACACATTTTGTCCTATGTCATTAATATACATAATGAACAAGAGGGGTCCTAAAACTGAACCCTGTGGTACTCCCTTATGGACACTCAAAAATTCAGAGGACAACCCATCACATTTAACACATTGAGTTATGTCCTTCAAGTAGTCTGTGAACCATGAGATCGCATGTTCAGACAATCCCAAACAAGGAAGCTTATGTTTTAAAACAGCATGGTCTACAGTGTCAAAGGCTTTTGACAGATCAATAAAAAGTGAGGCACAGTACTGTTTTAATTTAATTTTCATTTGTTCACTTCTGTAGCAACGCATACCTTCAAGGGCATCAGTTTATTAATACTGCTGGGGAAAATTATTTTTAAATATAAATATTTGTTTGATGTTTAATAATTATGCACTGCAGTGTTCGAAAGGTGTTTAAAATCAGAGTTTTATTCAATAAAAGAAGAAAGTTGGGATCGATCCCACTAACCACCAAATACAAGATGAGCACCCAACCCTTGGGCCATGGCGGCACACACCATCTTTTTCAGAAAAATACCCATAAAATCCACCAGATTAATAAAAATAAAACAATAGTTGCGGTCTCACATTAGGAACGTCTGAGAGAAGCAAATTGAACCAACAAAACCATGCTGAAAGTACAGCCCTAACAGTAAAACTGACACCATGAATGAAACAGGTTATGGAGTTCAGTGCTGGGGGGGGCAGAGTTTATTTCCTTTTTGAGCTCGTTCTACTGAAACAGCTCTTCTCAGGGTCTCTAATGACCTTCTGACTCTCAGTGATGCAGGGGACTGAGCTGTTCTGGTTCTGCTGGACCTGACTGCAGCCTTTGACACTGTTGACCATCACCTGCTACTGGGTAGGCTGAGAGACTGGGTAGGCCTTCAGGAACTGCTCTGGAGGGGTTCTCCCCTTCCATGTTAGAGCGTTCCTTCTCTGTGGCCGTCTTCAACTTTCGGTCCTCCACCACCTCCCTCAACCATGGTGTCCCACAAGGTTCTGTGACTAGCACTCTACTGTTCCTCCTCTATCTGCTGGGTTCCTTATATAGGAAACTTTTTTACTGATTGGCTTAATGAACTGAACTGTATTGGAATGTTTACTTTGTGAAGAGCCTTGAGACGACTCTTGTCGTGATTTGGCGCTATAGAAATAAACTGAATTGAATTGAATCTGCTCCCTCTTTAGAACATCCTGAGCTCTTTCAAAGGAATCTCCTACCATCTTTATGCAGATGACATCCAAATGTACATCTCCTTTAAGCCCCATGAGATGTCTAAGCTGCAGCTGCTGCACAGCTGCTTAGACTCTATTAAAAGCTGGATGGCTGGGAACTTTCTACAGCTGAATGAAGACCAGACTGAGATCCTCATCTGTGCCCCAGACAAGCTGGTTCCCAAAGTCAGAGACTCTCTTGGTCAGCTTGCTTCTCACACCAAACCCTCTGTCAGGAATCTTGGTGTGACCTTTGACCCAGCTCTCACCCTGATTCTCATGTCAGTTCTCTTGTTGGCTCTTCCTTCTTCCATCTCAGGAACATTGCTAAGCTGAGTCCCATTCTGTCCCGCTCTGAACTGGAGATTGTTCTCCACACCTTCATCTCCTCACTTATTATTATCCATCCATCCATTTTCTTCCGCTTATCCGGAGTCGGGTCGCGGGGGCAGCAGCTTAAGGAGTGAGGCCCAGACCTCCCTCTCCCCAGCCACTTGGGCCAGCTTCTCTAGGGGAATCCCAAGGCGTTCCTTGGCCAGCCGAGAGGTATAGTCCCTCCAGCGTGTCCTGGGTCTTCCTTTGGGTCTCCTCCTGGTTGGACGTGCCCGGAACACCTCACCAGGGAGGCGTCCAGGAGGCATCCCAACCAGATGCCCGAGCCACCTCAACTGGCTCCTCTCCATGTGGAGGAGCAGCGGGTCTACTCCGAGCCCCTCCCGGATGACCGAGCTTCTCACCCTATCTCTAAGGGAGAGCCCAGACACCCTGCGGAGAAAACTCATTTCAGCCGCTTGTATCCATGATCTCGTTCTTTCGGTCACTACCCAAAGCTCGTGACCATAGGTGAGGGTAGGAACATAGATCGACCGGTAAATCGAGAGCTTCGCCTTTCGCCTCAGCTCTCTCTTCACCGTGACAGACCGATACAACGCCCGCATCACTGCAGACGCAGCACCAATCCACCTGTCGATCTCATGCTCCACCCTTCCCTCACTCGTGAACAAGACCCCGAGATACTTAAACTCCTCCACTTGGGGCAGGACCTCGTCCCTGACCTGGAGAAGGCATTCTACCCTTTTACGACTCAAGACCATGGTCTCGGATTTAGAGGAGCTGATTCTCATCCCAGCTGCTTCACACTCGGCTGCGAACTGCTCCAGCGAAAGCCGGAGATCACGTTCTGACGAAGCCAACAGAACAACAACTTATTATTATTATTATTATTATGGGAACACAGATGGGTGAATTCTCAATAAGAAACCTCTTGTTCAAAAGTGGAGAGGAGTAAATTCCAAATTATCAATAGTGGTAGTGACATGTCCCCGTCTTAAATAACATCTTTTATTACCTTCCTTAAACACAAATTGACAGTGAGAGTTAACGGATCGTAGGAAACAGTTACTAAAATGCGCCCTTTCAAAACAATTCCAGGAGCCTTTTATAGCAGGATCCGATGCAAATTAAGCTCTGGCCTTGAGTGTCTGCACCAGTCTGTTGTGGTCTCTTTTGCTCTCTGCCAGATTCTGCTGGTCTCTGCTGATCTTGACTAGTGTCTGCTGATCTCCACTGGTCTCTGCTGCTCTCTACTGGTCTCTACTGGTCTCTGCTGATGTCTGCTGATCTCTGCTGGTCTCTGCTAATCTCTAATTATATCTAATGGTCTCTAATGGTCTCTGCTGATCTCTAATGGTCTCTGCTGATCTCTACTGGTCCTTGCTGACGTCTAATGATATCTGCTGGTCTCTGCTTATCGCTACTGGTCTCTGCTGATCTCTGCTGATCTCTGCTGGTCTCTGCTGACCTCTAATGATATCTGCTGGTCTCTGCTGATCTCTACTGGTCTCTGCTTATCGCTACTGGTCTCTGCTGATCTCTACTGGTCTCTGGTTACCTCTAATGATATCTGCTGATCTCTACTGGTCTCTGCTGATCTCTACTGGTCTCTGCTTATCGCTACTGGTCTCTGTTGATCTCTACTGGTCTCTGCTTATCGCTACTGGTCTCTGCTGATCTCTAATGATATCTTCTGGTCTCTGTTGATCTCTACTGGTCTCTGCTGATCTCTACTGGTCTCTGCTGATCTCTAATGATATCTGCTGGTCTCTGTGGATATCTACTGGTGTCTGCTGATCTCCACTGGTCTCTGCTGATCTCTACTGGTCTCTGCTGATCTCTAATGATATCTGCTGGTCTGCGGATATCTACTGGTCTCTGCTGATCTCTAATTATATCTTCTGGTCTCTGTTGATCTCCACTGGTCTCTGCTGATCTCTAATTATATCTTCTGGTCTCTGTTGATCTCTACTGGTCTCTGCTGATCTCTGCTGGTCTCTGCTGACCTCTTATGATATCTGCTGGTCTCTGCTGATCTCTACTGGTCTCTGCTTATCGCTACTGGTCTCTGCTTATCGCTACTGGTCTCTGCTGATCTCTGCTGGTCTCTGCTGACCTCTAATGATATCTGCTGGTCTTTGCTGATTTCTACTGGTCTCTGCTTATCTCTACTGGTCTCTGCTGATCTCTACTGGTCTCTGCTGATCTCTACTGGTGTCTGCTGATCTCCACTGGTCTCTTCTGATCTCTAATTATATCTTCTGGGCTCTGCTGATCTCTTCTGGTCTCTGCTTATCGCTACTGGTCTCTGCTTATCGCTACTGGTCTCTGCTGATCTCTGCTGGTCTCTGCTGACCTCTAATGATATCTGCTGGTCTCTGATGATCTCTACTGGTCTCTGCTTATCTCTACTGGTCTCTGCTGATCTCTACTGGTGTCTGCTGATCTCCACTGGTCTCTGCTGATCTCTAATTATATCTTCTGGGCTCTGTTGATCTCTACTGGTCTCTGCTGCTCTCTGCTGGTCTCTGCTAATCTCTAATTATATCTACTGGTCTCTAATGGTCTCTGCTGCTCTCTGCTGGTGTCTGCTGATCTCTGCTGGTCTCTGCTAATCTCTAATTATATCTACTGGTCTCTAATGGTCTCTGCTGATCTCTACTTGTCCTTGCTGACCTCTAATGATATCTGCTGGTCTCTGCTGATCTCTACTGGTCTCTGCTGATCTCTACTGGTCTCTGCTGATCTCTACTGGTGTCTGCTGATCTCCACTGGTCTCTGCTGATCTCTAATTATATCTTCTGGGCTCTGTTGATCTCTACTGGTCTCTGCTGCTCTCTGCTGGTCTCTGCTAATCTCTAATTATATCTACTGGTCTCTAATGGTCTCTGCTGCTCTCTGCTGGTGTCTGCTGATCTCTGCTGGTCTCTGCTAATCTCTAATTATATCTACTGGTCTCTAATGGTCTCTGCTGATCTCTACTTGTCCTTGCTGACCTCTAATGATATCTGCTGGTCTCTGCTGATCTCTACTGGTCTCTGCTGATCTCTACTGGTCTCTGCTTATTGCTACTGGTCTCTGCTGTACTCTGCTGGTCTCTGCTGACCTCTAATGATATCTGCTGGTCTCTGCTGATCTCTACTGGTCTCTGCTCATCGCTACTGGTCTCTGCTGATATCTACTGGTCTCTGCTTATCGCTACTGGTCTCTGCTGATCTCTACTGGTCTCTGCTGATCACTACTGGTCTCTGCTGGTCACTACTGGTCTCTGCTGATCTCTGCTGGTCTGCCAGACTGCTGGTGTCTGTTGGTCTCTACTAGACTCTGCTGGACTCTACCAGACTCTGTTTTGTTCCACGGTATCCATGTTTTATTGCTGATGATGCTGCTATGTCTTCTGTTGTTTCAGGCCATCAGAACCTTCAACAGCATTCTGGAGTCTCTGGATCAAAACAAAAGGAAACTGATCCAGACTGATGAGAACATAATCGAATTCCTGTACTGAACAGGAATTTTCTAGACTTGACTAAAATCCACATGTTTTAATAACTTTGTTCTCAAAACCAAATTCACCTCTGAAGTATCCAGTAAACAAATCAGCCTTTCTCTCTGCTCACCTGTCCACTCACCTGTACATTTACCTGTCCTTGGGGGCAGCAGTAGCTCAGGAGGGAGAGCGGGTTGTCCAGCAATCGAAGGGTTGCAGGTTCAATCCCGGCTCCCGGCAGAGAATTCTGCTGTTGTGTCCTTGGGCAAGACACTTAACCCGCCTTGCCTGCTGGTGGTGGTCGGAGGGACTGGTGACGCCAGTGTACGGCAGCCTCTCCTCTGTCAGTGCGCCCCAGGGCAGCTGTGGCTACATTGTAGCTCATCATCACCAGAGTGTGAATGGGTGAATGATAGATTGTGTTGTAAAGCACCTTAGGGGGCTCTAGGACTCTAGAAAGCTCTATATAAATACATGACATTCACCATTTGTCTGCCTGCATACCTGTCTGTTTACCTGTCTGTTTACCTGTCTGGCAGCTCTTGGGCAGCAGCAGCGGTTCTGAACGTTGGAGGTGAGCCTATATACTTGTCCATCAGGAAGGTAATGCACATGTATTGATGGACGCCTTTATCCTTTTCTGTTGCTGTGTCAGTGTTGCGGAGCAATTCTCCACCAGGACAGCAGGGGTCGTAGACCTTTTCTGGCAGGTCTGCGTACCTTTGCAGTGATGTCCCTGGTCGACTGCAGTTTATTTACTTCAGCTTGTAAACGTTTGAGTTCAAATTGAAAATTTAGATTCATGTGTTGATATTGGAATTTGTCATTGTTCATATTTTGTTAATTACAGTTTGAAAAAAAAAGCTTGTAAACACCAATCCTCTCCAGGAGCAATGGCCGACAGAGTTCTCACTGAGCTGGAACTGCTTGATCTTAAGGAATTAAAACTTTTGTTACAAAGAATTTAACAGGAGCCAAGTAGACGGCAGTGGAATGTCTCTCCAACGCCGATGTTGTTAGGCCAACCAATCACTCAACTCAACTTTAATTTATATAGCACTTTACAGACAAAGCATGCCACCAAGGCGCTTTACAGAACAGTAAAAATCAATAACATTTAAAAACATCAAAGCAGAGAACAAGTTAAACAGGATAAAAACCGAGAAAACAGTAAGATCAGTTACATAAAAACAATAAGACTAGTTAAAAGCCAGATCATAAATGTGAGTTTTCAGTCTTGCTTTAAAAACCGCCAGAGAAGTTGAAGCCCTAATATAGAGTGGAATCACATACGTGCTCTCTCCATTGCATTCAACGGATATTTAATCAGACTCTGGTCCGTCCGTCCGTGTGTACCTGCCGGAGAGCTCTTGGGTCCATGGGTAATGGTGTTGCGTGTCTCTGTACCTCCACAAATGGAGAAGTATAAACTAGGCTTAAGTCCTGAAAGTGTTGCTGGACCTTTTGGATGTTTCTGAGAGCAGCTGAGACATTCATCCTGTTGATTTGGTATAAAAGTATTCTTTTGGGGAAATTTGCTGTGAGATCAGAAACATTTTTCCCATGATGCTATGAGGTTAGGTCAGGTCAGTCTGCTGGTGAATCAAACACAGTCGCACAGTGGTTTGGTAACATTGGCAGTGTGGGCCGGTGCCAAGTCCCACTGGGGCATGAAACCAGCATCTCCATGAACAAACAAGTCCTCCATGTTTTTAGTTTGCTTCCTGTTTCAGACTATGAGCTGCAGGTCAGCCTATCAGAGGCTCTCTGTCGCCTCACTCCCCGCCGAGATCGTGAGCAGAGGGCCAATCAGTGGTTCCCTAGTCCTGACATTAGCTCCGCCTTCTGTGACATCAGAGATGCAGACTTTGAGGTGGTGAGTAACTCACCTGTGTCTGGACACCTGTCTCGCCTCTTGTCCCTGATTTGTCCCTGTTTTCCTTTAGGACTGCAGACATTTCCTAAACTTGATCAACCGTCACCATGGAGATGAGAGGAGGTAACGCATTATAAACGTGTTGAGAACAAAATGGGAAATCTGGACTGCTCTTATGATTTCTTGTCGTGTTGCTCAGGGTGTACACCTTCCCATGTCTGCGAGCGCTCCTCGGGTCTACTCAGGTAGTTTGAAGACCTTAAAGGTCTGAAGCTGAACCTTGGAACTCCTGAGAAGTCTCGTTTTCCTCCACAGCTGTTGCCACCTAAAGATGAAAAACTGGATGAGTTCTGGATCGACTTCAATGTGGGTTCGGGATGTGTGAGCTTCTTTGTAGATGATCCTCAGGTGTGTGTAGAGTGTGTGGAACAAGTGTGTTTTAGTCTATGGCTGCTCCTAAAACACCAGCTTCCAGATCAGCATCATCACTTTTCATAATTATATGATCTGTGTGTGTGTGTGTGTGTGTGTGTGTGTGTGTGTGTGTGTGTGTGTGTGTGTGTGTGTGTGTGTGTGTGTCAGAGTTTTCTTTGGGGCTCCATCCACCTACAGAAAGAGGAGGTGGACCGTTCCAGCATCCAGCTAACGCAGGACGGTGAGTTGTTTACCCTCACAGAGCTGGTGGAGGCGGACCTGGTTTTAGTTTTTCACTCAGACCAGCTGCTGGTGGTCTCCGCTCTGAGCTGCTCAGCTGACCCAGTTTTAATGAGTCTGAATGTTTGGGACACACCCAGGTGTTGCTACTCAGAATCACTTGGTGGTGGCAGCACAGTTTAGACAAGGAGGAGGATTTTGTTACCTTCATCCCTCAGATTGGTTGAAGGCGAGTCAGACAGTAAATGAGGCAAATGTCATCTGATTGGCTGTTTCAATCTGTTGGTTTTGACATCATATTTGTGTTTTCCCATGATGCACTGATGCAGAGACGGTCCTCCGTGTCACACTGGCCAATCCCATCGTGCACCACAACATCAGGGCTCAAACGATGGAGCTGAGCTTCAAAGGAGAGCATCAGAGAGAGCTGGAGGAGGCTGTAGGAAGGGTCCTCAACGTACCTGACACGCATGCACGCACACTTACGCACGCGCACTTACGCACACTTAAGCACTTACTCACACGCACACACATTTACGCACTTACTCACACGCACACACATTTACGCACTTACTCACACGCACACACACTTACGCACACACACTTACTCACACGCACACACATTTACGCACTTACTCACACGCACACACACTTACTCACACGCACACACACTTACTCACACACACTTACGCACACGCATGCACACTTATGCACACGCACGCACACTTACGCACACACACTTATGCACGCACACGCACGCACACGCGCACACTTACACACTTATGCACGCACACGCACGCACACTTATGCATGCACACGCATGCACACTTACGCACGCGCACGCACGCACACTTACGCACACACACTTATGCACGCACACGCACGCACACGCGCACACTTACACACTTATGCACGCACACGCACGCACACGCGCACACTTACGCACGCACACGCACGCACACTTATGCATGCACACGCATGCACACTTACGCACGCGCACGCACGCACACTTACGCACACACACTTATGCACGCACACGCACGCACACTTATGCACGCACACGCACGCACACGCGCACACTTACACACTTATGCACGCACACGCACGCACACGCGCACACTTACGCACACGCACACTTACGCACACACACTTATGCACGCACACGCACGCACACTTATGCATGCACACGCATGCACACTTACGCACACGCACACACATTTACGCACACGCACGCACGCACACTTACGCACACACACTTATGCACGCACGCACACGCACGCACACACGCACACACACTTATGCACGCATGCGCACGCACGCACACTTACGCGCACACACTTGTGCACTTACGCACACGCACACACATGTACGCCACGCACACACACACACACTTGCCTGATCAGTTTCTTTTTTGTTTCTTGTAGAAAAGACTGAAGTCTCCGTGTCAGGGTGACCCCAGAGGACCGGTCCAGTCCTCCGTGCTCCACATGGGTCAGACCTACAGCCGTCTGAAACCATCCAGCAAGAGTCAACTGAAGAGTAAGTTTGGTCCCAGACCTGCATCCTCAGCTACACCTTCACTCTAAACCACACCTGAATATCTAAACGGTCATTTTTGAGCATCAGGTAAAAACCTGCCAAAGAGTCCAGTCCTGAATGAGGTGGGACTGGAGCTACCTGGATCTGTCCACATATCCATGTTTTCTCCTCTTAACCGCCGGCAATTTAATTTATGTTGGGCCGGTCCAGTCTTCAGTTGTCTCAATACACAAGAATGTAGAATCTGTGTTTTTAATAATACAGCTTCAAACGCAGCATTTCTACCCCAGCGTAACCATGACATCAGCCAACTCCATCTCTCTGTCCTGGTGCAGCAGCTCTCCATCAAACTGAAGCTAGTTTATAAATGTCATCCTTTCATTTTCTTCAGGTTTTGCATTTCTCATGTCAGTAATGATGATGTTACATTTGCTGTCTGTAAAAATGAATCATAATTCATTTATTTTATTTTCAACATTTACAAAAACAAAACATGCTGGGAAATCTGTTCATCCAATCATTTTCATAGACGTCATCACGACAAACCAACTTCTAGCCTTTCAGCCAACATGTGTGTGTGTGTGCGCATGTGTGTGCGTGTGTGCGTGCGTGTGTGTGTGCGTGTGTGCGTGTGTGTGCGTGTGTGTGTGCGTGTGTGTGTGTGTGTGTGCGTGTGTGTGTGCGTGTGTGTGTGCGTGTGTGTGTTAAATGATCTTTAGGACATACAGGGCAACTTTGTTTTCTGACTAATTTTATTTTCTGCTTTACTGTTGTCTTGACTTCACTTAAACCAGCAGCTAGATCTCAGCGCTTTTCTTGGTCTGTTGATGTTTTGTTGCATTAAGCAGTAAAGTAAGCCCAGTTTTAGTGCTGGAGCAGGGAAACAACTAAAACATGATGGATATGGAATATCGAAGACCAGGGTTAGAGAGCTGGTGTAAAAAACAGGCATCATTGTTTTGACTTCAATTCAGTTCAATTCAGTTTATTTATATAGCGCCAAATCACGACAAGAGTCGTCTCAAGGCTCTTCACAAAGTAAACATTCCAATACAGTTCAGTTCATTAAGCCAATCAGTAAAAAAGTTTCCTATATAAGGAACCCAGCAGATTGCATCAAGACACTGACTGTGTGTTGATACAATCCTCATACTAAGCAAGCATGTAGCGACAGTGGGAAGGAAAACTCCCTTTTAACAGGAAGAAACCTCCAGAGGATCCTGGCTCAGTATGAGCAGCCATCCGCTACGACTCACTGGGGGTTGAGAAGACAGAGCAGGCACACGCACACACACACACACACCACATATATCAAGTAGTGTTTCTATGGCTACTGTGATTTCTTAGTAGAAGTTCTATTTAGTAAGAGAAACTTTATTGTCTTTATCTGAGTGAATCTATAATTAACTCAACAGGTGAACTAATAGTAGCACATTCTATTTTAAAGAAAGTGAGATGTAATATCAGGAGAGGGAGAATGTTAGGTGGTTGGCAGCAGTGTGCCAGCCGATGGCCCCCTCCATGAGGCCACCACAGCTCAGCAGAACGCCAGTGTAGCTTCTTCTGGGGAGAAAAACACTTAGAGAGAAAATAAAGTTAACAGCTGAAATAACAGGAAATAATGCAATTAGAGAGTGGTGGTAGAAGAGAGTAGCAGAGTGTGGAAAGTGGTCAGTATGTCCTCCAGCAGTCTAAGCCTATAGCAGCATAACTACAGAGATAACTCAGGATAACCTAGCCTTTTAGATGGAGGCATGTGGGAGGCAGGGCCAGGGAGAAAAGTCTTTAACGACTGTAGTACCCTCTGTACACTCCACCTCCCTCTGCTCCCCACTCGTCTAAACCCTGTCTCTTAT
>SSNS01000047.1:2329620-2347888 GCA_006937985.1 Aphyosemion australe
TGGGGAGAACGTGCTAACGTCACACATGCATGGGGAGAACGTGCTAACGTCACACATGCATGGGGAGAACGTGCTAACGTCACACATGCATGGGGAGAACGTGCTAACGTCACACATGCATGGGGAGAACGTGCTAACGTCACACATGCATGGGGAGAACGTGCTAACGTCACACATGCATGGGGAGAACGTGCTAACGTCACACATGCATGGGGAGAACGTGCTAACGTCACACATGCATGGGGAGAACGTGCTAACGTCACATGCATGGGGAGAACGTGCTAACGTCACACATGCATGGGGAGAACGTGCTAACTCCACACATGCATGAGGAGAACGTGCTAACGTCACACATGCATGGGGAGAACGTGCTAACTTCACATATGCATGGGGAGAACGTGCTAACGTCACACATGCATGGGGAGAACGTGCTAACGTCACACATGCATGGGGAGAACGTGCTAACGTCACATGCATGGGGAGAACGTGCTAACGTCACACATGCATGGGGAGAACGTGCTAACTTCACACATGCAAGTGCAACGTCCCAAAAGGCCATGTTTATTTCATCAACATGAAAGAAGTTAACTTTTACATTACCGGCCTGAATCATGCGGTCGGACAAACTCGACATCATGTTGCGGAGAGACATGAAATCTAATCGTGCCCCACTTTTCTTTCCCACTTTGTTCAATAAAATTCTTGGCCATCTCTGAATTGGATCCTCTGGTGTCCAGTGTCACTCGGACCTAAACGCAATATGAGAAAGATGCCAACAGATTAACAAAACCTGAGAAGCCACGTGAACATTTCTGTAAATAAACACATGAAAGAGACCTGAAATGGAAATCTTTTTTCCTCTAGTTTTACCTTTGTCATCTCCAGACAGTGAAGATGATTCCTCTACACCAAAGGTAATGAAACAAACAAAAATAATAAACACTTTTTCTGAAGTCTGACCTTGTTTTCTGGGTTTTCATTGTCAGCTTTCAGCTATAAGCAGAGCAGAGATTCTGTTTGATCAGATCCTACACTCCACTCCTGATATCAACTGTAAGTCAACACCTTGTTTAAAAGATGAACACTACTTGTAGCAGTGTGGTGCCTTTGGTAGCTGAACCTTCAGTGCAACTTCACCAACTAAATTCACCACTTTGACCTTTCAATTAAAAGCCCCCAATGTTATATGAAAACGTAACATGGTATTAGAGGTTTTGTTCAGACCACATGGATCTGGATTTGCTGTACTTATCACATCCCAGGGAACCAGAGCACTACAGACCTGTCGCCTTGACCTCCCATCTGATGAAAACTATGGAGAGACTCATCCTCACCCATCTACGTTCAGTGGTGACCCCGGAAATAGACCCATGGGGGTGGAGGACGCCCTCATCTACCTGCAGGACCAGGCTCTGAATCACCTCAAGATGCAAAAAAAGCACTGTGAGTCAAGTTTTTTGACTTCTCCAGTGCCTTCAACACCATCCAGCAGCCTCTACTACAGCAGAAGATGAGGGGTGCAGGAGTGGATGAACATCTGACCGCATGGATCAACTACCTCACCAACAGGCCACAGTACGTGAGGCTGCACAACTGTACGTCTGAGGTGGTTGTGTGCAGTACTGGAGCTCCGCAGGGTTCTTCACCTTCTATACCTCGGACTTCACCTACAACACCGGCAGCTGTCACCCCTGTCCCCTCTGCTGTAAGAGTGTAGAACTCCTCAGTTTAAGCTGTTCTGGTATCATCCTGGTACACAATAACACCAATGCAATATTCATGTGTTCTATACTTGTGCAATACCGGATTCCCATTGTTGTCTGTGTCTCTTACAGTATGCTGCATAGTGCTGGTACCAAGTTTGTTTTTATCTTTATTTGTGGTTTATTAGTGATCTAAGATTACAATACTAGATTACTGCCTATGTGTATATACATGTATCCTTGTTTTTATCTTCTTCTAATTACCTTTTGAGTGATGGTGCTGCTGTGACAAGTGAATTTCCCACTGAGGGATCAATAAAGTCTATTCTATTTATAGAGGCAGGATGTTTACGGAGTGTACCGAAGGAGAGAGGGGGTTACAGTCTAACAAAGGCAAACTTTAAACTAGACCATCAATTTATGAAACGCTAGAGATAAAATTGTTTCCCTCTATGTTCCTTTGAGATACTGAGATACATCTGCTCAGGCTGACTTTCGCGTGACCTCCTGTTCACCTCTTCTTCCTCACTAGCTTCTTTTCATACTGCTGTTTCTGACAATTCTGCATTTTTTTTCAAGCTTCTTTGTTTTTTTATTCTCATTTTTCATTCTTAAAATAAAAAATAATCTTTATTATTCTTTTTAACATTTTTATTGTGCTTGTTAAATGCCTTGTGATTTTTTAAAATGTGCTGTGTGTGTGTGTGTTTTGTCGTCTTCTGCTACATCCAGATGTTTCTTCACTGCCATCTGGTTCCTCTCATGATGTTGGCGACACAGAAACTCACCTTTTAGATGTGAGCCAACCTGCATCAGATATCGCTGAGGGAGCAGAGCCAGAGACGCAGGACGATCAGTCAGTGGAGATGGGCGCAGGACATGACTCTTCCTTTAAAAAGGTACATTGTTTCTTCCAAATGTGCTGGTGGAGATTCATAGTCATGCAGGTCATGGTAATCCTAGTAGGTTCAAAAGGTCAACAGGACTTTCCCTGAAGATGTTTCGCTTCTCATACCAAGGAATTTTGTCGGTTCTATATGGAATGGGAAGAATTATAGTAACATATAGCATATATATTTATATTATAGCAACATATATTTTGAACAGGTCTTCAATATAAAGAATAGAGCCACACGGTCCAGTAGCAGCAAGTTAGACGCACTGCTAACGGCTAATGTCTGTGTAGCTTTAGCCTGGTACCGGTAAAAATGGAAAAAAATGAGTTCCCATAATGGGAAAGAAAGAGACAGAGAAAACCGTGAATGATGCCATTGACAATAATGGACTGAACAGTTCAGCCCTGGGGACATAGTTTGGCTAATGTTGTAGCTGAGAAACTAATAATGTTGAGCACAGGTTCTGACAAAGTCGGAGAAACCACCAATGTGTTTGAGCTCCTGAAGCAGCTCCACTCGCTGGAAACTGACAGATGATGGTCATTTTTCATTCCTAACAAATAAACAGGAGATTGCAAACCCCCTGTTGCTTTTAGTTTACATGTGGGTGGGTGCCCCCTAGTGGTGAATGTATGCTACTGATACAAGTCTGACTCCAAACATCACATCAGTCCGTGTGGTTGGTGGTACATTTCTTTAGTAAGGACGGATTGTGCCATTGTCTTTATTTCATTAATATCAATGCTAGCAGCAGCAGTAAAATGATGTTTAACCTGAGCCAATGCAACAATCAGCACTGTAACGTTGATGATTTGAAGCATGAAGTAGCATCTAGGATGAACTAGTACTGTCTGTATTTTCTCTTCATGGATTGGACGATCAAAGTTTAAAACAAGCTTTTGGCAGTGGCCTGCATAATCAAAGATAAAACGGCGTTATTTACGCCGTCGGAAAAGTCACAGAACGCTGTAAAAAGCGGAGTTTTGTGTTGTCAAAGTGCCGTTCTGAGGACCAGAAAAACGTCGTTTTTTACGGCGCTCTGAAACACCCCATGAAAACGGCGTTTCATACGGCGTTCTGAAGGGATTTCCGCCACTTTTTTCGGCGTTTTTAAAAATTTAGCCATTAAATACCAGAACGTGCTCAAAAGTGGGTGATTTTTGATCCCTTTGGCTTGTGATAGAAGCCTGTGTGTAATTTGAACCCTGTCTGAATTCACCGTCCCTCTGGCATTTAAGTACTTTTTAAATTTGAATAGAATGTGTCTTCATATGTTTTCTTCTTCTCTTTACTACTGCAGGGAGCTCTGAGGAAAAGACTTGCTGCTGATTCAGGTCTCACCTGTTAATTTTTGCATCCTTTTTCTTTGATAATGAAAAAAGAGAAAATGGAATTGAAACCAACAAATATGTACAATTTCATAATAGGGTGCCTTGTTTTATGTAACAGTTACAGACAACTGATTCAGTCCAAAGTTTTAAGATCTTTGAAATAAAACAAATGTCTTTCCACAGGCTATCTGTCGGACCACGCAGAGGGTGTGTCGGTCCACAAGAGGAAGGCGGAGTCTCAGCAGATAGTACAGGAGTCTGTTTCAGCAATAACAATTACAGGTGAAACTCGAAAAATTAGAATATGGTGCAAAAGGTTCATTTATTTCAGTAAAAGCACAGAGTACGTATGATTATACTTTTTTGAAGGTCTGACATTTCTCTATTTAAAATCCTTGCAGGTGGGGGTCTGGCTATGAATTTGGATGCTCTGTCACAAATTTCAGAAGTCAGTGGTCACTGGCTTGGGGGTGAGATTGGATTCAGATCTCAAATTTGAGACCCACATTAATATGGTGGCAAGGTCATATTCCTTTCATTTACAGCGGCTAGCTAAAATCAAGCTAATGTTGTCAAGATCTCATCTTGAGTCTTTATAACATGCATTTGTTTTGTCAAGACTGGACTATTGTAATGCATTGTATGCTGGCTTGAGTTGGGAAGCATTGAAGCAGCTGCAATTGGTCCAGAACTCTGCAGCTAGATTATGGACTGGGACAAGAAAAAGAGGACACATTACCCCTGTGTTGGCCTCATTACATTGGTTGCCTGTGTGTTGTCAGGCTAAGTTTAAGATCTTGTTGTACGTCTGCCGGTGCTAACAGGGTTGTGCTCCTCCTTGATTGCCTGCATTGTTGAAACAGCATGTTGCGTCATGGTCTCTTCGCTCTGCTGAGAAGGGTTGCTGACTGTCCCACGTGCCAGGTACAGGTGCAGAGGGGATCGGGCCCTTTTGGTTTTGGCCCCCACTCTATGGAATGACTTACCGCTTGCTGTGAAGCCGTCGCCATCGCTGCAGGTTTTTAAAAGTCGCCTGAGGACTCACTTTTACCTTTTGGCTTTTACAGTGCATCCGGAAAGTACTCGCAGCGCTTCACTTTTTCCACTCTTTTGTTTATGTCACAGCCTCATTCCAAAATGGATTCAATTCATTGTGCCCATAAAATTCAACACACAACACCCCATAATGATAATGTGAAAAAAGTGTCTTTGAACTTGTTGCAAATGTATTAGAAATAAAAACCTTGAGAAATCACATGTACATAAGTATTCACAGCCTTTGATGGAAAGCTCAGAATTGACCTTTCGCCGAGCCCCGCCCCCCTTAGTTACTGTTGCCAACTCCGACAATAAGTGGATCAAATAATGCAGCTCCGCAGATTTCCGCGATGGAAAGAAGTAGACAGATGCGTGTCAGCGACATTTTTTGGAGCAATTCGTCCTCAATATCATCCCGATAGAGGCAAAAGGGTTACAGTATGCAGTGGAGGGATACATTAGTGTCGGCTCCGCTGAGCGAAGCGTAGCAGGGAACAAGGAGTTTGGAGTTTGGGAGAAGGTCCGGCGTCCGGGGACGCGTGGATCCGAGGAGCGGTGGGGGCGACGCGGTGTCCCTGTGAGCTGTCAGATGATCTGAGCTGAAGGCAGCTCTAATGGAGAAAAGCTCCCAGCGCTCTGCATCGCTATCATCTCAGCTGAGTCTGTTTATAAAATGTAACTTTTTATGCCCGTGTTTACTTTCATTTTTAGTTCCCGGCCGGAGCTCGGCATTAATTCATCATGTGATCATGACACCACCCGCTGTTGCGCCAATAGGCTTAATGTGCGTTTATAAGACACACGGTTGAGGTAATATTACGCTGATTTGTCGGCACGGTGTGTCTATAAAGGGTCTTGGATAGTCTGGGAGGTGGAGCTCCGCCCAGCCGCGGGCGGGGGGAGCACTCATGCTTGGCTGTTGCTGGTTGAGCTGGATGTGGAGGTTCTGAAGGGAAACGAAGGAGACACGACTACTATCGAGGCTAATGCTTAGTAGTAAATTAGGCTTAGCTTCATCATTTTGTTTGGAGCTGTCGGATAGTAACGGTTGCTATGATGTGTGATTGGACAATAGCCGTTCTGGGGGCGGGGCCGGCGAAAGGCTAATTGAGCTGAGGTGCGTTCTGTTTCCACTGATCATCCTTGAGGTCTTTCAGTAGATTAATTGGAGTCCACCTGTGGAAAATGAAGTTCATTGGACATGATTTGGAAAGGCACACACCTGTCTATAGAGCTCCGGGAGTTGACGTCACTTCTCCCGGCATGCAACAGTTCAAATCGAATGGCGCCATCTTGGCAGGCAGTTGCCCGCAGCTAGGCTATTGTTATTGTCATAAAACTCAATCAAACGGGAAATATACCTGTTGTGCCCAGGATGCTATACCAGACGCGGACGAGATAAGAGAAGAGCCTTCTGCAGGATTCCCCAAGATCCGGAACGCCGCAAATGTTGGATCATCGCAATGAAACGCGCTAGCGACCAGGCTAAAATGAAGCTGTGGGGTCCTGGGAGTAAAGGTTTTCGCTTATGCAGCGGCTTCCTAAACTTATTTTGGCGTGGCTTTTTCTGTCTTGTTGCTCATAGCAACAAGTAAACATCACGTAAAACTTTGCCTCGTGATTTCTGCGTGCTGCCGTTTACGTGTCTTATGATCACAGCGAGGAACCGGCTAAGCTGTATTTAATTTTTAACTATGCTTTAAGAAAATTCTGTAGTTATTTTTCTGAGGTTTATGAACACACACTACGTTGCACACAGACATAACCTTGTAATGGGCTGTTGCTAATTGTAACATAAATCTCCACTTACCCTCCCGGTGACAACAGCAGGAAGAATCCAGATCTGGATCTCGGCAACAAACCCTGATTGAGTCCATTTGTATCCCTCCAGGCTTTTATAAGCTCTTAGCGATGCTCCGGAGTAGGACGAGGGAACATTAATACGGAAATTATAAATGTTAGGGTATCTCAAAACCGGTAAGAGGACCGCTCCGACAGCTTCTGGCATTTTAAAAAGTATCCCAGGGGCATGGTAAGGGTCGGAGATGTTTAATCTATTTAATTTCTGACTATACCAGACGATTTCTTCAGTTTTAAAGTGTTTGTTTACCTTTGTTGCCTGCCAAAATGGCGTCTACGCTCTGAGAGTCACGTGACGTCCGGAGCTCTATATAAGGCCCCTGGGTCGACAGTGCATGTCAAAGCACAAACCAAGCATGAAGACAAAGGAACTGAGTGTAGACCTCCGAGACAGGATTGTCTTGAGGCACAAGGCTGGGGAAGGTTTCTGCTGCTTTAAAGGTTCCTATGAGCACAGTGGCCTCCATCATCTGTAAGTGGAAGAAGTTTGGAACCACCAAGACTCTTCCCCTCCTTAGTAAAAGGCACATGGCAGCCGGCCTGGAGTTTGCCAAAAGGCACCTTAGGGACTCTCAGACCATGAGAAACAAAATCCTCTGGTCTGATGAGACAAAAATGGAGCGTTTTGGAGTGAATGCCAGGCGTTACATTTGGAGAAAATCAGGCACCGCTCATCACCAGGCCAATACCATCCCTAAAGAAGCATGGTGGTGGCAGCATCATGCTGTGGGGATGGTTTTCAGCGGCAGGAACTGGAAGACTAGTCAGGATAGAGGGAAAGATGACTGCAGCAATGTACAGAGACATCCTGGATGAAAACCTGCTCCAAAGCGCTCTTGACCTCAGACTGGGGCGACTGTTCACCTTTCAGCAGGACAATGACCCTAAGCACACAGCCAAAATATGGAAGGACTGGCTACAGAACAACTGGGTGAATGTCCTTGAGTGGCCCAGCCAGAGCCCAGACCTGAACCCCATTGAAAATCTCTGGAGAGATCTGAAAACGGCTGTGCACCGACGCTTTCCATCCAACCTGATGGAGCTGGAGAGGTACTGCAAAGAGGAATGGGCAAAACTGCCCAAAGATAGGTGTGGCAAGCTGGGGGCATCATATTCAAAACCACTTGAGGCTGTAATTGCTGCCAAAGGTGCATCAACACAGTACTGAGCAAAGGCTGTGAATACTTATGTACATGTGATTTCTCAACTTTTTTATTTTTAATACATTTGCAACAACTTCAAAGACACTTTTTTCACATTATCATTATGGGGTGTTGTGTGTTGACTTTTATGGGCACAATGACTTTAATCCATTTTGGAATGAAGCTGTAAAGTGAAGCGCTGTGAATACTTTCTGGATGCACTGTATGTTTTAATTGACTAGTTATTTGTTTGTTCTTTATGCCTTTATGGTATGTTTTGTTCAGTGCCTTGGACTCCTGCTAAGACAGTGGAAGGTGCTAAACAACTACAATTTGATTGATTGATTATTGATTTCATGTAATATTCAAATTGTTGAGTTTGAATTTAGGGTTTTCTTCAGCTGTAAGCCATAATCATCACAATTATAACAAATAAAGGCTTGAAATATCTGGCTTTGTATGGAAGGAGTATATTTCATATACACTGCTGACAAAAATGAAAGGAACACTTTAAAGAAACACATTAGATGAATCAGATCTCAATATGAAGTTGGATATCTATACAAATAACGGCAGGGCAATGTCTTAGGAACAAAAGGATGCCAAGTCTTTTAATGGAAATAAAAGTGTTCAGCCTACAGAGGGCTCAATTGTGTAGACACCCTAAAATCAGAGTGAAATGAAGATGTGGCAGGCTAGTCCATTATTTCAAAAACTTCATTTCTGCAACTCAAAATGCTTTTCAGTATCTTGTGTGGCCCCCACGAGCTTGTGTGCATGCTTGACAACGTCGGGGCATGCTCCTAATGAGACAACGGATGGTGTCTTGTGGCATTTCCTCCCAGATCTGTGTGAGGGCATCCCTGAGCTCTTGTACAGTCTGAGGAGCAACCTGGCGCCGCCTAATGGACCCAAACATAATGTCCCACAGATGTTCTATTGGGTTTAAGTCAGGGGATCGTGAAGGCCATTCAATTGTTTCAATTCCTTCATCCTCCAGGTACTGCCTGCATACTCTTGCCACATGAGGCCGGGCATTGTCGTGCATTAGGAGAAAACCAGGACCTACTGCATCAGCGTAGGGTCTGACAAAGGGTTCAAGGATTTCATCTGGATACCTTATGGCAGTCAGAGCACCATTTCCTAGGCAGTAGAGGTCTGTGCGTCCCTCCATGGATATGCCTCCCCAGACCATCACTGACCCACCACCAAACCTGTCATGTTGAACGACGTTGCAGGCAGCATAACGTTCTCCTTGTCTTCTCCAGACTCTTTCACGTCTATCACAGGTGCTCAGGGTGAACCTGCTCTCGTCTGTAAAAAGTACAGGGCGCCAGTGGCGGACTTGCCAATTCTGGTGTTCTTGAGCAAATGCCAGTCGAGCTCTACGGTGCTGGGCAGTGAGCACAGGGCCCACTACAGGACGTCGGGCCCTCAGGCCATCTTCATGAAGTCTGTTCCTGATTGTTTGGGTAGAGACATTCACACCAGTGGCCCTCTGGAGGTCATTCTGTAGGGCACGAGCAGTGCTCAGCCTGTTCCGCCTTGCACAAAGGAGCAGGTATCGGTCCTGCTGATGGGTTGTGGACCTTCTACGGCCCTGTCCAGCTCTCCGAGAATAACCGCCAGTCTCCTGAAATCTCCTCCATGTTCTGGAGATTGTGCTGGGAGACACATTAAACCTTCTTGCTGCAGCACGTGTGGATGTGCCATCCTGGAGAAGTTGGACAACCTGTGCAACTTCTGTAGGGTTAAGGAATCGCCTCATGCTGCCAGTAGAGATAATTACTCAAGCCAAAACTAGCACGAGTGGAAAACCAGCCAAAAAAGATCAAGAGGGAGAAACTTGAAATGACCTCCACATGTTAAACCAGTCCTGTTTTGAGGGTTTTGTAATTGACCTTTCGCCGAGCCCCGCCCCCCTTAGTTACTGTTGCCAACTCCGACAATAAGTGGATCAAATAATGCAGCTCTGCAGATTTCCGTGATGGAAAGAAGTAGACAGATGCGTGTCAGCGACATTTTTTGGAGCAATTCCTCCTCAATATCATCCAGATGGAGGCCAAAGGGTTACAGTATGCAGTGGAGGGATACATTAGTGTCGGCTCCGCTGAGCGAAGCGTAGCAGGGAACAAGGAGTTGGGATCCGAGGAGCGGTGGGGGCGATGCGGTGTCCCTGTCAGCTGTCAGGTGATCTGAGCTGCAGGCAGCTCTAACGGAGAAAAGCTCCTGGCGCTCTGCATCACTATCATCTCAGCTGAGTCTGTTTATTAAATGTAACTTTTTATGCCCGTGTTTACTTTCATTTTTAGTTCCCGGCTGGAGCTCGGCATTAATTCATCATGTGATCATGACACCACCCGCTGTTGCGCCAACAGGCTTAATGTGCGTTTATAAGACACACGGTTGAGGTAATATTACGCTGATTTGCCGGCACGGTGTGTCTATAAAGGGTCTTGGATAGTCTGGGAGGCGGAGCTCCGCTCAGCCGCGGCCGGGGGGAGCACTCATGCTGCTGGTTGAGCTCGATGAGGAGGTTCTGAAGGGAAACGAAGGAGACACGACTACTATCGAGGCTAATGCTTAGTAGTAAATTAGGCTTAGCTTCATCATTTTGTTTGGAGTTGTCGGATAGTAACGGTTGCTATGATGTGTGATTGGACAATAGCCGTTCTGGGGGCGGGGCCGGCGAAAGGCTAATTGAGCTGAGGTGCGTTCTGTTTCACTGATGCCGGGTATCTCCCAAAATGAAGATATTTTTCTACGAGGCGGCCTGTCGTCCACACGAAAACGCAGATCTCCGCAACGAAAACAAATCTTTTTAAAAACTCTGGCCAAAGTGAAGATTTGGGTTTTCTCTGTTTTCAGCGTTTCCGTGTGGACAGAAATAACCGGAGTTTTAGGTTTCACAACGTCACCGTCTGCGAGAAAAAAGCTGACGGCCCATGTGCGACCTGTGTTTACATTCCAACATGGATGCCCTAAGCGGTGCTCACGTATCTATTGTCCAAGCACTTTTTGACGCTTGTTGACTTTACACTCCAAGAGCAATTCTACCTCCTCATCGGGCCACACAGGCGAGCTAGGCGCCATATGTTGAAGTTGAGCAGGTAGATGAAATGAATAGGATTCGGGGGAACTACTGCCACCTACAGGTCTGGCATGCCTATGAATGTGCTTAACAATGCGCTTATGCGGTTTCATGTGGATGGAGTTTTTTCTAAAAATGAGGTGGTGTGGATGCTTTTTTTGGGAGGGTGGATATTCGTTTTTTTAAAAAACCTGGCTACGTGTGGACAAGGCCTTAGTTATTGGAGCAGCAAAAGAAGCCAAAAACGTCCTTGTCTGGCTGTGGATCATCAGTTTTAGTTAATTATAGGCCTATCTCTAAACTGCCTTTCTGCTTGAAGCTGGCGGAGAAGGTCGTCTACCAGCATATGGTGGTTTTTTTGAATAGCCATATTATGTTCAAGATGTTTCAATCAGGGTTTGTATACTGGCCCTCCAGGCCTAGATTTGAATACCCCTGGTCTAGAGCAATGGGTGGGGATCACTGGGGTGGCCCTTCAGTGGGTGTGGTCCCATCTTCAGGGACAGAAGGTTCTGTGTTATGGTGGGTGCAGCCTCGTCACCCTGTGTTGGGGGTTCCACAGGGTTCTGTGTTTGGCCCCCTTTTATTTGCACTCTGCCTGCTGCTCCTGATGATATTAAATTCCGTTTTTTTTGTTGTATGCACAGAGTAGCAGAGTTTTTTACCTTCTTGCCGACAGTTTCGGCTCCTGCTGTGACCTTCATCAGAGCATCAGCAATGTTAGTGGTGTCACTTCTGTTGCCGTTTATCTGTGCACCTTCTACCGCACCTTCATTGTTGAGCACCATGTCCCATGAAGGGTCCGGTGTGTACAATTCTTCATTGCTGTTCATGGTCCTAGGTCCAAGTCTACTTTTTTTTGATTGCTTCCTTTATCCATTCTTTGTATTTCTGTTCTGTGTTTATAATCCGTGTACTGTCCCAGTCCATTATATGGTTTTCTCTTGTGCAGTGGTCTGTTATGGCAGATTTTTTATTGTACTTTTTGCCTTTTGTTTAACTACTCTTGTTTGTCTTCAACTAGTTCCTTCTAGTTGTTTGTAAACGGTTCAATCGTATTTGAAGTATGTAGAGTTTGCCATCAGTTCTATTCTATAACCCTTAATGATGAGGCATTGGGTCTCATTTTTTCAAGGTCTTTGGTATGACCCAACCGGGATTTTGAACCCCGATCTCCGAGTCCCGCGGCAGATGCTCATACTGCTATGCCACTGAACTGGTGTCCATTAATCATCTTTTGTGTGTTCATTTGGTGTGATTCTTCTAACTGCAACACTTGGTTCTTTTTATAACACAGAAAAGAGTTGTTTTTACCTTTTTCTTGCTGACGTTTTGACTGCTCCTGCAGTTTTCCTCAGAGCTAGCCGCTGTTGGCGGCATCACTTCCTTTTCCATTTATTCGCGGGCAGCAGAGGACGGTGTCGCCCTCAGCACTGGTCAAGTGACTTATAGTGACAAATCAGCCACCAGTCAGAAAGGTCAGACAGAAGTAAATTAAAATGACACATTATTTAATCTAAAAGGAAAGCGTTTCATATTGAACAGAAATCCAAATGTATTTTTTAGTCCCACTCCTGTTGATTACTTTTCCTGTTTTGTCCCGGTAACGTGATCATAAATAACTTGACTCCCATTTCACAGGATTCCCGCAGCTCCCAACTGCCTCTGAGATGTAGGATAGTTTGTCCAAACCTTTTTGGGGTTGAAGAGTCATTCTCTATGGCCTTGCTAAACTCATTCGAGCCTCTAGATTTTGCTTCAGCAACCGCCATTGCTGGACAACACTTGGCCCTTTTGTACCAGTCTGCTATTGCTGGTGACCCACAGATCTGGCATGCCCTATAGGTCTGATGGCTCCCCTAAATGCTGGTGTCTACCAGCGGGTCCAGGCCTTACCTCTGTTATTGAGCCCTGAACAACATTGGGCCTAGTATCACTTTTGCACTCAAACTCCTTCATCAGATAGGCAGCAGTTAGACATTTGTCATTCATTTGTTGCTGTTTTCTTAATAGCAGACTGTTTACCTGAAGAGGCAGAGCCTGTTCCAGCAGAGGACCTTATTGGTCATGGGGTGTGGACCAATTCCCAAGAACAGCTTACGTCTGATCAAGGAGCAGAGCCAGAGTCACCGCTGTCAGATGACATCACAGCAAGCTTCAAGCCCGTTAAGGCCCAGCTGGAGAAGCACTTCACAGTCTGTAGTCATGTAGTAAATACATTTATTGATTTATTGAACTGATAACACAGATGATCAGTAAAATGGTAAAAATAAAAATGTTTCAGGGCTGCTGGCAGAAAGTTGAGACTGAGGTTCTTCTGGCCTTAAAGAAAAGTCAGCAGCAAGTCTCCTCTCTGCTCACAGCTGTCCATCAACACAGGTATCTCACTTTTACCCATCTTTCCATTAACAGAGGCACGCCTCCCAACCCTGTGGTTTTGTTTGAGTGCAGGTTGTTGTTGCTGCAGCAGTTGGAAAGCAACATCACTGAGCAGCTGAAACAGCTGGAAGAAAACTCCACAAACCTAAACTCCATCAACAGTCAGATCCTGGTAAATAGAAGACTACATCTATATACACTCAAGTATATACTACTTCATTACTAAAGTGATATTACATCTACACAGTAGTAATACTGCAGCGACACAACATTAATAGAGTGGTATTATGGAATCAAATCATTACCAGCCTTACCTGACCAAGTATCATTCACACTCAAGCAAATTGATTCCAGTCTCAGTTTATCCACAGATGTGCACATGCATGCACACTTTTTCAAAAGAGTCAGATGTCTTCACCTATATTCGTTTAGTCATTTATTTTACTGCATACACACTTTTTTGGAACATTGTTGACACCTGCACTACTACTACTACTACTAATACTATGTTGTACAAGTAATTTTACATTGTTTTTGTTAAGTGCATTACTGCCCTCTGCTGGCTCAACTGTGTCACAAGTTCAAATAAAACGAACAGGTTATGGGCCCAGGAGTCGCTGGAAAAGGCTGCTAAACACGGATTTTGTGGGTCATAAACAGTGTTGTGGGATTCACAATGGAAGATAAACTGTTTATTGACAAGCTGAATGGACCTGAGAACTGGGCAACATGGAAATTTCAGTTGGAGCATCTTCTGAAAGCAAAAGGACTTTGAGGTATGGTACAAGAGACTGAGCAATTAGCTGCGGATGCTAATGCTAACACACGAGCTCGAAAGAAAAAGAGAAAAAGCTTTCTCAGTGTTGGTGTTAAACGTGAGTACACCTCAGTTATACTTGATAACCAGCTGTAAGACCCCTAAAGAAGCATGGGAGACATTAAAAAGTCAATTTGAAAGAGACACTGTTGCTAATAAGCTGTTTCTGAAAAAAAAAAAATACTTCCGGTGTGAAATGAAGGAAGGAGAAAATCTCAGTAATCATCTGAAGAGGATGAAAGAGCTTACTGATCAGTTAGGTGCAATAGGGTCTAGGATTGAAGAGGAGGACCAAATTGTCACTCTTCTAGGAAGTTTACCACCCAGCTACGCAACAGTTGTTACTGCTTTGGAGACAAAGATGGATGATTTGACGCTACAGTTTGTCCAACAAGCGTTGATAAATGAGGAACAAAAACGAGTGCATACTGAAAATAGCACAGTATCCAGTAGTGCATCAGCCATGTCATCACAAGTGCGTGGAAATATGCATGATAAGTCTAAAACAGTGGGAGCAGACAATTCTAGCTCATGTTACAAATGTGGTAAAGAGGGACATATCAAACGTGACTGTCCAAGCACAAAAAAGAAATACAAAACCCATAAAGCCAAAAGTATGATGTATGAGGACACAGAAGACTCGTGTCAAGGTGCTTTTGTTGTAAATGAGTCAAGTAAAAATGACTTACTACATGAAGACTGGTTGATTGATTCTGGAGCATCAAAACACATGACATGGAACAAAGATGGACTTCAAAACTACCAGCAATTTACAGAACCACAATCTGTAAAACTTGGTGATGGAAGAGTAGTTGAGGCTCTTGGACTGGGCAACATAAGACTCAAATGTCATTCAGAGTTAGTGCTGCTAAACATGCCACAATGTATGATGTGCTACACGTTCCCAAACTACCTATGAATCTTTTCTCAGTGGGAGCTGCTGCCAAGAAGGGAAATACTGTGCAGTTTAAAAAGTCCCACTGCTACATACGAGGAAAGGATGGAGCTCTTAATGGAATGGGAACAAAAAGGACCGATGGGTTATATCAGCTAGACATTGAGGGAAGCTGCACATCTTGTCATAAAGCATCAACTGCAACAGTTGCTTCAAGTTTGTGGCATCAGCGCTTAGGCCACACTACAAATCTGAAAGGACTTAAAAACCTAGTAAGAGGAGAGGACTTTGCTGCAGAAAAGGAGGAAACGTTTTGTGAAGCTTGTGTTGAAGGGAAAATGACGAGAAAGCCTTTCAAGTCAGTGGGAGACATACAATCAAAACGTAAGTTGCAACTAGTACATAGTGATGTCTGTGGCCCGATGCAAACTGATTCAATCGGTGGAAAAAAGTACTTTGTAACATTCATTGATGATTATTCCAGATGCTGTAAAGTATATTTCATAAAAGAAAAAAGTGAGGTTCTGAGCAAGTTTAAAGAGTTTGAAAGAATCTTTTCAAATGAATGTGGAGAGAAAGTCACACGACTCAGAACAGATAATGGTGGCGAATACACATCACAGGAGTTTCAAGAATACTTGAAAGCTCAAGGCATACATCATGAAATGACTGTACCACATACACCTCAGCAAAATGGTGTAGCAGAAAGAAAGAACAGGACACTAGTGGAAGCGGCTAGAAGTATGTTGTCTCATGCCAAACTACCAAACATGTTCTGGGCAGAAGCTGTTGCAACAGCAGCTTACATACAGAACAGGCTGCCCACATCTGCTATAAAGGAAGAGACACCCTACCAAAGATGGTATGAAAAAAAACCAGATGTTAGTCACATGAGAGTATTTGGGTGTGTTGCTTATGCACACATCCCAGACACAGAGAGAAGGAAGCTGGACAAAAAGGCTGTTAAAGTTCGCTTCCTGGGATATGCAACTAACGCCAAAGGTTATCGTCTATGGGATGAGGAAAAGAGAAGAGTACTCATACGACGAGATGCAGTATTCAATGAAACAGATTTTGGATGGAAACAAGATGAGAAAGATTCATCTTCAACACGAGAGGTGACACTAAATACAGAAGAAAGTCAAACAAGTACAGAGGTCACTACAATCAGTGAAACAACAAAAGAAAGTGGCAGGATCAGAAAGCCCCCAAAAAGATTTGGATATGGTGAGTTTGCTGATGTAGTAACAGTTGAGCATTATGCCATTTGTTGTGCCACAGAGCCAGACACACTGGAAGAAGCAATGTCAAGTCCAGATGCAAAAGAATGGAAAGAAGCAGCAGATCTGGAATATGAGTCACTGCTGGAAAATGACACATGGGACTTAGTGGATTTACCTGAGGACCGCAAAGCAATCGGGTCAAAATGGGTGTTCAAAGTCAAGCATCACAGTGATGGTCGAGTGGAAAGATACAAGTGCAGACTTGTTGCTAAAGGCTACTCACAAATCTATGGAGCTGACTATGATGAAACATTCTCTCCAGTGGTACGATTCAGCTCAATTCGTACACTGTTATCTTTCACTGTACAGATCAACCTTAATGTGCATCAAATGGATGTTGTGACTGCATTCCTAAATGGACACCTGGAAGAGGAAATCTACATGGAGCAACCAGAAGGTTACATCAAACCAGGACAAGAACATCTGGTGTGCAAACTAAAAAAGTCAATATATGGACTTAAGCAGTCACCACGCTGCTGGAGCAGAACCTTTACAGAGTTCATGAAAGGCATTGGTTTTACACAGAGTACTTCAGACCAGTGTGTATTTGTTAGATCAGGTCAAGAGTTGGAAATTTTGGCTGTGTATGTTGATGATTTGATTTTGATTACAGAGTCAACAGAGAGCATGAAAGTCTGAAGAAACACTACAAAATGAAAGACATGGGTGAGCTCTGGGCATCTCAGTCGTCCAAAACAAAGAAAAAAAACCATGTGTTACTTCATCAGAAACAGTACATTGACAGCATTCTGAAAAAATATGGAATGGATAATGCTAATCCAGTGGCAACTCCAGCTGATGTAAATGTGAAGCTAAAAAGAAATGATGGTATCAGCAAGCCCGTAGATCAAAGTACCTACCAGTCAATGGTTGGGAGTTTGATATATGCTGCCATGGCCACACAACCAGACATAGCACAAGCAGTGAGCGTTGTCTCAAAGTTCAATGCAAACCCAAACACTGCACATCTCACAGCTGTGAAAAGAATTCTAAGATACTTGAAAGGAACACTAAACCTGGGACTCAAATACCAACAGTCAGAAACAGGAACTTTGGTTGGATTCTCAGATGCTGATTGGGCAGGCGATCAGGATGATCGTCACTCTACAACTGGAAACATTTTTCTTTTTTCTGGAGGAGCGGTCAGTTGGCTAAGCAAGAAGCAGGCGACAGTTGCACTTTCAACTGCAGAAGCTGAGTATGTTGCTTTAAGCCAGGCTGCGCAAGAAGGAACTTGGCTGAGAAGACTACTAACTGACCTTGGCGTGAAGAGCACACCAACAGTGATTCTTGAGGTCAATCAAGGAGCAATTGCAATCGCAAAAAATCCAGTTGATCACTCAAGAACAAAGCACATTGACATTCGTTACCACTACATTCGTGAATGTGTGAAAAATGGACAAATACAACTGAAGTATTGCTCAACAGACAAGATGAAGGCTGATATCTTAACCAAGCCATTGGCTAAACAAAAGTTTGAGTATCTCAGAGAAGAGATTGGACTGTATCCAGTTTAAAAAAAAAAAGACATGTGTATTGTGTTAAACAGGTTTATAAATGTGTTACACATAATCCTGTGTTCTTACTAAAAAGTTGTAAAGCTGCAGCTAAGTATGCAAATGTCACAGTAAAATTAAGTGGGAGATTGTTGCACAAGAAATTTTACATTGTTTTTGTTAAGTGCATTACTGCCCTCTGCTGGCTCAACTGTGTCACAAGTTAAAATACGAACATACTACACCTATACTACTCCAGTTCAAGACTAATACTACACCTGTACTAGACCGAGGCCAGACTAATACTACACCTGTACTAGACCGAGGCCAGACTACT
>SSNS01000047.1:2361831-2401831 GCA_006937985.1 Aphyosemion australe
TGGTAAATACTCCAGATGTTTTTGTCTATATAGTGGTAAATACTCCAGATGTTTTTGTCTATATAGTGGTAAATACTCCAGATGTTTTTGTTTATATAGTGGTAAATACTCCAGATGTTTTTGTCTAGTGGTAAATACTCCAGATGTTTTTGTCTAGTGGTAAATACTCCAGATATTTTTGTCTGTATAGTGGTAAATACTCTAGATGTTTTTGTCTATATAGTGGTAAATACTCCAGATGTTTTTGTTTATATAGTGGTAAATACTCCAGATGTTTTTGTTTATATAGTGGTAAATACTCCAGATGTTTTTGTCTATATAGTGGTAAATACTCCAGGTGTTTTTGTCTATATAGTGATAAATACTCCAGATGTTTTTGTCTATATAGTGGTAAATACTCCAGATGTTTTTGTTTATATAGTGGTAAATACTCCAGATGTTTTTGTCTATTGGTAAATGCTTTCAGGGAATTTTCCAGCATGATAAACTACTTCTAGAGTTTATTTTAATTTCTTATTTCCAGAGAAAAGCAGCAGAAGACACAGGACATCAGGAAGAACGTAAAAGATGCGATCGTAGTGAGTCATATGACACACTAGAATCACTGTGATTGGTTTAAAGCTTGACTGCAGGGAGAAGATACGAAACATTTGACTGAAGAATCAGTGATAATTTCTCTCTCTCTCTCTCTGTGTGTGTGTGTGTGTGTGTGTGTGTGTGTGTGTGTGTTAGACTATCGTTTCAGCCATGAGCACGTTGACTCCACCCATTCCTCTTGGTAACCCTGGAAACCAGTTCAGAGTGGAGTACATCAGAAGCATTGCACCTCTGTCGGACTTCGAATACACAGAGGTAATGTCTGATTTTGTCACACAGGTGTGTTTGCAGCTGAACATTCATCCAGGTGAAGAGTCAAGTTACACCTACTCCTAACCCTGTTTTTTGGTCAAACTTGGTTTCTCTTCATAAAATGAGAAGAAAGAACCTAATTAGATGGATTTTCAACATAATAACAGAAAACACCACACAGGTGTGTCTCAGGTAAAGCACCTGATCTGGATCTAGACCCTCAGATCAGCTCCATCAGATGGAGATTAAACAGAACGCATCTTCAGGCTTGGCAAAGGTTTCCTGTAGAGACCCAGGAGAATTTGAACACACACACACACACACACACACACACACACACACACACACACACACACACACACACACACACACACACACACACACACACACAGGTAAATGCTGTCATAAACAGTTGAGCTGCTCCAGTATAGCAGCACCAAGAGACCTGCTTGTTTGTTGTAATGATGCTAATGACATGATGTAACAAGTTCAACTGAGACACACACACACACACACACACACACACACACACACACCTGAAATTCACCTGAGGCCTCATTAATCAAACAGATCCTTCTCCAGTCTGACAGCTGATTGGTTACATGCTGTCTCTGCTGTCTGCACCGGTGCAGTCACCTGAGAAAGACATCATGTGTTGTTTAACGGTTGTTTTTAGTGTCTTTAAGAGAAAAGGAACTGGACATTCTGGACCAGAAGAACCTAAAGGCTGAAACCTGGTCCAGAACAGGACCAGTTTAACACTCCAACTGAACCAGGGCATTGAGTTCTACTGGACCATGTCTTAGTGCAGGGGTTCCCAAAATGTTTTCTTTGAGGACCCCCTTTCTCGTGTCCAAGACAAGCCAGGACCCAAACCCAACTCCTATGTGATCATTTACAAACTTTCTACAGACATACTGAGTTATAACTTTTATATGGAGCTCTGCTTATACTGTAGGGTGTGTTATTGGGATTTTATAAATGAAACTTTTACAAATGAAATCTTGCTAACCTCACAACCTCAGCAAAGACAACATTTTGGGGACCCCCTGCAATCTTGTGGGGACCCCCTTGGGGGTCCCGACCCCCAATTTGGGAACCCCTGTCTTAGTGGACCAGTATAGGGCTGCATGGCGGGGAAGGTGGTAGCACTATTGCCTCGTAGCAAGAAGGTTGCAGGTTTGAATCCCAGCAGCAGCCTTTCTGTGTGCTACTGACTGTATTTCAAGCTAAAACATTTGCTTCTCTTTGCGTTGGTGGCTGCTGGTGTGAACGTTTTCACAGAGCATCACTTTTCTTACATTTTCTTATTTTACAGCCTTATTCCAAAATGGATTAAGTTCATTTTTTGTCCTGTAAGTTCTAAGCCAACATCCCATAATAACAACGTTAAACAGTTCTTTTAGATTGTTGCTAACTTCTTAAAAACCAACCCAGAGAGATCACGTGCTCAGAACTCTGGTGATGCACCTGTGGCACCAACTACAGCCTCAAGCATATGATGTCACAGCTCAGCACACCTGTCTGCGCTCACGTTCACCTGTTGCTCCGTGCAGCTCCCCCCGGAGCGTCGCTGCAGCCGTTTCAACATCTCTCCAGAGGGTCTGGTTTCTGGCTGGGACACTCCAGGACATTCACTCCTAACCCAGGACGTCTCTCTACATCGCTGCGTTCATCTCTCCCTCTTTCCTGACTCAGTTCCTGCTGCTGAAGAACATCCCATAATGATGCTGCCACCACCGTGCTTGGCTGTAGGGATGCTGTTAACAGCTGCCTGGTTCCTGGCATTCCCACCGCAGAGACAGAGTTCAGTCTGTGTCTCATCGGACCGCCCTTCACCCTTCAGGTGTCTTTAGGTAAACTCCAGGTAGGCTGCTATGAGCCTTTTGCTAAGGAGTGGCTTTCTTCAGCCTACCATTCAGACCTGATTGGTGGATTGCTGCAGAAATGGTGTCCTCCAATTTGAGCTGCATGGCAAAGTGTGTGAAGCAGGTAGAATTGGGTGGAGAAAAGCATCAGGTATGTTAAAAGGGTTTCAGGTGTAGGAGACAGTAGTGAGCGCAGCCATGTTGTCTGGTTTAGAGACAGTGTCCATGAGGACTCTTTGTGAGTGATGAGAATGGATAGGCTCAGGATGGAGTCAGTCAGAGGGATGGCTCATGTTAGATGTATCGGAGGACAGACAGATGGTTTGGACATGTCCAGAGGAGACACAATGATGACATGGGTAGAAGGATGCTGAGGTGGAGCCACCAGGCAGGAGGCTGAGAGGAAGACCAAACGGGAGACTTATGGATAAAAGATGAGATGAAGGTAGTTGGTGTGAGGGTAAAGGATGCAGAAGGTGGGACTAAATGAGACAGATGATTGTACTGTATTGATAATAGGGCTGTGAACACTGCTGTAGCCTACATGTGATTTCTGTTGGGTTTTTATCAATAAATGCACAAAATTCTCAACACTTTTCCCACACTGTCATTATGGGATGTTGTGTAATTTAGAGGAAACAAGAATATCATCTATGTAGGGATGAGGCTTCAACAGAGCAAAGCATGGAAAAAGTGATGTACGTGAGCTGTCCTCATGCTGACACCTCTCACCGACACGCAAGAAGGAAGCTAAATATCTTTTTACTAACGAAAACAAAAATAAGTAAGGCTAAGTAATTGGATAATTCATTTTAATCTGATTACTGGTTTGGATATGGTACCATATTAGATCACCTGTTATTGAACCAAGTGGTCCTATTAGCATTATGCATTGCTTTGATCACAAACAATATATGTCCCAGGGCAGCTGTGGCTACCATGTAGCTCACCGCCACCAGCGTGTGAATGGATGAATTCACTCTAGTATAAAGCACTTTGGAGTCCTCTGACTATACAAGTACAGGTCATTTATCATTTGATCATAATAATAATGGATTGGATTTATAAAACGCTTTCCATTATTCATTCACTCTCACATTCACACACTGCTGATGATGGTAAGCTACTATGTAGCCACAGCCGCCCTGGGGCGGTCTGACAGAGGCGAGGCTGCCATTCTGGCCATCGGCCCCTCTGACCACCACCAATTAAACATGGTCCAGTATAATCAGGTTCATTCTAGCCTGTTAAAGGACAACCAGGTGCAGTGGTCCAGGTGTCTCAGCACCTTCTTCCTTTCTGCAGGACTTCTTCCAGCATGTTCAGAGCCTCTGGGAGGACGAAGGGGTGAAGGTCTGTTTTGAACGCTCCAATGAATATCAGCTGATTGACTGTGCCCAGTAGTAAGACACACACACACACACACACACTAGAAAACAACACTGCTAGTAAGATAGCATGTTAGATGACCTTGTTAAATATGTCCTGAATGTTGGATTTGCAGAATTGGGATGATGGACAGAGAAGTGAAAGTGCTTTTGAATATCAACCAGTAGGTCAGGCAGCGTGAGTCGTGTTGGCCGTTAAAGAGGAGTGCTGTCTTCTGTTTTCCCCACCCTTTTATCACGCCACCATCTGGACCAGCGTGAAGTTGAACCACAGCTCAGTGCCTTGCTGAGTGGACTGGGTCATTTCTAGACAAACAATTATACATTTTCTAAGAAAAGGTAACGTCAACAATTATCTGTGAGTAATCTGTCAAGGAAGGACAGGAACATGAAGGGCAGAAACGTGTTGATTAATGAGAAATGAACAGCAAACACGTATGCAGTTCATCCAGAAAGGATTCTCATCACATTTCCACATTTTATTCTGTTACCGCCTTATTCCAAACTAAATTACAACCCTCCTGTTACAACCGGCGGCGGTGAAATGAAGGACAGCGTAACATAAGGGGCGTGGGAAGGATGTTTTAAAAGTGATAACATTTTTTATTTACAGGGTTAGGCCAAACAAACTCACATATCAATCTATAACAAAAGGAGCCTCAAAGAGGAAAAGGTAAATGTCTAACGGTAACTCAAAATGTGGAGCAACGCTCCACTAAAGATCCATTACTTCTAAAATAAATAAGGCACTAAATGAACTGCAGGGCTTCTAGTTTACTAAATAACCTTAGAGGTCACCACACAAGCAATAGGAGTCCCAGTTAAACCAAAAGAACAAGTTTCTACTTCTAGTTCTAAACTAAAAGTCCAAACACAACTTGTCGTGAGCCGAGTACCAGACTGGCTGCAGATGTTAAATCTCCAGGGCCTGACCTCTGACCCCTCCTGACGGACCCCCTTACTCTGTGGAGAGATGCAACCTAGAGTGCACCACTGTTATTTATCTAATTATTTGTTCATATGGGAAAACTCAGCTGTGCAAAGTGCAGGCGCACTCAAAACCTCAACCAACAACCTTCTCCTCGCTCTCCCCTGGGAAACAGGGGCAGAGGCTGAGGGTGAACTTGGGATGAAATAAAACAACAGCCAAACTCACCAGTCTGTGTTGTCAGAGAAAATGAAGGGAGGCCCCGTGTAATGTTCGTGGCCCTTACGCAATGGGTAAGGGGAAGTTTATTGACAAATTGTAAAACAATCCAAAGTCAAAAAAGGATCTTACAGCAAAAAATCAGCTCTCTAACAAAAAGCTCTATCTAGCAGCCCCGCCGTGTGACCAACAACTCCTCTCTTTGTGTTTCCTGTTCCTTTTAAAGTCTCTACCCCCACCTTTTCACCTCTCCTCATGCACATCTGCTGGTTACCTCTGGTATTCCAATCAACAACAGGATGTCAGTTCTTTCTTTGCACCTAGCAACTCGTCTTTCTTCGGTTCTGATAACACCTTGCTGAGGCGCCTCTCGCTTCGGTGAGCAGCGGTACACTCCATCTGATCCGCTGTGGTTTCAGAGTGCACTTAAGTTTCCACTGACAGCTGCATCCTGTGGAGGTCTAAAGTCACATTACACATTTGCTGGTAAAAACTGAGCTTAAGTTTACTTAACATACATCAACTTCTCTCTAAAAGGGCCTGAAGTACATGATGTTCATACAGGTTGACTTCAAAGTAAATCATTTACATTTTAACGGCAGTTGCAAGGTCTAATTCTAGCTGAATACCTTTCTAGCTCTGCAAAGCAAGGTTTAGTCAATACTCAAAGCTTTCTTCACCAGCCCCACAGCCAAAGAGTCCGGACAAAGGTTCCCCAAAGAGAGTGAGGCCCTGTGAGGCATCTTGACTCAGGCCTCCACTCTCAACACAACTAAATTAGGCTCTCAGCCTTCAATTACCTTTCCAGGTTATCACAATCAACCACAGTTACTCCAACTCTCTATAAATAGCAGGAAGCAAACTATGAATCAACACAGAACTAGCTCCTCTGAGCACACAACCTTTACAAACCAGTTCCATTGAACCCACACACTCTGTGTTGAACAGATAAGTACAAATGGGAAGCTGAGAGAAGGTACTGCAGCACAGATCTGAGCTCTTCTTCCAAGCACAGGCTCCACGGGTCCCTCTGACCACTACCAGCAGGTCAGGAGGATGGCCTGTATTTGTATAGCGCCTTCTTAGGCACTTCACTCCAGCCTAATTTATCCTTCTCCGTCAGCTCGACTGTGGAGTCACGTACGCATTGATTGAACCGTTTTGTCTTCGGACAACAGAGGGCGTAGCGCTTTTCTGGGGTGCCCTGTCATGTATCTGGTCCAAGATTTTATATTTGCAGTTTATATTGTGCTTTTTTGCATTTGAGACTTTTTAACATGGACAAATTTGTCCCTCCTTCTCCTTCACCTCTTCATGCGCTCACCACCTCTAAACCACGTTTCTCATCATTTACGTCCAGGAATAAAACGCTTGCTGCGTATCTTTATAGATGTGGTGTATTTCCCCCCTGCATGTTCTTCACAGTTGGTACAGTCCAATGGGATGTAATGAGTGCTGGTTGTTTTCATGCCACTCTCTGAGTTCCAAATTGGTGATTAAAAGAGTTCTCCTCAGTTAAGACGGCTTACACTCAGTTATTGTAAAAGACGTTACAATACTCCTCCAGTCACGGGTGAATACACGTTCATATTGTCAGAGTTTTTCCATGAGGTATTCTTCAAGCTGCTCCGTGTCTGCTGCTAGATACCTTCGGCTCTCTTTTGATTTTTTTGCGGGGGCAATGGCAGTGCTGGTGATCAATTTAAAGGAAGCGGCGTCCTGGCCAATCACAAGCTTGCGCTCTACGTCTCATTGGCTGGATGTTTAGAAAACAGAGCTCGACTCCATCCGTCCTTGCATGCCTGTTGGAGAGCTCTTGCAAAGACGGATCATGTCGCTGCGTCCGTGCTGTCAAAGACGGAGAAGCATAAATTAGACTTTAGGGTGAAGTGTCTTGCAGTGAATGCCCGTACAGCGGCTTATCAAGAGGGGCTAAAGAGTGGCAATATGTGCCTGTCCAAGGCAGAGTCTTACAATGTACAGAGTGCAGTGAAGAAGGCTAAAAGCTGGTACCGGGAGTGATGGAGTTTGCCTTCCACACTGGAGACTCGCAGCGTCTGTGGCACGGGCTGCACGCCATCACGGACTACAGGAGTAAAAATCCCACCACTCTGAGCTCTGATCCTGCCCTTGCAGATTATCTGAACCACTTCTACGCTTGGTTCAACATAAGCACCCCCAACATTAGCTTCCCTGATAATGAGCAGGCCTTTTTACGTGACTTGGCAAAAGAACAATGGCATAGAATTAGCCTCATACCCACTGTCGAGGATGCTTGGTCACATTTCAAAAACTCTTTTATCTCGATTTTAGACAGACATGCTCCTTTAAAAAAAGTCAGAGTTAAAAATGGTTTCAGTCCCTGGATCAACACTGAACTTTCAGAACTGATTCGTCTAAAACATCAATCTTGGCAAAGAGCAAAGACATCCAAGAATATCAGGGACTGGCAATCCTTCAGATCTATAAGGAACAAATGTACCCAGTCAACCAGAAAAGTAAAATCTGAATATTATAAGAACCAGTTTCTGATGAGTAGTTCTGACCCCAAAAAGTTCTGGCAGACTGTCAAGGCTATGGAAAATACCAGTAAGTCCTCACACCTGCCAAATGCAATCAAATCTGAGGGCACTGTTGTCTCGGATAAAACTAAAATGGTAAATTCCTTCAATAATCACTTTATCAAGTCTGGTCATGCCCTTGCTACAGCTTCACCCACCTCTGGGGTCTCTGACCTCCACTCAGCTATATGCAATGATTCCCTCCCCACAACCAATTCCTGTTTCTCCATTCAGTTGTTTCAGGTAGATGAGGTACTTGACGAGTTACTCAGGTTAGATCCTCATAAATCAGCCAGACTGGATACTCTTGACCCTTTCTTTCTGAAAATTGCAGCACATGTTATTGCTGCATCTATTACCCATCTATTTAATCTGTCCATACAAACTGGTGCATTTCCGCAGGACTGGAAATTTGCATCTGTTACTCCACTTTTTAAAGGGGGAGATCATTCAGACCTAAGCTGTTATAGGCCTATCTCTATCTTGCCTTGCCTCTCTAAAGTCAATGAAAAGTTAGTCAACAAACAGCTAACTCACTATCTGGAATCCAGCAGTATTATTACCCCCATGCAGTCAGAACTGGCCATGGATGTGTCTCTGCAACACTTAAAGTGCTAAATGACATCATATGTGCCATTGACAATAAGGAATTTTGTGTAGCTGTGTTTGTTGACTTGGCTAAAGCCTTTGACTCTGTAGACCATAACATCTTACTTAGCAGGCTCAAACATATAGGACTTTCTCAGGCATCCATGGCATGGTTTAGAAGTTATATCTTTGACCGTATGCAAACAGTGAGAACAGAGGGTTACCAATCTGCTCCTCTACCTCTAACTATGGGCGTTCCTCAAGAGTCAATACTGGGCCCAACCTTATTCAAAATCTATATCAATAACATTGTTCATGCTGTTGACAGTTCTTATATACATTTATATGCGGACGACACCATTTTATATGCATGCAGTTCTTCTTTGAATGCAGCTTTGTCCTCCTTGCAGCACAGCTTTAATTGTCTTCAACATGCCTTCTCCAACCTTCACCTTCATTTAAACACAAGTTAAACAAAGTTCATGATCTTCAACCGTAACTTACCGCAATCAACTTGCCACTCTAGTATTGTTTCCCTGGATGGTACAGAACTACAACTTGTCAGTTCCTATAAGTATCTGGGTATCTGGCTTGACAGCACACTTTCATTTGACATTCACATTAACTCATTACTCTCTAAAGTCAAGGATTGGGTTCCTGTACTGCAACAGGTCATCCTTTACTCATTCTGCAAAGCAAACCTTGGTCAAAATGACAATCCTTCCCATCTTAGATTACGGTGACATCATTTATAGGACTGCTTCCAAAAAACTTCTTCATAAACTCGATGTCATTTATCACTCAGCAATCTGTTTGGTCACTGTTGCCCCTTTCACTACTCATCATTGTGATCTGTACTCACTCGTTAACTGGCCATCACTCCATTCCCACTCCATTCCCAGGTTGTTACATTGGTATCAATTTATATACAAAACAATCATCGGTAGAACACCGTCATATCTTCGCTCATTACTCATCACTTCCAACAACCAGCGCATCTTACGTTCCAGTAACCTAATCTCTACGGTTATTCCCAAAGCTCGCACCTCCTTTGGCCGCTCCTCATTCCAGTTTGCTGCTCCCAATGACTGGAATGAACTGCAAAAATCACTAAAGCTCACTACCTACGTTCCATTATCTACCTTCAATAATTCATTGCATTCAATAGTTTCTGATCAATGTGCCTGCTTCTGAGTACTTAAAGATTGTTTAAAGTCTGTTTTGATGGCTTGTACATATTATATATGAGAACAGTCCTTTGTTTTTATGTCTAGCTGTTTTATCTTATCTTTATCTGCATTTTTTTTTATCTTATCTGTTTTTTATCTTATCTGTTGGTGTAAAGCTAACTATGTGTCTGTTGCTGCTGCCTCTTGGCCAGATCCTCGTTGTAAATGAGAATGAGTTCTCAATCGACTCATCTGGTTAAATAAAGGTTAAATAAAAAAAAAATAAAAAAAATGATAAGCCCATTCTACCGGCGGCAGCGGGAGGTGACGTCAGCAGGGCACCAGCGGTGACTGTCACTGAGCGAGAGGTTCGGGGGGGGGGCGCTGAAACATGTAAACATTGGAAAAGTAGCCAGTCCTGAAGGCATCCCTGGGCGGCTCCTGAGAAGCTGTGCAAACCAGCTAAGCTGTGTCTTTACTCGAATCTTTACTGAGTCCCTAACTCACTCCCTCGTGCCTCAAACAGTCCACCATAGTGCCAGTACCAAAACACAGCAAACCCTTCAGCTTAAATGACTTCCGCTCTGCAGCTCTGACATCCTTAGTCATGAAGGTGTTTGAAGGGCTGGTGAGGAGCTCAATCTGCTCCACCAACTCCAGCTCCATCGATTCTCTCCTCCTTGCCTCCCGCCTGAACAGATCGCCTGATGACGCCATCTCTCACATCCTGCACACCACCCTCACCCACACAGACAGTAAGAGTAGAACCTGTGTCCGATTGCTATTCAACAATGTGATCCGAACCAGTCTGGCCAACAAATGTTTGGACCTACGACTCTACTTCCAGCTGTGAAGATGGGTGCTGGACTTTCTGACAGACACACCCCAAGTAGTACACAATCACCCTCAGTACTGGTGTTCCACAGGGTTGTATTTTGAGCCCCCTGCTGTACTCCCTCTACACCTCCGACTATACTGCTACCCACAGCTCCAACTTAATCATCAAATTTGCTGACGACACTGTAGTGCTCGGCCTCATTTCCAATAACGACAAGTCAGCCTACAGAAATGAAGTGGAAAGGCTGGAGAGATGGTGCCAAACTAATAACCTCCAGCTGAACATCGGCAAAACCAAAGAGATGGTAGTAGACTTCAGGAGGAAACAGCAGTGCTCCTACTCCCTGCTCTCCATTGATGGTGCTCCAGTGGAAAGAGTAGAGAACATGAAATACCTCGGAGTCCAACTAACAGACAAACTCACCTGGTCCACCCACATCCACACTCAGGTCAAGTTAAAGTCCCAAGTCATCATCACACACTGGTGAAATTACATCTCCGCATTTGACCCATCCCCATGGTGGGGAGCGGTGAGCTGCAGCTGTGGCCGCGCTCGGGAACTATTTGGTGGATTAACCCCCCAATCCAACCCCTTAGTGCTGAGTGTCAAGCGAGGAGGCATTGGGTCCCATTTTTTCAAAGTCTTTGGTATGACCCGACCAGGATTTGAACCCCAATCTCCCAGTCCCGGGGTGGACACTCTACCACTAGGCCACCGGAGCTGGCTAAACAGCAGCTCTACCACCTGAGACAGCTGAGGAGATCTGGGGTCTCTTCTGGGATCCTCAAACCTTTTACACAGTTGCTGTGGAAAACGTCCTGACCACGAGCATCACATCTTGGTTTGGCAACAGCACCGTACAAGACCGTAAAGCCCTGCAAAGAGTGATCAGAACATCTGAGCACTGCACCAACTCCACACTGCCCTCCCTTAAATACATCTACATCAGATGCTGCAAAGGCAGGGCTACCAAAATCATCGAGGACACTTCTCACCCAGGCAACTGTCTGTTTCGGCTGCTGAACTCAGGGAAACGGACAGCCAGAACTGAGAGACTCGGACTAAAGTGGCCAGTGAGTGTGTGTGTTTGTGTGTGTGTGTATATATATATATATATATATATATATATATATATATACTGCTCACAAAAATTATAGGAACACTTTTTTTAATTGGGCCTGGAATGAAATCAATGAAACCTGTCTGATAATGTTCTGGTTGATGAAGCAGCTGAGGGCATTGTTAATCACTTTCAGCTGTATTGGTGTTCATGGACTTAACGACAGGTGCACTAAAGTGGCAACAATTACAAAACCCTCAAAACAGGACTGGTTTAACATGTGGAGGTCATTTCAAGTTTCTCCCTCTTGATCTTTCTTGGCTGGTTTTCCACTCGTGCTAGTTTTGGCTTGAGTAATTATCTCTACTGGCAGCATGAGGCGATTCCTTAACCCTACAGAAGTTGCACAGGTTGTCCAACTTCTCCAGGATGGCACATCCACACGTGCTGCAGCAAGAAGGTTTAATGTGTCTCCCAGCACAATCTCCAGAACATGGAGGAGATTTCAGGAGACTGGCGGTTATTCTCGGAGAGCTGGACAGGGCCGTAGAAGGTCCACAACCCATCAGCAGGACCGATACCTGCTCCTTTGTGCAAGGCGGAACAGGCTGAGCACTGCTCGTGCCCTACAGAATGACCTCCAGAGGGCCACTGGTGTGAATGTCTCTACCCAAACAATCAGGAACAGACTTCATGAAGATGGCCTGAGGGCCCGACGTCCTGTAGTGGGCCCTGTGCTCACTGCCCAGCACCGTAGAGCTCCACTGGCATTTGCTCAAGAACACCAGAATTGGCAAGTCCGCCACTGGCGCCCTGTACTTTTTACAGACGAGAGCAGGTTGACCCTGAGCACCTGTGATAGACGTGAAAGAGTCTGGAGAAGACAAGGAGAACGTTATGCTGCCTGCAACGTCGTTCAACATGACAGGTTTGGTGGTGGGTCAGTGATGGGCAGCAGTAGCTCAGGAGGTAGAGCGGGTTGTCCAGTAATCGGAAGGTTGCAGGTTCGATCCCGGCTCCGGCCAGAGAATGCTGCTGTGTGTCCTTGGGCAAGACACTTAACCCGCCTTGCCTGCTGGTGGTGGTCGGAGGGACTGGTGGCGCCAGTGCTCGGCAGCCTCGCCTCTGTCAGTGCGCCCCAGGGCAGCTGTAGCTACGTTGTAGCTCATCCCCACCAGCGTGTGAATGTGTGTATGAATGGGTGGATGACTGATTGTGTTGTGAAGCGCCTTGGGGGGTTGTAGAACCCTAAGAAGGCGCTATACAAATACAGGCCATGGTCTGGGGAGGCATATCCATGGAGGGACGCACAGACCTCTACTGCCTAGGAAATGGTGCTCTGACTGCCATAAGGTACCCAGATGAAATCCTTGAACCCTTTGTCAGACCCTACGCTGATGCAGTAGGTCCTGGTTTTCTCCTAATGCACGACAATGCCCGGCCTCATGTGGCAAGAGTATGCAGGCAGTACCTGGAGGATGAAGGAATTGAAACAATTGAATGGCCTTCACGATCCCCTGACTTAAACCCAATAGAACATCTGTGGGACATTATGTTTGGGTCCATTAGGCGGCGCCAGGTTGCTCCTCAGCCTGTACAAGAGCTCAGGGATGCCCTCACACAGATCTGGGAGGAAATGCCACAAGACACCATCCGTTGTCTCATTAGGAGCATGCCCCGACGTTGTCAAGCATGCACACAAGCTCGTGGGGGCCACACAAGATACTGAAAAGCATTTTGAGTTGCAGAAATGAAGTTTTTGAAATAATGGACTAGCCTGCCACATCTTCATTTCACTCTGATTTTAGGGTGTCTACACAATTGAGCCCTCTGTAGGCTGAACACTTTTATTTCCATTAAAAGACTTGGCATCCTTTTGTTCCTAAGACATTGCCCTGTGGTTATTTGTATAGATATCCAACTTCATATTGAGATCTGATGGATCTAATGTGTTTCTTTAAAGGGTTCCTTTCATTTTTGTGAGCAGTGTATATATATATATATATATATATATATATATATATATATATATATATATATATATATATATATATATATATATATATATGGTGGAGTATAAATCATGGAGTCCTCTGATGCAGGGGGAGGGGGATGGATAAGTGCTGATTTCAGCTAACATCTAGAGAGGAGAGAACAAGACCAACAAGAGGATCTCTTCTCTATTCCAGCTTCCTGGACCGGTTAAACGCCATCAGGAGGAATGACTACACTCCTACTGACCAGGCAAAGGAAAAAACCAATTGGGTTGCAGCATCCTGGAAGACTCCACCTTATATTTTTTTCTCTACCTGCAGGATTTATTGCGCTGTCGGGTTTTGACTTCTGGGATCTTTGAAACCAGGTTCCAGGTGGACAAAGTGAACTTCCAGTGAGTCCTTCAGATGGTCTGAATTATGAGTTCAGCTGAGACCAGTGTAGTTTTGAAATTGAATCCAGCCTGGTCTGGTTCAGCTAAATATGGTTTAACTGGAGGTATTTTTCAGTATGTTTGATGTAGGGGGTCAAAGGGACGAGCGCAGGAAGTGGATCCAATGTTTCAATGGTGAGAATCACATACATTTAGTTAAATGCCTCTCCAGTGGAACCTGGAAACATTCTTGTTTATGTTCTGGCCTTCCAGATGTGACGGCCATCATCTTTGTGGCAGCCAGCAGCAGCTACAACATGGTGATCAGAGAGGACAACTCCACCAACCGACTCAGAGAGTCCCTGGACCTGTTCAGATCGATCTGGACCAATAGGTACTGCATTAGTACACCCTGATCTCTGATTGGTAATGCTCTCTGCTCTGTGATTGGCTGGATCTAATTTTCCCTGGTCTGTGATTGGCTGCAGGTTTCTGAAAACTATCTCGGTGATATTGTTTCTGAACAAACAGGATGTGCTGGCTGACAAAATACTGGCAGGGAAGTCTAAACTTGAAGATTATTTTCCAGAATATAAAAACTACCAGGTTCCTGCTGATGGTAAAAAATACACAAGTATGAACTGACGTGTGCTAACATGTCAGGTATTCCGTGCACTTCTCACTGTCCGTGTTTCCAGCTCTTCCAGATGCTGATGAAGACCCCAAAGTAACCAGAGCCAAGTTCTTTATCAGAGACGAGTTTCTGGTACAGGACCCTGGGCTGCCATGTTGTTGAGGTCAGCCTGTAGACGCTAGCATGTTGAAACTAACACGTTAACTCTGGTGTTTCAGAGGATCAGCACGGCCAGCGGTGACGGGAAGCATTACTGTTATCCTCACTTCACCTGCGCTGTCGACACGGAGAACATCCGTCGGGTCTTCAACGACTGTCGAGACATCATTCAGCGTATGCACCTGCGGCAGTACGAGCTGCTCTGATTGGCTGCTGGCCTGCTCCTTTCTCAGTTACTAGGTTTCTGTAGTGGCTTGTTTGGATCTGATCCATGCAGATAGGCAATCCCTGTAATACATGTTTATAGATTAGTTTTGGGTGGAGGGTGGACGTCTTTCTTCCATTTCATTTCATTTCTTTTTTCATTGAAAGAAGTGTCATCCAAGGCACACCACAGGGATTTATGGGATGAGAGGGAGTCTTTAGGGCCTTACATGGACAAGCACCATCATACGTTGGTGATCTTCTCAGTCCCTACACCCCCAGCAGGTCCCTGAGGTCCAGTGATCAAAGCCTACTGGTTGTGCATCACCAGGCTAAAGACCAAAGGTGACAGATCATTTGCTGCTGTGGCCCCCAGACTCTGGAGCTCTCTCCCCCTGAGCCTGAGATCAGTGGACTCAGTGGTCTCCTTTAGGAACTCACCTGTTCAGGTGGCTTTGGTGGGACCTGCTGCTGATTCTTCATGCTGCTCTTTCTACCACTTCCTGCCTTTCCTGGGATCCACTGATTACCCTTTTCATATTATTTTCTTTTTTCCTTTCCTCACATTTTTTAATCACAATTTCTTTCCCATTTTTATGATTTTTCAAATCATTTTTTAAATTCTTTATTTTTTGTTCTTGTGAAGCGCCTCGTGATTTTTATCTTGAGAGGCGCGCTATAAAAGATTGTTGCTTCTTCTTCAAGAGTAGGCATAGTAAGAAATGAGTCTTTTCTCTGTGATTTTTAAATATTCTAGCATGAGATTATAACCTGTCTCTAAGTGGATGTTTCAGATGGCGATGGGACCAGTTTTAGAGCTCAGATTTTGCTAGACTGGAACTTCTGTAACTGTTGCTTATCTATATAATCATAACTTCCTGTTGTCTGCAACAATGCTATTAAAGGTAAACTTCAGAGTTCTGGTGTCCAGTTTTTCTTGCAAGGTCTTCACACACAACACCGTCAGCGTCTGTCTGGGAATGAGGCCAAACTAAACTTTGTTTGTGTTGCACTGTTTGGAGACACCCCCCCCCCACACACACACACACAAAGTGGGGGGACAGCCACTGTTTCCCAGTTCTGTCTAAGACCCAGTTTGGTACGTACTGTACTGTTTGATGTGAGCGTCCAGCCAGCAGCAGCTTGACTGAGTCGCTCACATGTCGATGGAATAAAATCAAATTCATTTGGGATGGATGGAGGTCACTCTTCAACCAGAGGGCTGCAGGTTACAGTCTCAGTTTCACTTGTGCCCTTGGGCAAGACACTAAGGACCAAATGTTATCTTATGGAAATAAATGAGGTCAGAAATGTTTAGTGTTCAGTCATTCCTGTTGCCTTCAGGGCTCATCAGTGAGTGAGAGAGAGAGAGTGTGTGTGTGTGTGTGTGTGTGAGAGAGTGGGGGGGTCGTGGTGTTTTTCTCCTAAAACGAGGCAGAACTTGGTGTAAATGATGTCTTTCGACTACATCCCATAACTCAGCGGGACCGTTTGACCCGTCTTGGTGCGAGGCCTGTTCACAGCACAAGTGCGCATGCGTGCCGGCAGTCTCCGTGTAGGATGTTTGGCGCGCTGCCGCAGTGAGTGCGTGCTGGCGCAAAGCGCGGCCTAACTGTGCTCGTCACCAGCAGCAACAATAAAAAACAAAAACAACAACCGGACACCGAGCGGGGCGACTCCCGGTGCGCGGACACACCCACAGGACCCGTGTCACGGTAAGAGCACGCTCCTCGGACCCGCGCACCGTCACGGGGATGTCTGCGCGCTCTCGAGCTGCTCGAGCTCCGTCCGTCCGTCCCGAGGCCGCGGCGCCGCCGCTCGCGTGCCTGCGTGTCGGTCTCGAGGACCTGAGAGCCGCACGCGGCCGCGGTTCTCCGGGTGGAGGGTACGGTCTGCGGAGGAACGGGAAGCGCGCGACACGGGAAGTTAGCAGGAAAACGCCATTTTGAATTAGCAGGCCGGGGTAGCCGCCATTAAGCTTAGAATGTCACCGAAACCGGTCCAGTCCACAACAGAGCCCGTTCCGGACCTCAGCGGCCACCGTCTGCATCGGTAGTTAGCATGTTAGCACTAGCGCGAGCCGAACCGGGACACCAGCAGGATTGGAGGCAACACCCGGAACCAGCTGCCTGGTGCCGTCCCGAATCAGTCCGGTTCGGTTCGGTAGCCTGACTTTTGCTAGCAGCTTTAGTCCGGTTGTAACGAACAGAACCGAGGCTCGGTCCGGGTCCAGAGCAGGACCAGCTTTTGCTGTGTCGATCAATAATCGATTTTCCTATCCGGAAGCGTGTGCTGCGTTGCTTCCTAGCGCTGCGTGTGCACGCGCACCGGCGCGCACGTCCGTAACAAATAAAGCACGTGAACTACTGACGACAGACCGCGCGCGGACTTCACATGATCCCGATCTGTAATCAATGAGGGTTAGGGAAACTTCCATCACTTAGGAGTGAACTTGAAGTCGACTCTTTCTTTCCTGTGAGCGAGAAATGAAGAGAGATCCCTACAGGAGTTCGCTGGTGCTGATCAGCAACATACAGTCATGGTTTGGTGTCCACTAATGGTATCATTTTGATGTTTGTTTACATCAGACACCTGCCGTTTAGGGACCAAACCTTTACCTAGGGGTGAACACCGAGGCGGGTCAGGCATGGAGCAGCCAGGAGGAGAATTTGTGCTGTATGCTCATGTCTGACTTTTATTAAACTGGGCATCAACCACCCTACTTGTTCATATAGTTCATGCATTCTCTTTTGTGACATATATGTTGTGATTTGGATAGGGTTAGGGTTACACAGCAGTGCTCTCTTGAGCAGATGATCCCTTTGCTCACCAGTTACACCGTGATGTTACCTTAAGGAATCGAGCATTTGTAATTTCTCTGATGTGATTATGTTCCCTGGTAGTGTGACTGGACGTTCCTCTTTAATAACATTAAGAAATGAGGCTGAAACTGAAAGAGCAGTGGCAGGTCTAAAGTGTTGTGGCAAACCAGGAAGTATTGTGGTACTCACTGTGGAAACTCAAGGCAGCCACAGGAAGTGCCATTTCAGGCTGACACTGCACCGATTTGAGCCCGCTGTCTGAATCAGCTGATGGGTGTGGATTATGGAGTGTAGTAGGGATGGAGAAATTCACCGATCTGAACCGGTGGTTCGTTCATGACGTTAGCAACGTGACCGCACCAGTAGCTTCAGTGTGCATCGGTTATCGTCTATATTGCCATGTATCTTCCCATGCATGTCTATCGTCGGTAAAAACCATGGTTACATCGATTATTTTATTGTTTACCTGATACGTCCTCATTTTTTTGAGGTGCATTGAATGCATCATCAGTCTCTTTCAGCAGAAGCCAGGTGGTGCGCAGCCACAGTTAGAAAAACCATCGTGGGACAATATTAACCAACGTACGTGCTTTTTTTAACCTTTATTTATCCAGGTGAACTGTTTGAGAACCACTTCTCATTTACAAACATGACCTGGCCAACAGGCTGCATGAATAAGTAAAACAGACAATGCATTCAATATAAAACATAGCACAAACATTTACATTGAAAGAAGTAAATAAAACAGCTTAAACGTGTATTTTCCAGACTGTCAGCAGGAACAACATCAACTATTGTATTTTGGATGGTCTGCTTGAATTTGGAGATTGGGATGAAAGATGTAAGAATAGAATATACTTTATTGGTCCCTCAGTGGGGAAATTCACTTGCCACAGCAGCACCATTACTAAAAGGGTAATTAGAAGAGGATAAAAACAAGGATACATGTATATACACATAGGCAGTAATCTAGTATTGTAATCCTAGATCACTAAAAAAACACAAATTAAAAAAACAGTTTGAGGGTGTTCTGGAATGTGTTCCAGTCGTGTGCTGCTGCAAAACAAAAGGCCTTACGTCCAGAGGTGGTAGGTGTTGGGGGGGGTGTTAAACTTTACATGTTACTTGATTCCTGTCTTAACTTGTTAAACTAAAGTCCATGACCGGTTTCTGCAGCAGCGTATTCTTCTGAGCATTTTTATGGATCTGTGCACCTCAAACTTTGTGCAAAGTCATTTAGGATAATTCCTTCTTATTGTAACATTTGTGCAGAACTAAAAACACCAGGCAGAATGACATTTTGGTTCAGAGATGTCCAATAAATGGCAGAGATAAACATCTCTGTCTTCAATTGACTTATTGGTGCAGTAAATGTGCCACAGTGCATCTGTCAATCAAACTATAAACTGCACAGCGGCTAACCGGGCAGAGGCGCACCTGTCGGGTTTTGACAGGACAGAACGCGGCTCGTTACAGCGGGAAGTAGAGCAGAGGGACTGTCTAACCCCCAAATTCCACTATATCTGCTCCGCTCCGGCACGAACTCCGCAGCAAAAACGGTTCCTTTGTGAGCAAGCACAACTTCCGTTATTTCACAATAAATCTATAAACAAAAGCGTTTTTTGTTTCATATGCACAGGTATTTTTATCTAATGACTATTACATGTATACACGTATGTCTCAAAACATTTTTTACGTGTTTACACATTTGAAGACCGTGTTAAAACTATTTTAATCACAGAATGATTTGTTTGGATCTAACTTCCGCATTTATTGCTCGGACTGTATCGCGAGATCTCGAAATTCCCGCGCATGCCTGTTTAGCGCACCTCAGGTCTCCGCACCGGGGCGGAGCCGTTGTAGAGCGGGTATAGTGTGAATTGAGTTCGGAAGCGAGCAGCGGCGGAAAGCGGGGGCGGAGCGGAGATAGTGGAATTTCGGGGTAAGCATCATTTCAACAGTTTTGTAGCAATAAAATATGTGTATTATGTCACTGATGAAGTGTCTTCATGTTGAATTTATTGAATTCATCAAAAACAATAGAGGATCAAATACATCCTTCACAGAGGAGAGAAAAAATAATGATATTTAAAAACCAGATGTGGGCGGGGAAATCTTTTTGATGTGTTGAATCGTTTAAAATCGCATCATGAAATGTATCGAATCAAAAATCATTTTCAAATCATTAAAAGAATCGTCAGCAGGGATGAATCGTATCGCCAGAGGGTTTCAGCGTATCGTTAATGTATCGTAACGCTGGTAGCGTATCGAGATACGACTCGAATCAGCCTCGGTGGAGATTCACAACCCTAGTGTGTGTGTGTGTGTGTGCTTCCTGCTCCAGTTTTAACTCCACCCTCAGATCTAAGCTTTGGTAAAGGGACTTGGATGTGTCTGAGTAGATCTGAAAGTTTGTGGAGAGGCGGAGCTTTAACCAACACCTGATCTGTTTCCTGGTTGTCAGATGGCAGAAACCGTGAAGTATGTGGACGATGAACATAAGAGCATCTTCCTGAAGCTCCTGAACGAGCAGCGGCTAGAGGGCGAACACTGCGACATTGCTGTGGTGGTTGAAGACGTCAAGTTCCGTGCTCACCGCTGCGTCCTTGCGGCGTGCTCCAACTACTTCAAGAAACTGTTCAAGAAGCACGAGGTACTACCGTACCCTCTCTGATACTGGTGTGTGGGCATGTCCAGGTGCCACAGCTCTCACCTGCACTTGTCCTCAGGTGGACAACTCGTCTGTGATCGAGATTGACTTCATCCGCTCGGACATCTTTGAGGAGGTGCTGAACTACATGTACACGGCAAAAATTTCCATCAAGAAGAAAGATGTCAACCTGATGATGTCATCGGGGCAGATCCTTGGCATCCGCTTCCTGGACAAGCTCTGCTCTCAGGTAACAGAGTCAGGCGGGTTAGCCAGGTAGCTCAGACAGATAAAATGTAATGATGTCTGCGTGTCCTCAGAAACGCGACGTGTCCTCGGAAGAAAAGGAGAAGTTTCCGTACGACATTGTGAAGATGGCACTGCCACCTGAAGCCCAGCTAGCGACCGACTCTGAGGTACACTCATCCATCACTAGGGGTGCTCCAAAAAGGGTACTTCACGATTCGATTCGATTTCGATTATGGGAACTTCGATTCTTCGATTATAATGGTTGTTGGTTCGATTCGATTATTGGTGCCACGATTCTTCGATTATTGACATTTTTAATGCTTTTTTTTTCATTCTAAAACTACTCTCAGTAAGTAAATACATTTTTTTTTTACATTTAACTATTTTTCAAAGACAAAATCTTATTTAATGACTGTATGACTTGTGTAAATATTTGCACTTTGACCAACTTAACTTCGATCAGGGAAAGCTTTAAACATTTAAAACCTGCTAGGGAAACATTTTCTCTCTCCTTCCTTTACTTTATTTAACAACAGAACATTATTAGAAAACAGTTCAATAACATGCAAAACAACATGCTATCACCTCAACTGTCTTACAGCTTTTGAGATATTGAATAACATTTCATTTCTACTGGTAACAATGTAATGGTGGCATGTCTATAATGTACGGGTTGGCATTAATCCAGTTTAAATTACGTTCACAGATAGAAGTGTTTGTGAATTACATACTACAACGGCTTGCCATAGCCCTGGAGCGGTGTGTTGCGCAATCTCGTAGCAACAACAACGTGAGTCCCGGTAGCTGCTGTGGCTCTGCTCCATAGCGCTGCAGACAGCTACGAATAAACAGGATGGTGGGACTTTTCTTCCGCTTGTAGAGTTTAGTCATTCTTAGTTCCAAGATCATCGTGTTCTTTTGAACCCACGGCGTGAGTCTGCTATCCGCTAGCTTAGTTAGCATTAGCCAATCTGCCCGTAGCTGCGCGTTTGATCCCAAACTTTGGACCGTTTCTGCTGGTTCCTCTAGTTTCCTCCACAGCACCTAGATTACCACATTGTGCGCCAGTAAAAAGCATCTTCCTTACACAAAAACAAATAACTTACATTTGTTAAGGCTCCGGTTACATGTAGTTTTTTTTTAGTACCGGCTTTGCAACAAAGCTTCACGTTATTTATTTTTTTAAGCATCGACGTTCATTAATCGATTCTGAATCCTCACGTGAAGCTTTGCGATGCATCGCCGCATCGATGAAATGCACCCACCCCTATCCATCACCTGCCATCACAGCGACTCGAGGTCATTTCTCTGATCTTTACTGTTGCTCAGGACCTAGGTGAACATGATGACACACCCACTGACGATCTCATTGAGGCTTCAGCCAATCAGGAGCTTGACAAGTCACCGAACACAGCACTACATGTGCAGGAAGCCATCTTGAAAGAACTGACCAATGATGATGTACACAAGGTACGCACATGTGACTTTCTGCAGACTCACCTGTTCTGGTCCACCCTGACTAGTAGATCTGGTTTAGGTTAACATCGCCTGTGTGACTCCTTCAGGTGGCCTGTTACGACCAGGATGTGGTGGCAGAAATGGAGGCGGGGCCCAAGGACCTGGGGGCGGAGCATCATGACACACAGACGTTGACGTTTGCTGATAGTATGGGTGAAGTAAAGGACGAGCAGGCGCCGGGCTGGTCCACGGCTACCACCGACATGAAGTTTGAATACCTGTTGTACGGACACCGGGATCAACTCGCCTGCCAGGTGTGTGGGAAGACCTTCTTGGATGAAAGCAAACTCAGGTATGAGCACGCCTGGAGGCAAAAATGTAATAGTACAGCTTAAAGACACCATGAGCTTTTCCTGATGTCTGTCTTTAGGAAGCATGAGAAGCTTCACTCTGCAGAACGTCCATTCGCCTGTGAGATTTGCTCCAAAGCTTTCACCACTCACGCCCACCTCAAAGGTAAAGGCCTACTACACCTGTCTCCAGGTGCACTCACTTGATGCTATCAGAAACATTCCTATCTATTGATGAAAAAATGAAAACATGATTTTGGCTTCACCTATCTGTTTCAGAACACCTGAAGATCCACACGGGATTCAAACCCTACAGGTGTGACGTTTGTGGAAAATCGTTTATTCGAGCTCCAGACTTGAAAAAACACGAACGAGTTCACAGCAATGAAAGACCGTTTGCCTGCCAAATGTGTGACAAGGTGAGTTACCTGTAAGGACGCCTCCCCAAGAACATGATGGGCCCACTTGCTCCTGAGCAGTGTTGGGAGTAACGCGTTACAAAAGTAATTCATTACTGTAATGCATTGCTTTTGTCTGTAACGTGGTAATGTAAGGCATTACATAAAAAAAAATCAGTAATAGTTTACTCGGTACAATGTCAGTAACGCGCATTTTCAACCAGGAATCAATTAGTGGGTTTTCTTCAGGGTTCTAATTACAGGAGCCTGAATAAAGGTCCAGTTTCGATATGACATTATTTATATGGACTCCAGAGCACCAGGACTTCTATTGAGCAGAGAGGACAGAGACGCTGATCGGATGCGCTGCAGCTGCGCACCGCGACCACAGTAACATTCTCAAAGTCACGCCACCAAAAATTACACAAAAAACATTTAACACGCAATCGTTCATGTCCGCTTTCTGGCACTTTCTCTTTCACTCATGGCGCGCTCTGCCTCAGCGGAGCTCATCTGTGCCCAGGTGACATCACCACACCTGCGGCGTGCAGCGCACATTTAGCTATTTTTGCGGTGCAGATCCCAGAGCTGCTTAGTTTCAAAGTAGGCTAGCTCATTATGTGGGAAAGTAGGAGATCCAGGAAGCAGTTTTTCTGGAGAATTGAGAGGAGATACAAGATAAGAGAGAGGACAGGAAAATAGTCAAATAAAAAACAAGAAAACTAAATAAAGTTCTTGAAAAGGAAAAAGTAGGTAGTAGGAAGCGGGTGGATTACAGCGTTCTTAAAATAAGCAGAGACCTGACCAGAGACCAGGGAAGCATTAATTACAGAGAGCACACTGGGACCGCTGGACTGAAAAGCATTTTAAACAAAGATGAGGGTCAGATGTGGAGGGGGCATGCAGATGTTTTCATAGAGCCAACTAACCTGGTTAGCTCAGGCAGAGAAACAGGAGCAGGGCTATCTAGGACGACGGGCCGGGTTGGAGTCGGAGGAGGCAGAGATGAGGCTGAAGGAGAGATGCTAGATCTCACCTGATTGACTTGGTCCACAAAGACAGGAAGTTCTCACAGTCTCCATCAGAGTGAATGGAGGCTGTAGGTGAAGCAGGAGAGACGATACTGCTGATGGTGTTAGACAGCACTTTGGGATTTCCTTTGCTCTGGGACACCAGGTTGGAGAAACATGCAGCCCTGGTGTCTCTGACTGCAGAGTTAAAGCAGGTCAGAAGATCCTTTAGATGCAGCAGATGGACATGGAGACCAGTTCATTCTTTTTATTCTTTGATTAGCATTCCAATATCTCAATAGAGAATACAGATCTACCACCGGCAACATTGCAATTTAACAAGGCTAATCAAAAGGTATTGGCTGAAGCACATGCTTATCATGCCAACCCTTTTTATAAAAAGATAAGAAAACTTATTTAATATTCAGTTCATGTACATAAGGCTCAAACCAAAAAGTAACCCTTCCACCGTAGACAAGTTAATACAGTAAAATAAATACCATGACAACAATCTAATCAGAACAACCAAGAGTTTCAGTGTTATCATTTTTTACTCTGTCATCCCTGTTTTATATATTTTTCTAATATTCTAGTTTTAAACACCTTTTTAAACACAAAGAGTGAGCTACACCTTTTTTAATCACTTTCAAAACTATTCCACAAGTTGACTCCTCTAACAGAAACACACCTCTGTTTTATGTTTGTCCTTATCTTGTTTTTATTTTTAAATCTGTTCCCCTTAAGTCATATTGACTGTCTCTCACTTCAAGCAGCTTCTGAGTACTGCGGCATAGCAAATTATTTTGTGCTTTATACATTATCTGTGCTATTTGATATTCAACTAAATCATAGAATTTCAGGATATTTGAATTTATAAAAAGATATTAGTTGGTTCTGTATAGTTTGTTTCATTTATAATTCTTATGGCTCTTTTTTGTAACTTAAAAAAAGGAAGGGTGTTGGTTTTATATGCATTGCCCATATCTCTAGACAACAAGTCATGTATGGAAGCAACAATGAACAATAAAGCGTGTGTAATGATTTCTTGTTCAGGACATACTTTGTTTTATACATAATAGCAATGACTTTTGTTTTCATATGATTTATATGAGACTTCCAGTTAAGTTTATCATCAATTTTCATTCCAAGAAATTTATTTTCGTATACTTGTTCAATTTCAGTTCCATTTACCCTAATTTTAGAGGCATTTTTCATTTGTCTAGTTCCAAAAATAATACATTTAGTTTTATTTATATTTAGGGATAACTTATTTACATCAAACCAGTTTTTTAATATATTTAATTCTCCTTCCACTATGGTCAGAAGTTGTTCTAGATTTTTACCTGAGCAACACAGTGTGGTATCATCAGCAAACAACACACTTTTGAACAATTTGGAAACATTGCATATATCATTTGTATATAATATAAATAATTTAGGGCCCAGCACAAGTCTTCTTCCACAAGCGCTCAATTTTTCTGCTGTGGCACTGGGTGGAGATACTGGAAGGAAATCCACTATGTATTAGGGTTGGGCGATTAGACGAATTATTCGGCAATCGACGATTGGCTGAGCCTTTAAACGTCGTTTTTATAAGAGGCGATTTGTGTATTTTTTATTTATTTTCCCGTGATTAAGTTTGTTAATGATTCATGCAGATGCGCATGTATTTTACACGTTATGCACAGAGAACATCACTGAGATAATATAATCAATGAAGTAATTGCCACCTGAGCATTATTAGACCATTCTCCACATCTCGCTGCTGGCCGTGCGCACAAGCGGCGCGCTGAAAAGGAGCTTTGGAGCGCGTCTGTGACAGACCTGTGCACAAGAGCAATGTCGAGGGCTTCCGGACCTGGAAAGCGGAAACCCTTCTATCTTCCAGAGAGTCTAGTAGACTTCTTGTTATTTCATTTAGAGGAATGTTCCCTGATTTTAAAACTTTGGCTGAAGTGGCGCTCCTTACTCCAGCACCCGCTTTGTGGCAGCGGAGCGCTGAATCATCACATTTAAACAGCCATGAGTCTGTCTGAGGCACAAGTCCAGAACCTCATGAGCCTCTTCAGCAATGCCCCTCAGCAATGCCCCTAGAGACATTTAATTACAGACAAGCAGGTGACAGTTCAGGTTTACGCGGAGCGGAATGAGCGTTCGGACCGAAGCAGGTGTTCCTAATTTAAGTTAAATCGTTTAATGGCATTGCTACTGGTATCTGTTCAGCTTGTTTGGACTAAATATGAATTAAAATGAATGGAACTGTAATGTTTTTATGGAATGTTTATTATTATTTAAAAAACAAAAGTGAAAGGAATCATGCGGCCCCTCCTCAGAGTGCGTCCACATGCAGCAGCGACTCGTAAAAGAAAGAAACCCAGTAGCCTGTTAAAAAACAAAACATTTGATTTAAATAAAATTCCACAACGATGGGCGCCACAGGGAAACAAACATGAGGCTTCTAACATCCAACTGTGCTGATTCCCTTCTAAATCATTTCAACCGCAAATCTCTAGAGATTCTTGACACCATTGCCCCAGAAAAGTCCAAGTTCATCTCTAGGAAACAAAAAGCTCCATGGAGGTTCACTAAATCTGTTACAAACCAAAAGAGAGAATGCCGCAAAGCTGAGCGTAAATGGAGGAAAAGTAGCCTGCCCGATCATTATGAGACCTACAGACTGCAGCTCCACACCTACAACTCTGAATTAAAAAAGGCGAGACAAGCCTTTTTCTCCAAAGTCATAAGTGATAATATCAACAATTCCCGTGTTCTGTTTGCCACTATTGAGAGGCTAACTAACCAACCAACACAGTTAGCCCCTGATTTCAAGTCCCAAACTAAATGTAATGAGTTTGCATCCTTTTTCGATGATAAAATACTAAACATCAGATCAGCCATTCACTCCTCCCTGTCAACCAACACACCAAGACCACCCCTACAACCACATAGCAACACTTTAGCTAGAATGCCAGTCTTTGACATGATTAATGCTAAAACACTGGAAAACATAGTTAATAGCTTAAACTCATCTACCTGTTGTCTTGATATACTGCCAACAAACTTCTTTAAAAAGGTTTTTAATTGCTTGAAAGATGATGTACTGAAAATTACTAATTACTCCTTAAAATCAGGTATTTTTCCTACTTCATTAAAAACTGCTGCTGTCAAGCCTCTTCTAAAGAAAAGCAAACTAGATCCCTTAGAGATGAATAATTATAGACCAATCTCTAGTCTCCCCTTCATTGGGAAAATTGTTGAAAAAGCAGTTATGATCCAGCTGAACAACTTCCTGGAGACAAACAACCTCCTGGATGGTTTTCAGTCAGGCTTTAAACAACACCACAGCACTGAGACAGCACTGATTAAGGTATTAAATGACATCCGTATGAATACAGATTCAGGCAAAACATCTGTTTTAGTGATGCTCGATCTCACTGCAGCTTTTGATACTGTGGATCACAACATACTATTAGATAGACTCATAAACTGGGTGGGACTATCAGGTACAGTCCTTAGTTGGTTCCAATCATACCTTGCTGACCGGGGTTATGTTGTTTATATTGGTGAACATAGATCAAAGCAGATCACTATGACATGTGGTGTCCCTCAAGGCTCCATTCTTGGGCCACTGCTCTTCAACCTCTACATGCTCCCCCTGGGTCAGATCATATACAACAACAACATTGCCTATCATAGTTATGCAGATGACACCCAGATCTACCTAGCTCTACCACCTAGTGAATCCGGTCCCCTAGACTCACTCTGTCAGTGCCTAGAGCAAGTCAATGACTGGATGAAGTCAAGTTTCCTTCAGTTAAACAAAGACAAGACAGAAGTTATTGTCTTTGGGAGTAAAAAACCGAGGATGGAAGTTATTGCTCAACTTGGCTCTAGAGGAATAAAGACTAAGACTCAGGTTAGAAACCTTGGTGTTACCATTGACTCTGAGCTGAGCTTCACTGGTCACATTAAGGCTATAACCAGATCAGCGTTTTATCATCTCCATCAATTAGCAAGACTCAGAGGTCTCATGTCGAAACAAGACCTAGAGAAACTCATTCATGCGTTCATCTCCAGCAGACTAGATTATTGCAATGGTCTCCTGACTGGGCTTCCAAAAACAGCCGTAAAACAACTGCAGCTTATTCAGAATGCTGCTGCTAGGGTCCTAACGAGAACTAAGAGAACTGAGCACATCACCCCTGTTCTAAAAACTCTGCACTGGTTGCCAGTAAACTACAGAATCGATTTTAAAGTGCTTCTACTAGTCTATAAATCACTCAATGGTATGGGGCCTAAGTACATGTTGGATCTCCTTCCTGTATATACACCTAGCAGAGCTCTCAGATCCCTAGACAGCAGTCAGCTTGTAGAACCTCGGGTCAGAACCAAACAGGGTGAAGCTGCTTTTAGTCATTATGCTGCTCATAGATGGAATCAGCTTCCTCATGACCTCAAACAGGCCCCAACTCTAGTAACTTTTAAATTAAAATTAAAAGCCTTCATGTATTCATCAGCCTATGATTGAATGTTTCTTATGCTGCTCCTTCTGCACTGTTTACTGCTAAACTTTTTTGACTATGCCTTTTATCTAATTGTCTGAATTATTTCTTTGTGTATTTTGATTAATGCTTTTGTTGCTCCTGCTCTGTAAAGCACATTGAATTGCCTCCATGTTTGAAATGTGCTATACAAATAAAGCTGCCTTGCCTTGCCTTGCCTTCTTTTAACACTTTAACCGTGTTTAATACGGGCCGTTTATACGTCACTCCACCAAATAACAAATACAAAATTAAACAAAAAGTAAGAAAAATCTACATTTATCTTCCATTGAACATATGTGCACTGCACTTCCATTAAAAAAAATCTATGACTTCATCTGTGTTCGCAAATCAGTCCATGCATGTTTACTTTGCTCAAAGAGTCACGTGCGCGAATGTATCGCCTATCGTCATTTATTGGACTGACGATTGGAGGTTGGAAAAATTATACATATCGCCCAACCCTACTATGTATTTTGGCCTCATGCCATTGAGTGATTTATAAACTAGTAGAAGCACTTTGAAATGGATTCTGTAGTTTACTGGTAACCAGTGAACAGGAGTGATGTGCTCGGTTCTCTTGGTTCTGGTTCAGACTCTAGCAGCAGCATTCTGAACAAGCTGCAGTTGCTTCACAGCTTTTTTGGGAAGACCATTGCAGTAGTCCAGCCTTTTGGAGATGAACACATGAATGAGATTCTCTAGGTCTGGTCTGGACCTCTGAGTCTTGCTGTTTGATGAAGATGATAAAACGCTGATCTAGTTATAGCCTTAATGTGACCAGTGAAGCTCAGGTCTGAGTCAACTATGACACCAAGATTTCTAACCTGAGTCTTTGTTTTTATTCCTCTGGAGCCAAGTTGAGCAACAACCTCCATCCTATCCTTCTGATCTCCACTGACAATAACTTCAGTCTTGTCTTTGATTAACTGAAGGATGTTCAAACAACTAAAAACATTCTTAAAGAAGTTAGTTGGCAGGTTGTCCAGACAGCAGGTGGATGGATTTAAGGTCTTTACTATGTCCTCCAGTGTTTTAGCACTAACCACACTGAAAGCTGGCGTTCTAGCCAGATTGTTGCTGTGTGAGTGTAGCAGTGGTCTGGTTGTGTTGGCTGACATGGAGGAATGAATGGATGAATCTGATTTTTATGATTTTCTCAGTGAAAAGGATTCAAACTCATTACACTTAGTTTGGGATAAGAAATCAGGGGCTAACTGTGTTGGAGGTTAGTTAGCCTCTCGACAGTAGCAAACAGAACACGGGAATCGTTAATGTTATCACTTTGGAGAAAAAGGCTTGTCTCACCTTATTTAATTCAGAGTTGTACGTGTGCAGCTGCAATTTGAAGGTGTCATAGTGACCTGGTAGGTTCCTTTTCCTCCATTTAGCTCAGCTTTCCTGCATTCTCTTTTCTGATTTGTAACTGATTTAGTGAACCTCCATGGAACGTTTTGTTTGCCAGAGATAAGTTTGACCTTTTCAGGTGCGGTGGTGTCAATGACTTCAAGAGTTTTGCCATTTAAGTGATCTAAAAGTGAATCCACACAGCTGGTTGTTGGACTTGTTGACATATTAATGAATTCTATATAAAGTGAAGCAGTGTGATCACTCAGATACCTTTTTTTGAGAGCGACTAAAGTGTGATGTGTAGCAGGTGAATTTGATATGGTCAGAGAGACCCACATCCTTAACGTCATCCACATCTTTGGTTAGGATTAGATCCAATGAATGACCTTGATCGTGTGTTGGAACACGTACGTGTTGTTGCAAATTAAATAATTCAAGCACTGTCATTAGCATCATCAACGTGAATATTAAAGTCACCAGTTATGAGAAGTTGTGTAAAGTCCGTTTTGATAACAGAGAAAAGCTCAGAGAAGTTTTCTAGGAAATTAGTGCATGACCCTGGAGGCCTATAGATTACTAACATTAAGATCCTTTGTGTAACTTTTAATTCAAAACAAAGATACTCAAAAGAGTCAAAATCACCACACACTAGCTGTTTACATAGGAATGAGCCTCTAAAGATAGCAGCTACACCACCTCCTCTCTTGTCAGATCGAAGCATGGTTGGTAATGTGAAATTTGGTGGTGTTGATTCCATGAGAACTGGTGCACAGGTACTATCATTTAACCAGATTTCAGATAAAAGCATAAAATCAAGATCATGAGAAGAGATAAGGGCATTCTACAGCACTGATATTGGAGTGTCATTCAGATATGATAAATGACCCGCACTTATATAGCTCCTTTCAGAGTCAGAGGACTCCAAAGCGCTTTACACTACAGTGTATCATTCATCCATTCACACTCACACGCTGGTGATGAGCTACATCGTAGCCACAGCTGCCCTGGGGCGCACTGACAGAGGCGAGGCTGCCGAACACTGGCGCCACCAGTCCCTCAGACCACCACCAGCAGGCAACGTGGGTTACGTATCTTGCCCAAGGACACAACAACAGCGACAGACTGAGTAGGACACGAACCTGCGACCTTCCAATTGCATGGCGGCCACTTAACCCCTCTGCCACCATCGCCCCCATATCTGCTCAGTGAACGTCTCAGACAATGGCGAACAGAAGAGGAGGTGCTGGAAATACCATCATGGGAGGACAAATCCCTACATGGGATGTACCACCGACAGATAACTGAAGTGGCTGATATCAAGAAATCCTACCAATGGCTAGAAAGAGCTGGTCTGAAGGACAGCACAGAGGCACTCATCATGGCGATGGTGGCAGAGGAGTTAAGTGGCCGGCTTGCAATCGGAAGGTCGAAGGTTCGCAACCCGCTCAGTCTGTCGCTGTCGTTGTGTCCTTGGGCAAGACACTTAACCCGCCTTGCCTGCTGGTGGTGGTCGGAGGGACTGGTGGCACCAGTGTACGGCAGCCTCGCCTCTGTCAGTGCGCCCCAGGGCAGCTGTAGCTATGATGTAGCTCATCCCCACCAGCGTGTGAATGGGTGGATGACTGATTGTGTTGTGAAGCGCCTTGGGGGGTTGTAGAACCCTAAGAAGGCGCTATACAAATACAGACCATTTACCATTTATGGCTGCACAGGAACAGGCCCTGAACACCAGAGCAACAGAGGCCAAGATCTACCACACCAGACCAGACCCAAGGTGTAGGCTATGCAGAGAGGCCCCTGAGACAATCCACCACATGACTGCAGGGTGGAAGATGCTGGCAGGGAGATGCTGGCAGGGAAAGCAGACGTGGAACGCCACAACCAAGTGGCTGGCATAGTGTACAGGAACGTCTGAGCAGAGTATGGACTGGAAGCCCCAAGGTCAAAGTGGGAAACACCCCTAAGGTGGTAGAGAACGAGCGAGCCAAGATCCTGTGGGACTTTCAGATCCAGACCGACAAAATGGTGATGGAGAACCAACCGGACATTGTAGTGGTGGACAAACACCAAGTGATGCAACATCAGGAAAAAGGACCAGGAGAAACTAGAGAAGTACCAGGGCCTCAAAGAAGGACTGGAGAACACCTGGAGAGCGAAGGCATCGGTGGTGCCCGTGGTCATCGGGGGACTCGGGGCAGTGACCCCCAAACTGGAGGAGTGGCTAAAGCAGATCCCAGGAAAACATCTGACATCTCAGTCCAGAAAAGAGCAGTTCTAGGATCAGCTAAGATACTGAAGAACCCTCAAGCTCCCAGGCTTCTGGTAGAGGACCCGAGCTTGGAAGGATGAGACCACCCGGAGGGTGGGATTTATATATATATAGTTAACCTGGGTTAACACAGGTACTTCTAACCCAGATGCGGTTCTGTTTTACCTGTCTGGTAGGTGTTTCCCATTGGCACCGACATCACAGGAAAGCTATTGATGTAACCCTACTTACCCGTCTCTCACCCACACATCTGTCTCATCTGTCTTTGCACCTGTCTCATCCACTTGCATCTCACCTGTTTTCTGTAGGCGTTTAAACACAAGTCTCACCTGAAGGATCACGAGAGGAGACACAGAGGAGAGAAGCCCTTCGTCTGTCCTTCCTGCACCAAAGCCTTTGCCAAGGTAACTCTAGGCACTCTAGACATCATCTCAGCTGCTCTGGTCTGAAGATTAGTCAGTAGTAACTCACACGTTGTCCTACAACAGATGGTACAACGGATACCAAACTGGGTTGTTTTCAAGCCTTTTGGCCTTAGTTTCATTGCACAGCATATTAATAAGTAAAAGACATGTCTACCTGTCACTGATGGTGGCTTTCACCAGCAGGACACAGGAACAAAGACAGGGAAAGGGCTCAAATTAGAGCCACAAATCTCCTTTTCTCGCCCAAGGAAGGAAACAAACATCAAAACGTGTCTTTTCCCACATTTGTGGTGATAAAAGTAGCTATTTCAGGTAGGGTCAGTGATGGGAGTAACAGCGTTACTAACATCATTTTCTTTTTTCAGTAACATGTAATCAAATTAATTAGTTTCTCCATTGTTAAAACGCCATTTCCATTACTGAAAAGAAAATGTAGCGCGTTACTGTTGTTCAGCAGCTAGGTGTGTTGAAGCTGTCATCAGCTGGTCAGAAGCCAACCCCCAGTCCACACTGGAGGCATCAGCGGCGCAGAATGACAGCAGGACGGTTTACCCGCGTGCTTTATGTCGCATCAATCCACACCGGGGGCGACTCTGTACCGTCTCTCTTCCTTCTGCAGGGGCAGCGTCGTGGATCTCTGGCCGCAGGCGGAGCGGGGGCTGCTAGGTGCTCTGGTCACTGTAGAGTGAGGTTGTAGCCGTGCTCGCTGCCTGTGGAGCTCTCTGAGGAAGACAACAGAAACACCACAGCTCATTGAGTTGATGCGTGCTTCTCTTTAAAGTTGCTCAGTCGCACCCACCATCCTCCATTAGCTTTGGTTAGCTCCTAGCCACTCTTGAGAAACGGCGCGGAGGGTTGCTCCAACATTTCTAGTCATTGGTTTGAACCCAATGGTCTCATTATCTGTGACCCAAGCTCTGTTTAATGCAGAAAATACTAAAACTTCTTTCTGATAAGAACAACACCAGCAGGAGGCTGTGGACTGAAGCAGCCTACCCAGCTGATGGATCTTCATGAGTAACCAGCTAACCAACCTTTATTAATCTCAGCATTTCTTGTTTCTATTTGTCTGAACTGTAGTTGTGACTTTTTGTGCCAGTAAAGCTGGTAAAGTATATTTTGTTTGTGTTTTCATTTACGGATGGAAAGGAAACAAAATGAAGGGGTGATTGTGTTTCTATAGCCACTGTGTCCAGCCTAAGTCCCACCCATCTACTTTGGGTCCATGGCTCCCATACTGCCAAAAAACCCGAAAGGTTCTTTTCTGATCCCGGTGATACGTGCCATGGATTCAACATGATGTTTGTGAATTATAAAGACACACTTTGATGCCAAGAAACAACTTATTTTAGGTTTTATGTGAAAAGACATAATGGACTACAATTTTTCGTCTCACCAAATTGATGTCATCAAACCAGAAAGAGAAGAATGTGAGGTGTGAAAGAAGGAGCATTAAATGTGGAGAAAGCCGCCATGACAGCAGGGCTGTTGAACTTAGTGTGATGATGGAGCACGTGGGTCTGTTCAGGGTAAAACAAGAGCTCCTAACCCATCACTATGTTCATACTTCTGTCTGCAGAGCGCCATGTGCAGAGTCGAGCCCACCGCTTTAGGCTGAACCAGGATGGAACACGTTAGGCTCCACTACCTTTTACCATTTACATACACAAATCACATTTTATTCCGTTGTTTAGCGACCTGTAGGAGATGAGCCGCTCGTTGCTTTAGTGTAGATTGTTTTAAAAACTCTACTTCCTGCTTTCAGGCCTCTGACCTGAAGCGTCATGAAAACAACATGCACAGTGAGAGGAAGCAGCTGAATCCTCTGCAGAGTGATACAGAGACGCTGCAGGCCGCTGCGCTGGCTGCAGAGGAGCAACACCTGGAGAACATCAGCTGTTCGTAACACCTGGAGAACATCAGCTGAGTGGAACACCTGGACAGCAGCTGAATAACTGCTTATTTATACCAAGGCTTCATGTTCTGATTTGGAGATGACCTCCTGGTCTGAACAGAAGCACATGACCTGACTGAAGTATGAACTGTAATTTAAGCTCAGCAGTCATGTGATCAACATGTTGAACACACCTGTGCATTGACCTACAGCATCTTGTTTGCTCTGTGAAGTGTTTTGAGTCTGAACCAAACTGTACTGAAACGCTGTTGTATTTAAAGCTGCAGTGCTCAGTTTCATGAGCAGAGGCTCCGTGTCGTAAAGCACACGCCTTTGGCGCCAGTGTTTCATCATGTCACTGATCTACAGAAGCCCAGAATGGACACTAGGGATCGTCTGCCGTTTGATGATGAAATAAAATCTTTTAAAGCTACTTTTCAAAATGTCTGAATGTTTCAATATCATTAGGATGGTCTGGAAGGTCTGTAAACAGGTGTGATGATGAAACAAGTGCCGTTAACACACAGGTGATGCTTAAAGGGCCATCCTCCTGATCTGCCAGTATTCCGTTTGCTTTAGCTTAGCATAAACAATGTAAGTGAATGGTAACAGCTAGCATTTCATGTGCAAAATGTTATGAAAATTGATCCTAATTTTTCTTGGTGGGTTCAATAACAGTTTCTGTGTGGAGTAAAAGGTAGGAAATGAAAGGAGCTCAAATTAAGGCCATTAAAGGAAGCAAATCAGTTTGATTGGTGGTACATTTTTTTGACCTGGTAATTTTTTTCTCGCCCCTTTAATATATTGTAACTTTTCCATTAATTGCTTTTATAAACCACCAAACAGTTCCCGAGTGCAGCCACTGCTGCAGCTCACCGCTCCCCACGGGGATGGGTCAAATGTAGAGATGTAATTTCACCAGCGTGTGATGATGGTGACTAACGGGACTTTAACAAGAACATCTTTTCTATGTGGTCAGGTTGATGGGATTGGTTCTGTTGTCAGATCTGTTGAGCACATGCGTGATGTCGGGACAGCACATGTTTTGTTTTGTTTTTTCCTGTCTCTGTCCGGCTGTACAGCAAACAGAATTGATGTCTGAGTGCTGAAAACAAGCCTAACCGTTTTATTCTCACAGGTGGAGCGTTATAGATTCAGCTAGAACGCCACGCCTGGTATCAGAACTTTATTAGAAATGTTTTCAGTTGTTTTAAATCCCAACGGACACGAAAATGAAAGAGAAAGGGGGGAGGGGTCACCAAAATAAACAATAAAGGATGCAAAAGAATCCACTTCTAGACCTGCAGAAAGAGAAAAAGATAAACAAAGGGGACACAAAAATCCAACAGAACCAAAACATCACTGCTCCAACAACATGAGGATGTATAATAGCAGCAACTGTTGCTGAAAAGCACACGGTAATAAATCCTAGTGCATATAGTGCCAACCACAGCCTTAGGTTATGTGTTAAAAACACCCAAGCCCATACTGGTGAGAGCACCATGTGAGCACCTGTGTTGTGTCCACGCCTTTGTGTATGTAAGGTTTCTCTAGAGGAAAGTCCAATAGTGAGTGTGAGAGGCCACAGACCTGCCCCCAAAGACCCACGGAGGATGGAGGAGATCCAAGCCCTGAGATCCTGAGGTCTCCCCAGAGGGCGGGGACCCCAGAGAGACCGCCACCGGAGCAGCCCCAACCCCCTCTGGGACAGCTCATGCTGATACTAGCAAGCCATTTTCCGCCTCACGGTGGAAACGTTTTCCCAGCTTTGGCTCAGTGACCTGGCATTTAAAGACTTGCTTAACCCTAAGTTACCCTGGTCCATCATCATGGTTGGCATTCTGAGTTTCTTTAGCTGTCAAATCAAGAAGTATCCTTTTCTGGACCTTCTTCATAAGGGAGCTGATGGACATCTCCCACTGAAGGTCGTGAGTGATGGTGGTCCCAAGAAAGCAGAAGGATTCCACAGTTGAGATGGAAGTGTCCGTCAGGGTTATGGGAGCAGTAGAGCTGACATTCTCCTGAAGTCCACAATAATCTCCACTAGTCTTTCTGGCATTCAGCTCCAGGTTGTTGTTGCTGCACCAGGACCCCAGACGTTCCACCTCCCTCCTGTAGGCAGACTCTTCCCCATCGTCTCAATACAGATTCAGGTAAAACATCTGTTCTGATGATGCTCCATCTCAGTGCAGCTTTTGATACTGTGGACCACAACATCCTTTTACTTTTCGTTCTTTATAAAACGCAGATAGATCTTTCTTTACCTTATTGTGCTGACGTTTCGATCGTCGCTGCGATCTTCATCTGAGCTAAGCCGCTGAAAGCAGCTTCACTTCCGCTTCCGTTTATGTGCGGGCAGCAGGGGGCAATGACATCGCCCCCTGCTGCCCGGGCCGTCCTGCTCGATGACGCAGTCCCATGCGTGGTCCAACGCGTACACCCCGTCGTCCCTGTTCATGGTCCCCCGTCCACGTCTCCTTATCTCAATATCTCAAACGGAAGCGGAAGTGAAGCTGCTTTCAGCGGCTTAGCTCAGATGAAGATCGCAGCGACGATCGAAACGTCAGCACAATAAGGTAAAGAAAGATCTATCTGTGTTTTATAAAGAACGAAAAGTAAAAGAATTACGAAAAAAAACACACAGTATGAACGTACCAAAGACCACAACATCCTTCTTGATAGGCTCATAAACTATCAGGCACAGTCCATAGTTGGTTCAGATCATATCACAGACAGGTTATGTTGTTTCTATTGGTGATCATAAATCAAAGCAGATCACCATGACATGTGGGGTCCCCCAAGGCTGTATTCTTGGACCACTGCTCTTCCATCTCTACATGCTCCCCCTGGGTCAGGTCATACACAATAACAATTTCTGATCCCACACACATCAGGGGTCATACTCTGGACCTTGTTTTTACCCTGGGTTTTAAATGCTGATGGTGTTTGTCCTGAGGATGTTTATGTCTCAGGTCATCATCAGTGGCGGCCGGTGACTTTTTTTTTGGGTGGGGCGCTAACCACATATCACCACTAGGGGACGCCAAATTACCATTGATTCTTATGCATCAGCATTACACAACTGACGGTCACAGTAGCACTTCCGGCAACAAAGTTGTTCAAAAACTCATCTTTTTGACAAAAACATGCTTAATATTCATCCATTCACCCATATATTACACAAACTGCACACACACTTACGGGGAGTAGGCTAATCTAGTCAATAGAATCCACTTTCTACCAACACCCAATAAGCTGTAAATAAACGTGAGGCTGTAAAATAGACGCTACACGTATCCAGAATAACACACAGTGACACAACACAAGATATTCACAGAAGCAGGCGTTTAGATTAAAGCCCAGACTCACAAACAAGAAGAATAGAAGTACCACTCTTAGTTCAAAGCGTATGGAGCGGTGCTAGCCGCTAACGAGGCAGCATGCTAATTTTCTGAAGCCAAAAGCTAAAATGAGGCTTACCTGCAGGTCATGGCCATAATCCGTGTGGTGTCGGTTCATGAAGTTCTATATCCTGAGCTGATCAGACTGTTTGCTGGTGTTGTTTTGCTGGGAAAATGTCCTTGTGTAACTTCTCCCTCTGTCCTGCGTTTGTTGCTTTATTTTAATGTCCAGCTGGTCGGGTCCAAGCTCTTTAAGGCCAAGTTTGTCCTGTTGTGTCCTCTAACTAAACGGCTCGCTTTTCAAAGACGCAACTGTATTTGTTTTCTCCATAGTTGAGGTGTGCGCGACAGAAGCTACAACAACAAACTGAACTACTTCTTGTTATGTTCTTCCTGTGTGTATTTTTTATCTCCGTTGGTCGGCGTGACTCTGAAGATGGCGACAGTGAGTCGCCGAAACCGTCAGTGATTTAAGGTAAATAAAACATTGTAACACTGTGTTAAAGCAAGAAAAACCAATGGAGACAAACTGAACTAGCACGACGCGCTAGCCTGTGGAAAGTTTTCGCCTCTGGGCGGGGTGAACAACCTGACCAATGAGCGATCTCCTCCCCCTGGTCTGAGCAGAATTCACCCGGTGAGGCGGCGACGATCGCTAAAAGATGCGACCAAACGCTCTCCTATTCTTTCTCGTTGTGGACGGTTTGGGGAACCACTGCACATGCGCCAGTAAGCCCATATTAAGTCAATGGTATGATTGCTGCGCCCGCGAGAGGACACGTGACAAGTACGTCTACGATGTGTTAAAAGTAAAAAGAACATTATTAAACACAGATTACACACAGCACTTAGTCCATATGGTGTATAGATCGTTTAGTTTACTTTTTATGTTTTTTTAAATATATTTTGTGATTCCTATCTTCTTCTTCTCCTTCCTGTGAGACTGGTGGGGCGGCGCCCTAGCGCCCCCTATGGACGAGCCGCCACTGGACATCATTGCATTTCAACTTGTCAGTTTCTGCGTCCCCACCTCCTGCTCTCTGTTTAGTTGGTTCTCGTTTTCTTAATGAGAGCACAGCTAGCTATGTTCTACTACTTTCAGTCCACCTTTACCCTCTGATACAGACCCTGACCCTTTGACTACTCACTTTAACGAGCACTGCCTCTCCATTCTGGACAACATCTGTCCTGTCAGAACCAGATCAGTTCCTGCAGTGAACCCTACTCCTTGATTTAATGACAGCATTCACAGCCTGAAGCACCAGAGCAGAACAATTGAGCGCCTGTGGAAGAAAACTGGTCTCCATGTTAAGTTCATCTAAAGGATCTTCTGACCTGCTTTAACTCTGCAGTCAGAGACACCAGGGCTGCATGTTTCTCCAACCTGGTGTCCCAGAGCAAAGGAAATCCCAAAGTGCTGTCTAACACCATCAGCAGTATCGTCTCTCCTGCTTCACCTACAGCCTCCATTCACTCTGATGGAGACTGTGAGAACTTCCTGTCTTTGTGGACCAAGTCAATCAGGTGAGATCTAGCATCTCTCCTTCAGCCTCATCTCTGCCTCCTCCGACTCCAACCCGGCCCGTCGTCCTAGATAGCCCTGCTCCTGTTTCTCTGCCTGAGCTAACCAGGTTAGTTGGCTCTATGAAAACATCTGCATGCCCCCTCCACATCTGACCCTCATCTTTGTTTAAAATGCTTTTCAGTCCATGGGTCCCAGTGTGCTCTCTGTAATTAATGCTTCCCTGGTCTCTGGTCAGGTCTCTGCTTATTTTAAGAACGCTGTAATCCACCCGCTTCTTAAAAAACCCAATCTTGGTCCATCTCTCCATAGCAGCTTCAGACCCATCTCTAAACTTCCGTTCATCTCCAGGATCTTGGAAAAGGTTGTGGCTAAACAACTCCCAGCTGCTCTTGATGAACATAACATCTACGATAGTTTCCAGTCAGGTTTCCGTAGAGCTCATTCTACTGAAACAGCTCTTCTCAGGGTCTCTAATGACCTTCTGACTCACAGTGATGCAGGGGACTGATCTGTTCAGGTTCTGCTGGACCTGACTGCAGCCTTTGACACTGTTGACCATCACCTGCTACTGGGTAGGCTGAGAGACTGGGTAGGCCTATCAGGAACTGCTCTGGAGTGGTTTTCCTCTTATCTGTCAGAGCGTTCCTTCTCTGTGGCCGTCTCCAAGTTTCGGTCCTCCTCCACCTCCCTCGCCCATGGTGTCCCACAAGGTTCTGTGCTGGGCCCTCTACTGTTCCTCCTCTATCTGCTCCCTCTCCAGCATAGCCTGAGCTCTTTCAAAGGAATCTCCTACCATCTTTATGCAGATGACATCCAACTGTACAT
>SSNS01000047.1:2406831-2407916 GCA_006937985.1 Aphyosemion australe
TACAGGTGGTCCAGAAGGCCTGTGCTAGGCTGCTGACCAAGTCCTCCACACACACCCACGTCACCCCGCTCCTCTTCCAGCTTCACTGGCTGCCGGTTAACTTCAGGGTTCATTTCCAGATCCTGGTTCTGGTTTTTAGGGCCTTCCATGGACAAGCACCATCATACATTGGTGATCTTCTCAGTGCCTACACCCCCAGCAGGTCCCTGAGGTCCAGTGATCAAAGCCTACTGGTTGTGATCTTCTCAGTCCCTACACCCCCAGCAGGTCCCTGAGGTCCAGTGATCAAAGCCTACTGGTTGTGATCTTCTCAGTCCCATCGCAGAAAGAAAAATCACAAAATGCTTCACAAAGACCAGGAAGCAGAGTGGTAGTTTAACCCTCCCCTCTGCAGCTTCTGTACTGTTACCCACCCACTCCCCCATCCAGACAGTGTCCTGCCCACGGCCAGAATCAAACAGATTAAAAATCAGGCTTAATAGAGCAAATCATGAAAATCTCATAAAAATAAAAACAAATTCTACTGAACAGAAAACTAGAACAATTAAGTGTGGTTTATTGAACATTAGATCTATCTCTTCAAAGACTTTATTAGTTAATGATTTGATTTGTGATAATCAGATTTCTCTGTTTTGTCTCACAGAATCCTGGCTGCAGCAAGAGGACTATGTTAGTTTAAATGAGTCCACTCCTTCTAATTATTTAAATCATCATATTGCTCGTAGTACAGGGCGAGGAGGAGGAGTAGCAACCATCTTTCATTCAGATTTATTAATCAGTCCCCTACCAATTAATAGCTACAGTTCTTTTGAACATCTAATTCTTAGTTTGCCTAATCCGGATTGCAAAGCTCTAAAACCACTTTTGTTTGTAGTCTTGTATCGTCCACCAGGCCCCTACTCTCAATTTTTGGATCAGATCTCAGATTTCTTGTCTGATTTGGTGTTAAATACTGATAAGGTCATTGTGGCGGGGGATTTTAACATTCATGTTGACATTGAAAGTGATCCTCTCAACGTAGCCTTTAGTAATATCTTAGACTCAATTGGTTTTACTCAAACAATCCATAGCTCCACCCACTCCTG
>SSNS01000047.1:2408486-2413486 GCA_006937985.1 Aphyosemion australe
TGTAGGGATCAAAGGAACAGCGCTAGGCTGGTTTAAATCTTATTTATCTGACAGATTTCAGTTTGTTCATGTACATGAGAAATCTTCTTCATTCTCTAGAGTTACTTGTGGAGTACCACAGGGTTCAGTACTTGGACCAATTCTTTTCACTATATATATGCTTCCAATTGGTAAAATCATTAGACAACATGGGATAAACTTCCACTGTTATGCTGATGATACTCAGTTATATTTATCCATAAACCCTGATGAACCTAATCAGTTAGGTAGACTACAGGCTTGTCTTGAAGACATAAAAATCTGGATGACTCTAAACTTTCTGCTGCTAAATCCAGACAAGACTGAAGTTATCATCTTTGGACCAGAACCTCAGAAAAGGAAACTGCTTAGTCAATCACCTAATCTAAACTGTATTAAATTAGCCTCCGAGAACAAAGTAAAGAACCTCGGTGTAATCTTTGACCAGGACATGTCATTCAAATCCCACGTTAAACAGGTTTGTAGGATTTCCTTTTTCCACCTTCGGAATATTGCTAAGATTAGAAGCATCCTTTCCAGGAGTGATGCTGAAAAACTGAAGGCGCTCAAGGGCTTTTTTGTTACAACATGTGAAAAGTGTGTTACAGTAATCTAGATGGGAGGAGATAAAGTTAAAGTCCCAAGTCATCATCACACACTGGTGAAATTACATCTCCACATTTGACCCATCCCTATGGTGGGGAGCAGTGAGCTGCAGCTGTGGTCGCGCTCGGGAACTATTTGGTGGTTTAACCCCCCAATCCAACCCCTTAGTGCTGAGTGTCAAGCGAGGAAGCATTGGGTCCCATTTTTCCAAAGTCTTTGATATGACCCGACCGGGAATCGAACCCTGATCTCCCAGTCCTGGGGTGGACACTATACCACTAGGCCACTGAGCTGGTTAGATAAAGGCGTGGAGAACCATTTCAAGTTCATGTTTTGACACCAACCTAAATCTAAATTTTTCTTTCCCCCCATTTTTTATTACAAATGTTTTAAAATAATTCTTTGTTTTTTTATTTTTTGTTCTTGTGAAGCGCCTCATGGTTTTTATCTTGAGAGACGCTTTTTAAAAGATTCTTTCTTCTTCTTCTAAGGGTGTGTGTGTGTGTGTGTGTGTGTGTGTGTGTGTGTGTGTGTGCACGCGTACTGAGCACAGCATGGAACGTGGACAGGTGTGTGTGTGTAAGCAGAGGTGTTGGTAGCTCTCTGATGAACAGCTTCAGCAGACCTGCGGCGTCCACCTGTCGGACTGCAGACCAGTCGAAGGTGCTGCAGCAGCGGTCCAACTCCCGCCGCAGGTTCTGCAAACAGACGGAGATATGGACAAACGGGGACATCGTCCATAAAAGACCAAATTCTTTCAGTGTGACAAGAGTGTAGCTAGGGATGAGTGTAAGCCAGTGTGCGTGTGTTACCTTTAGTCTAGCAGCTGATCCGGGCACTCTGAGAATCCCCTCAGTCTGCAGACCACACTGCTCTAAGATACACAACAGCTACACACAGAGACACACACACAGCTGTTTGATGTCAGTTATTCGGCTAGCTGTTAGCTTCCTATCAGCTGTTAGCTTTCATTAGGCCCTTTCTTCCTGTAAATCTTTAGCTTCTGATAACATTCTGCTTTCCAGCTGATCGGTAACTTTCTGCTACCTTTTCTTTTTTACCTGTCCTGTCCTGCAGGTGTAGCAGACAGACCGGTTGATCCAGGTGCCGTAACATCCCAGAGCAGTTTTCCTCTACACAAAGAGGGATGTGGGATATTCCTCCTGTTGCGCAGTAGCCTTTATCATGTTTGTGGCGTGTTAAGCTAGATTTATACTTCTCCGTCAGCTCCTCGGGCTAGAGACGCATACGCGTTGACGGAGGCGTTTTATGTTTCTACTTCTCTGTTGGCTGGGGGACGTTGCAAAGCAACCCCCCGCCTGGACAGCAGAGGGCGTAGCACATTTCTGGGGTATCCTGCCACCATTACAGTCACGTATCCGGTCTACGATAGTGTATTTACTACTGTGTGTACCTTGTTTTAATGTATTTTAGAGAGTTTTTAACACAGACGAATTTGTCCCTCATTCTCCTCCACCTCTTCATGCGGTTGGCACCTCTAAACCCACGTTTCTCGTCATTTCCGTCCACGAATAAATTGCTCGCTGTGTATCTTTGTGCTCCTTCAGTCACGAGTGAATAAACTTTCATATTTTCGAACTTTATCAGCGAGGCGTTCTTCAATCTGCTCCGTGTCTGCCGCTAAATATCTTCAGCGCTCTTTATTTTTTGAGTCGGCAGTGGCGGTGCTGCTGGTGACGTATTTCAAGGAAGTGGCGTCCTGACCAATCACAAGCTTGCGCTCTCCGTGGCTCTCGATGGACAGTTATTTTTGGGGGCATGTCTCCGTCACCCTCCGCGAGCCCGTCCGAGAGCCCTTGCGTCAACGCAAAATGGCGCTGCGTGTCTCCGTACTGACGCAGACGGACAAGTATAAATTAGGCTTTAGACCACACCGCTGCGCCCAGAGCACACCAGCCATTCTGAGATCTCCAGAAGCCACAGTAACGGGGTGACCCAGGAGTTATTTCTTGTACCCCTAAGCAGCCACGGCATCTTTTGGTTTTACTCTATCAGTTGAAGCAGGCTAGAGGCTAACGTTGAGCTAACAATGCTAACGATCATGCTGGTACAGCACCAATAGCTGGTGCTGACTCAGCAACCTCAGCTTTTTTAAAAGGAGAAAAAGTGGCCTCCACCCAGGCGCTGAGAGGGAAATCTGTCTGATTGTAACCTTCCTTCCAATATGACTGAGACATTAGACTGTATTGTGATTATTTCACTGTAGAATTCCTACTTTATGTACCTTTAATGACAGCATTAATAAAGCCACAGTTAACCCAACAAAAGGTTTTTCACCTTCTGGAAGACGACTGGAACTTTGACTTCTGGAATCTTCCTCCTGTCGTTCTCCAACAGAGAGTTCAACGACACGCCAAAGATGCCGGTGTCTGAAGGAGGGACAGATGCTCTGATTCAGATTCTGCTGAGTCACTGACTGTAGAAATCAAAGCTGGATGACTAAGAAGCTAGTTCCTCCAGTCGGGGCCCAGGCACAAATGACCTCTGTTTGGTTATTGGTTTGAGGCCATTGAAGTCAGATTAAACCAGCAGAGCAACAATAGGTGCGTTTCCACTAAAGTTCTAGGTCATTTCACCGGACCTTCGTGGCATGCACGTGTATTCATTTCACAGGAATGGCCTGAAAGGACCATTTTCTGGGCCATTTCAGGAACCAGCTGGAGTACCTGAACTGGGGTATGGACTCAGAAAGGCCCAGTGGGCCGGACTTGTGGTTCACTCATGCTGATTGGCTGTAACTCAGTAGGAAATGACATCGGAAGATGTTGCCAAACTACCGGCATTTGTAGAATTAGAAGAGTTGGTGAAGCAGAGCAGAAGTAAAACAAAATAAGCAGCATTGACACTGCTCTAAAACCGCTGGTTTCCAGACCCCCAACAACACGATCCCGTACTTCACAATGCTCTGTGGTCTCCGATAGAATGCTTCTGCTGGTCCTTGAGCGCCGCATTTTGCACCACACGTCCGTTCTCCTGGTTTTTTGAATGGATTAAATGACGTGTAGTTTGACAGTTTGTTACTGATGTCCATGGCATTCCTCAGTGACATCACTCCCCGCTGAAGGAGTGGAGATATGCTGACGTCTTGGTGAAGTCCTGAGAGGGCTGATGTATGAAGACACAGCAGCTGAGAGGACTGAGCCTTCTTGTTCTTCTTGTTAAATACTAATACAGGAAGACGGCGGGAAACAGATCAAACACGGGAGTTTTCCAACCAAAACAGGAAACTTGACAGCTGAGGTGTAAACATGGATTGCTGTAAAGCGTTACTGCTTCTCACAAGATACATGACTTTGCACGACTTCAGATCATGGGCCGGAGACGCCCAAGTTGCAAATGCGGTATTCTGCCCAAAAGGAGCGGAGGGGGCTGAGAGACTATTGATTCACCCTGGAAAGGGTCATGTTAGCTCCTGGCTCAAGAGAATGATTTCTGATGAAAACATTTGAAAGATTGATCAGACGTGAGCTCCTAAAGCAGACAGAAACTTTACTGGATCCCCTTCAGGTGGCTTATCGGCCCAATAGGGCAGTAGAGGAAGCAACAGTGACCTTGTTGGATTTGCTTTTCAAACACCCGGACAGGTCACATGATCCTTTTGTGGACTTTTCATCTGCTTTCAACACAATCCAGCCCCGTATTCTAATTGAAAGGCAAGTGGAAGAGTTTGATCTGAGCAACAGTTTACTTGGGTGGATATTAGATTTCCTGAGTAACAGGACCAAAAGAGTGTTGTCCTAACCCTCTATACAAACGAGCGTCAGAGTCAGTGTGATGGGTTAAATAAGCCCCACCAGCAGGATGTGTCTACGATTAAAGGTCAAATCACTCAGCAGGTGAACTCTTGGGACGGTTATTGATAGGGATTTGAGATTTGAAGAGAACAAGGATGGAGTCAGGAGGGTCAGCAGCAGTTGTGCTGCTTGAGTAAACTGGCTTCTTTTCATATTGGCAGGACCATGTTTTACCGCTCTTTTTTTAAAGCACCTTGTCTTTTTCTTTGGTGTCATGGTTTGGCCAAGCAAGCCTGAAACAGAAACAATCCCTGGATCAGATGAAGTGGTCAGGCGTCTGCGTGGTAAGCCACAGACCAGTGTAGCATCCTCGTCCAGCAGCCAGGTGAAGAGCATTGCTTCCTCTATTGTCGGGGATGTCTTCTGCCCTCTGGTGCCAAGGCGCCGGACTAAGAGGAATAAATCTACTTTTGTTCCTGCTGCCGTGACCATTCTTAACAATCTGTAACTTGTCACTCATATTTTTAGGACTCATTTATTTATGTTGATTTTTTAGGTCTTTTATTAATGAGACAGCATTCTCTTGTTTATGACATTTTATTGTAAAGCATGAGTTAATCA
>SSNS01000047.1:2420986-2436433 GCA_006937985.1 Aphyosemion australe
GCTTGATAAATAAATTGGAATGGTTTAAAGATTATGTTTAGACTCAGCACATCCTGCATCAGAGCTGAGAACACCTGGTGAGTAAGGTGCAGAGTCATACCTTTGTTTGCTGGACGGCGGATGGTCTTGGTTGTGGTGTGGTATCGACTTGGAGGTGACTCGACTTGACGTGGGGGAGAGGGGGGGCATGCTGAGTCCTCCTCAGGCTGAAACAGACAACACGGGGTTGTATGGTCTGTGCAGTTCTACTTTACAGATGTGTGTGTTCTTTAGCTGAACCCACGTCTGTAAAGATGTCCCGCACGTCTCTGGCTGGCTGCCGGTTTATTTTCCTCAGCGTGGCGCTGTAGTTGTCCAGTCTCTGTCTCACCATGGCAGCTTGCTGGCGTGTGAGCGTGGACAGCACCGCCTCAACCGGTGGCCGTGATGCCTCTGCAGAGCCTGTCACCAGGGAGGACAACCCCGCCTCCATCAGCCATGCCTCCTCCAACTCCACCTCTGCAAGAAACAAAGATGTGATGGAGTTGGACAGAAGTGCCACCTGTCACCAGGCCTTTGACTCACCATCCATGCTCTTCCTCTCGTCACCTTCCTCTTCATCTCCCTCCCCCTCCTCCTCGATGCTCTCCACTTCTCTCCAATAGGTTTCCATGGTGACGTGTTGGGGGTCAGAGGTCACTCCATGAGGTGTAGGGGGACTCAAGGAGACAGACAGGGAGGTGGTAGAAGATGATGACAACATCTTGTAGAGACAGGAAATGGACCATTTGAGCCAATCAGAGAAGAATGGATTTCCTCCTCTTCCTCTAATGCAGGCCCCTCCCACTGAGGCAGGGTAAGATGAGTCTCAGCTGATGTCTCTGCTGCGATCTCCAGGAATCCTCATCACTGCCTGCACAACAACACAGCATGTAGAAACAAACAGGCAAGTCCACCATCAGCACACATGCAGAAGGTCTGAGATGATGCATGTGACTTCATGTTGGAGACGCAGTCTGAGGAAATGTTGGAGCATTTGACAGGAAGTCAACTTTCTGCAGGTATCGATCCGTGTGTGTGTGTGTGTGTGTCAGGAACCTTCAGCTAATGGTTTTGGTTCCCAGGGGAGGACAGAAGAGGGAGCACAGGCTGGCGTTTGCTGCAGCTGCTTTCTGCCCATTAGGAGGAAATGGACTCTGTCAACCAATCAGAGGTAAGTGTTTTCACTCAGGTTGTCAGATAGAAATCTGACCCGCTCAGAAACTCTGAGGTTTTGCTCCTTCGTTCAGGTCCGTGTCATGCTAGTGGTCCCCCTCAGAACCCCAGACCGGACCTGCTGCTGTTGGACCAGAGCGATGCTCTGGCATCAGTAGCAGGAGTCCAGGCTTTGGAGCTGGAATAAGGCTTCATGTTACAGGGGATGTCATCACAACAAGAACCACAAATCCCACCCGACTAACAAATAAGTAACAACATGCGTAGACAAACATTTGCTGTCAAACAGCCCACAGGAACTTTTTTCAGGTTTCAAAAAGCTCTCCATAAAGTTCTGGAATGTCCATAGAACCTCCTAGAGAGAGTTCCAGTGGAGGCTTTCAGAATCTACTGAATGAGGACCACATCTGTAACCTGGGCGGTTCCCCGCACCTGTTCATTTGATCCTGTGGAACAAATAGGAACCATCAGGCCAGGTGTACTGCAGGTGCAAAGGTTAGACCATGCACATTCCTCAGGGGTGTCTGAGGTGGTCCCTGTTCAGGACATCCAGGGGCAGAGGAGTTATGGTCCCGCCCCGTAACCGGAGGGTTGCAGGTTTGCATCTCCGTTTGACTGTTGGGGAACGATGTCACTGTGGTGGTAACTGGACTTTTATTTGCTGCTGTTTTCATACCAAACTGGTTTTATCGTTGTTCAGCACCTTGGTTGTTGTCAAACGCGTTTATGAATAAAAGTTAGATCAGCTCCAGGGCAGCTGTGGCTCCAGTGTAGCTCATCACCATCAGTGTGTGGATAACTGGTTATGTTGTAAAGTGCCTTGGGGGGTTGTAGAACTCCAGAATGAATGTATATATCTATTTTACTTATCCATCTTTTGATGTCTCGTCTTAAGCTTCAGTTTTTCTGAATAAATGTATCCTGAGTCTACTCAGATCAACCAGAATCAGCAAAACAACAGAACAGAGACAATTCCAGGTCCAGCAAATGAACACAAAGTAAACCTGGACCCAAACTGGTCTGCTCGTAGACCAGAGCCTGGCATAAACCAGGTCCAGGTCTAATCCAGCAGCCAGTCACAATCCCTCTACAGAGTCAAATGCTAGAATCTGCTCCTCAGCAACCAATAATCCACGATCCGTTAGCCGTCAATAACAAAGAGAGAAATCTCACCTCCGCTCAGTCCAGCAGCTGATCGTCTCTGAGACCAGCTGCAGGGAGGGGGGGGATGCTGTAAGAAGAGGCGGGACATTCTGGGTTAGGACATACAGAATACAGGTTAGTTGGTATGGCTGCAGAGGAGTGGATTCAGACAGCAGGATAAAAACCAGTCTGGACCAGTTGGGCATGAAACTGGGACAGCAGGAAACCAGTATAGACGGGAAACGTAGACTAAAGCAGATGGACTTTGTGTGTGTGTCTTTTTCTGCATGACTGGCGGGTGATTCATTGGGACAGACTTGATATTTTTTTACTCTGAGTTTCTTAGTGTGCTTGATGAACACGCTCCTTGGATCAGCTTTCAAGTTAAGTAGCCAACTTATCGCCCTCTTTAGCACAAGGAGCTGCAGTAATCCAGTCTACAGGAAATAAACAGGTGGATCACCTGTTCAAACATATTCGAAGGGGGATAGGTCTTCACCTTAGCGAGCCTTCTCACATGGAAGCAACAGGACTGAACCACTGCACTGAGCAGCCTTGTTCATTTAAGAGCCATCAATAAACACACCCAGCTTTTTAACATGGTGGGTCTCCAGATTATGTCTCTCGGCTGGCCTGGGAACGCCTTGGGATTCCCCCGGAGGAGCTGGCCCAAGTGGCTGGGGAGAGGGAGGTCTGGGCTTCCCTCCTTAGGCTGCTGCCCCCGCGACCCGACTCCGGATAAGCGGGAGAAAATGGATGGATGGATGGGTCTCCAGGATCAGGCAGAAGCTTCCAGAGGAATCGATGCGGACTTCGGGCAAGTATTACCCACAATCCATTGCTGCGTGGGAACTTTGACAAGAAGGTGGAGAAATGGGTCAAGTGCCTTTTCTGTAAACATGTATTTTCAAATGAAAGAAGTTCATTTTAAGACGATTAATGATATTTATTCATGCTCTGAATGTTTTAGACTAAGATTTAATGTGGACAGGAGTTAATATAGATTTTGTTTGAAAGTTGTTAATAAAGTTTTTTTTTAAAGTAGCACAAACAGCTAGAGATTTGATGCGGTAGCCATCCTTCTGTTTTAGGGGCAAATACAGCAGCGTGTCATCCGCTAACAGTGGAAGGCAATTTATGCTTCCTGAAGATGGCCCCCACAGGCCGGAGATACAGACTAAAAAGCACAGGTCCAAGTATTTTAGTAATAGTGCTACATGTAGCGCATGCAACTCTAAGCTGAACAAAGGGTTGTTTGTATGTTGAAGGTACAGCTGAAGGTGGTGTTATTCAGAGACATCTACAAACACTTGGGAGGTGTGCTATCCCACCGCTCACAAAGCAAAAACATACACAGCTCATAAAGATAGCTTTTGATTTGTCACTCTTATTCCAAAGTGCCTACTAAGATTTCAGGGATTACGTTTGTATTTTTAGGCTGTATGTTTTTGGAGTCCTGATGGTGTTTCACTCTGTAGCTGCATTTTAAATGTTTTCAGTTTTATGGAATGTTTTTCACTGTAATCTTCATTTGTTCACTTTACAGTTTATTTAGACAAAAACATGGCAGTGTTCCTTGAAGAAGAGGAGTAATCCCCTTGTTCCAGAGGCAGGGCAGTCCCTCGTGTTACATGGATGAGGATCTCACAACAGAAGCCGACCTCATAGAGGAGGATGTTTGTGATGATTCAGGTAAAGCTGCTGAAGTAAATGTCACAATTATTATAATAAATGTGACATTTTATACAAGAGTCAGAGGACTCCATTCATCCATTCACACACACACACGCTGATGATGGTGAGCTACGGTGTAGCTACAGCTGCCCTGGGGCGCCGCCGGTCCCTCCACCAGCAGGCAACATGGGTTAGGTGTCTTGCTCAAGGACATGACAACAGTGACAGACTGAGTTTTGAACCTGCAACCTTCTGATTGGAATGCGGCCACTTAACCCCTCTGCTATTGGTTGTGATCCTCATCCTCTCTTGGGCAGCCCTGGGGGTGTAGATGGCATCCATATCTCCTGCTGGTGATAGAGTAGACTTTATTGATCCCACAGTGGGAAATTCACTTGTCACAGCAGCACCATCACTCAGAGGGTAATTAGAAGAAGATAAAACAAGGATACATGTATATACACATAGGCAGTAATCTTAGATCACTAAAAAACCACAAATAAAAGATGAAAACAAACTTGGTACCAACACTATGCAGCATGCTGTAAGAGACACAGACAACAATGCTGGATGAATAAACCTCTGACTGACTGTTATTGTGTTGATGTAGCTGAAGGTTGGTGAGCTGAACACAAACAACCCAACCTAGCTTCCCAACCTAGCTTCCCAACCTAGCTTCCTAACCTAGCTTCCCAACCTAGCTTCCCAACCTAGCTTCCCAACCTAGCTTCCCAACCTAGCTTCCTAACCTAGCTTCCCAACCTAGCTTCCTAACCTAGCTTCCCAACCTAGCTTCCCAACCTAGCTTCCCAACCTAGCTTCCTAACCTAGCTTCCCAACCTAGCTTCCTAACCTAGCTTCCTAACCTAGCTTCCCAACCTAGCTTCCTAACCTAGCCCAAAACAGCCCTAACGAGAACAGAAAGGGTCAAAGCTCCTCCTCCTCTTCGTCTCCTTTTACGAGCATGCGCACTGCGCTCTCTGGCTCCCCGTTTCCGTGTTGTTCTGTGTGACAGCGCAGTCAGGCGGATCATCACACTCGGTAAGTTTCGCTTTAAACTTCGGTTCTGGTACCGGCTCCTCGCGGCTCTAGGTACCGAGTTCCGTGTCATCTCCCAGCGGCCCGTTCCCGGTGCTTCTGTAGGCCGGTGGGGCCCGACGGCCGCCGCAAGGAGCCGCGGATCAGCGCCTGATCCGCTGTTTGTTTCCTCTTTCAACTGTCGGCTCAATCAAACGTGCACGCTGGCTGCACTTCCGCTCAGCCTTCACAATAAGAGCCCCGCGGCGTCCTGTAGCGCTGCATTGTTTCCATGGCAACCAATGAACAACAAGAAGAAAAGATTTTATATAGCCCCCCCTCCGCTCAAGATACAAATCAGGAGGCGCTTCAAGGGAAGGCTTGTGCAGCTCCAGCTGGGCGTGTTGGGGTTCCTGCCTGAAGGTCTGGTGGCTCCAGCCCTTGTTGTCATGGAACATCAGGAGGAGGCTGAGGTTCTGGCTGCTTCTAATCTCACAATAATAATAATGATGACCACGCTGGAGCTCTAGGCCGCATTCAGAAAGCTTAGTTCAGTCAGGCTCTGAAGGTTTAGGGCACATTTTCAGACTCATGTACACACACACACGCACGCACTGACGCATGCACAGCACACAGACACTAATAATTAAAACAATAAATAATAAAGAGGCTGACGTGTTTACAGTTTTAATGGAACAAGCAGAACTGGTGCGTCTTCCTCAGAGTTGGAAGCGAACTCGCGACACTAAATATGAACAAAATGAGTTCAAATGAGTTTGTAGAGAAAACAAGTAAAGTTCATCTCTTCATTAATACCAGACGCTCGTCAGGGAGGAAGTGAATGAATCCAGAATGACTCCCTGGGCAAGAAGCTACTGATCAAATCACCGCCTCTGAACTTGAGGGATGCTGCTGAATCATATTTGGCTTCAGTCTAGTGACTGGCCGTGACTTATGCTCCCATATCCGCCGTGAATGGAATTGCTACTGACACCAAAACGTCCTCACTGCGGGGCAATAAATGATTTTCTATTCTATTCTGATATCTGCATTTTCATAGGACTTGTCTTTGACCCGGACTGCACAGTGGCGCAGTGGTTAGCGCAGTTGCCTTGCAGCAAGAAGGTTCTGGGTTCGCATCCCGGCCTGGGGTCTTTCTGCATGGAGTTTGCGTGTCCTCCCTGTGCACGCGTGGGTTCTCTCCGGGTACTTCCTCCCACAGTCCAAAAACACGACTGTCTGGTTGATCGGTCTCTCTAAATTGTCCTTAGGTGTGTGTGTGTGTGTGTGTGGTTGTTGGTCCTGTGTATCTGTGTTGCCCTGCAACCTGTCCAGGGTGTACCCCGCCTGTTTGCCCGGTGACTGCAGCCCCCCGCGACCCTGTTAGGATAAACGGTTATGGAAAATGGATGGATGGCTGGATTGTCTTTGACCCATGTAGGCGAGTCCACACAGACACGGAAGAAACAGTTAACAAGATTGTATCAATCACTTTTCCCTGTCTGTGGCATTAGATCCACAAAAATGAAGTATGCAGCTGTTTAGCTTCCAGATCAGCCAGCGGACTGATCAGCTCTTTGGTCTTTCTGCCAAACCTAAACAAGGTGCTGCTGCCAGCATGGAAGAGAAATCTGCTGAAAGGTCATCAGTTGCTTCTAAAACCCTCTTCTCCTTTTTGGCCTTTTTCAAGCTAACCTGTGTTTTCTGGTGAATGTTTTGATGTCATCTGGTCATAAAGATTAAAAAGATAAGATTGAAACATCATCACCTCTTATTTTGTTTTTTCTGTTTGAACAGAGAAGTAACGAAGACGAAGGGGATGAAGAACAAAGTCAGCAGCACTCAAGGTAAAACACCTGCTGTTTTCTGATTGAGCCACATCTTTTAGGCACAACATGACATCATCATCAGGGGCGATGGTGGCAGAGGAGTTAAGTGCCTGACCCGTGGAAGGGTTGCAGGTTCGCGGCCCACTCGGTGTTGCAGTCGTGTCCTTGGGAGAGACACTTCACCCTCCTTACCTGCTGGTGGTGGCCAGAGGGCCTGGTGGCGCCAGCAGCTTTCCTCTGTAGCAACGTAATGGTTGCTTACTGACTGTAAGGAGTTGCTCATCCCTTTTATGTGTAAAAGACCAAATGACTCTTCCTTTCCTCTCCCCCCTCCGTTGGGATTAAAATGAATAGAATAAAAAGTTTATATCAGACAAGGCATTATATATAACGCTCCACCTGTGAGAGCAAAGGTGTAAGAATTGTTTTTGGCACTCAGACGTCAACTCTGAGGTCAAATAGAAATCTATCATCCTGCAGCCCAATGGGCCTCCATAAGCTCTGTGAGGTACAGTGGGGCCACCACCCATTGTACACGTTGTCTCACTTAAAAAGATGAGAAGTCTCTCATTTTATCATAGGTACACTTAAACTGAGACAAAATGTAAAAACTATCCAGGAAATCACACTGTTGATTTTTAAGTAGTTTATTTGGTGCAGAAAATAAGTCTTTAGATCCAACAAACAAGACGTCTGGCCCTCACAGGACTAGGCTTAAGACCAGAGGTGACCGAGCCTTTCAGGCAATGGCCCCCTCACTGGACCGCTTTACCACCTACCCTAAGCTCTCTGACCACTGCTGAGTCTTGTAAAAAGAAATTAAACGGTAACACGTCACAATAAGGGTCCCTTTATTAACGTTAATTAGTGCATTATTAAGAATTACTAAAACATTACATAAAGTATTAACAACTGCTTTTATGCATTACATAGCGTTAATAAACATATTATTTAATGCATTATTAAGCCATTAACTATTGTTTATTACTGAACCTTAGTTAATGCAGTAATAAGCATTAAATAATATTTAATTACTTAGCATCATGTGTTTTACTCTGCAGTAATTACCATGATAGTTGATGTGTTAATAAACCCTTAATAAATTCCCAAGTAATCATTTACTATGGTTGTGTATTTGCAGTGAATAAGCAGTAAGTAACAGCTAACTAATGCATCCACTTATCCTACCCTGTATTTTGGATGTTACTTGGATGGGCATTAATAAACAATTAATTACTCACTTACTAATGCTGTACTGTGTACGTCAACAGGTAGCCCTTACCTGACCTTAGGTAAGGTAAAAACATGTATCCCTTTAGAAACACTTGCTAAATGCTTAATAGACTCATAAGCATTATTTAAGTATTACTTATCCATAGTTAACCATTACTAAATGACTTTTGGACCCTTATTGTAAAGTGTAAACATGTATCCCTTTGGAAACACTTTCTAAATGCTTAATAGACTCATAAGCATTACTTAAAGGCAGGGTCCGTAAGTTGATGTTATCAGAGCAAGGAGGGGGAGATTTTAGAATTCGAAAGGCTGTTACTCTATCCCCGGCCTTCCTGAATGAGCCAAAAGCCACGCCTCCTAACGTGCACATGCAGGGAAAGCCGAGTCAAGAGAGAGAACATCGGAAATGCAGCGCTATTGGTCAACGTGGTAGGCTTGCAGAAATGATTAGTTTAGCTGTAAAGCCAGGGGAGGGACTTAGGAGAAAAATAAAATATGAAAGATGACTTACTTTTTCTCATAGAACAGGGTCAGATGATCACATTTAAGCATTTTTAAAGTTATTTTAACAATTCCAACTTACGTACCCTGCCTTTAAGTATTACTTATCCATAGTTAACCATTACTAAATTACTTTTGGACCCTTATTGTAAAGTGTAAACATGTATCCCTTTGGAAACACTTTCTAAATGCTTAATAGACTCATAAGCATTACTTAAAGGAACTAGAGGCAGGATCTTTAAAAAATCTGTAAAAAATTAAACATGTATGTTCATTTTTTCAAAGCTAATGGGTGATGAAGCGTTATAAACCAAAAAGAATGAGGCCACCCATGTATCGTTCCATTTTCTTGAACAGGCTGTTTGCTGCAAAATGCGCTGCAGTTCGGTCACGAATTTCCCGCGCTGCCCTACGGATGTGGCGTCAATTGACACTGCTTGCGCGTTCACGACAGCTTCAAAACAGAAAGAAAATGTGTTCGACACTGCAGATCGGTAGGTGGCGCTATTGCACCTTAAGTTGCTTGCCAACCGCCAAACTCCAAAAGAAGAACTGTAGGAATGGATTCTACTGCAACCAGCAAACGACCAAGCGTGGCACAAAGGAAGTTTATTCAGCGGCATCTCGTGAGTCAAAAACCAAATATGGTAAAAGACAAGCAGGGACCTGAATCTATATCGGATACGTGATTGACGAATGGAGGCTGCTCCAACTATATCTGGGACTCAAAACGGATGCTGCCATGGCTCATTTCCTAGTGAGCAGGTAAGAAACATTATAGGTTGTGTTTAGAGATGATATGACAATGATCTGAACTCACCGATGACTCAGAGAGAGCTAGCGTGCAGTAGCATTAGCTGTGATCAGGGCTGCAGCGTGGATTGCTTCGCCGCAATATTGTCCGTGAGAGCGGCGGGGAGTTGCCTTTTCAGCGTGAGATATTGGAGGTGTGGCGTGAGAGCGTGTGAAGAGGGTCAGGTAATGGTATTTTTGTGTTTGTGTAACATAGCCGTCTGTGCACGCTCCCGTGCTGGGCTGCAGTTACTCGCAGAGCCGGGCGCGTCGCTCGTGAGCATCGTTTCTTTTTTCCTGCCTCTAGCTCCTTTAAGTATTACTTATCCATAGTTAACCATTACTAAATGACTTTTGGACCCTTATTGTAAAGTGTAAACATGTATCCCTTTGGAAACACTTGCTAAATGCTTAATAGACTCATAAGCATTACTTAAGTATTACTTATCCATAGTTAACCATTACTAAATGACTTTTGGACCCTTATTGTAAAGTGTAAACATGTATCCCTTTGGAAACACTTGCTAAATGCTTAATAGACTCATAAGTAGGGATGCACTGATACCGATACTGGTATCTGTATCGGGCCGATACCGATACTGGTAAAAAGTTAACCGATACCAGTTGCCTGAAAGTGGCTTCACTGTGACTTGTCATTTCTGTTGTAGTTTTCTATATTGACCACTAGGGGGAGCTGTTGAGATAAAGAGTAACACTGTGGGTTTAGGCACGCTGAAGAAAACCAGGGGGTGCTGTAGCTAGGTTAAACAGCATGTCAGCCGTGTGGACGTACTTTAAAATTTGTGAAGATGACAGAAGCAAGGCAGAGTGCAAACTTTGTACTGGTAAGGTGTCCAGAGGAGGAAAGGAGACAACGTCATTCAATACCAGCAACTTAATAAAACATCTGAGACTCCATCATCAGCTGGAGTACGCCGAGTTTGCTAAAGCTAAGGCTAACCCACAACAGCCAACGGTAACTCAGGTTTTGGAAAAGCCAGAAAAACTGGCAAGAGAAAATCCACGGGCAGTTAAAATAACAGAAGCGCTGACTCATTTTATTGCTCTGGATGACCAGCCACTCTCTATTGTGGAAAATGTAGGATTTGGCCATCTTCTCAGCACACTGGAGCTGCGATATGAGATCCCCAGCCGCACCTACATCACTGACATTATGATGCCAAAACTTTTTGAGGAGGTAAAAATATATGTGCGCAACCTTGTGAATATGGTTTCAGACTGTGAGAGAAACGGTAGTTTTTACTTTTAAGAGCTCAAAATTAAATCTTTTCTAAGATGTTAATTCCCCTCTTTCTAAAGTTAATCACCACTGAGTTCCTTTTTCTTTTTTATTTAGAACCCCCCGTTTCCGACACAGACTTAAGTTTCACTACTGACATTTGGACAAGCAGTGTGTGCCCGATGTCCCTCCTCAGTTTAACGGCGCAGTGGATTGATGAGAAGTTCGTTCATCAAGTGACACTACATGCAAAGCCATTCAGCAGCTCGCACACGAGCCAAACCATCGCAGGTGGTTTCGACTGCATGCTCCAGACCTGGAACATACCGAAGACGTCGGTCCACGTAGTGCTCCGAGAAAACGCAAGAAATATGATAAAAGCCATGAGTGATGCGGAGCTGCTCACACGCTGCAGCTGGTGGTTCAGGAGGGCCTTCTGTCACAGAGGAGCGTTGCTGATGCGGTGGCAGTCGGACGCAAAATAGTAGGTCATTTTAAACATTCTGCTCTGGCCTACTCCCGTCTCGAGAACATTCAATTAGAGATCAACCAGCCTGCGAAGCGGCTCCAGCAAGACGTACAGACCCGCTGGAACAGCACCTTTTATATGATACAGTCATTGATTGAGCAGAAACGGGCTCTGGGAATATTCGTGTCTGAATATGGACTTCCTGATTCACTCACGGCTCACCAGTGGATACTGCTGGAAAAGGTGCTTTCTGTTGTGGCTCCGTTCGAGGAGTTGACTCGAAAAGTTAGCTCTTCAGATGCCACGGCCGCAGACGTGATTCCAGCGGTCACTGTGCTGCACAGATTTCTAACAAGGGAGACTGATGAGGACCACGGGAACCTGAATACCATACCCACTGTGAAGCACGGGGGTGGGAACATTATGGACGACTGATCCGTAATAAGGAAAGGGTGAACGGGGAAATGAATTGAGACAGCATTGATGATCAATCAATGAATCAAAAACTACGTTTTTATTTTCAAAATAAGTTGTGTTTTTCTTTTAATGCAAAAAGCGACTTGTTGCTGCAACATTTTTACCTGTGCTGGATTGTGGAGATATTTTATGCTGCTTCTGCTAAATGTCTTTGATCGCTTCAGGCTGGTTTTAAAAACTATTTTACTCCTCATTCCCGCCGTCTTCCCGTATTAGTGTTCACTGAAAACGTTCCCGTACTAAGTCCATTCACGGAGACCGGAGAGACCCTTGGCTCCAGCAGCACCCCCACACCCCCCCGCTCTCATGCATTTTTAAACACACACACACAGTATCACACACAGTAAGGAAGCGTATTGTAAGCCAACTTTTATTTCCGATTTTGGATTGTGCAGATATAATTGACCAGAACTCCACGGTTGTATGTCTTGAATCTCTTGATGTTATATTCAATAGCTTTGTTTTACGTTGTCCTTTTAGAACACACCACTGTCACACGTATGAACGCCTCGCATGGCTATCCTTAAATGCCAGGCGTCAATTTCACTGGTTGTCACTTATTTTTAAATGCATATTTTTTGATTTTCCATCTTATTTAAAAATATTGTTAGTACCCTTTAGTACTAGGATCAGTGATCAGCTCTCTTTTTTAATACCTCGATTTAAAAAAGAAGTAGGGAAACGTGCATTCAGTGCTAAAGCTCCTCGGGACTGGAACATGTTACCTGCACATTTAAGGTCATTATCGTCATTTCACTTATTTAGAAATGCCGTTCATGAGCATGTAAAGCAGACCTGTAATTGCTTTGAATCCACTGCCTGAGATTACGACTGTATAGCTAAAGTATTGTATTTACATCTATCTTGTTTTGTTTGTACCACAGCAGGATTTTATTTATTTATTTATTCTTCTTCTTCTTATTTTTTTTTGTAGATTTTGTTGTCTTGTTTGTGATTCATGTTTCAGACTTGTTGATTCGTTATTGTCTCTGCTTTCTTGTACTTTATTTACATTATTGTTGGAGAACCCACTCGAAAACGAGATGATTCATCTCAAGTGGTTTTATCCTCCTAAAATATAAGTTAATAAATAAATAAATCCAGACCTTGACAGGACGTCCAGACAGACGTCTGAATCCTTCTGTCAGCGCTGCTCCTCAGGAACATCAACACACCACGCTCACCTCCGCTGATCGGTGATGTAGAGGCGGACTCAATGCGACATGACCTTTCAGACTGAAGTCGCTTTCAGAAACATCAGATACGTATCGGATTCAGCACCACATGTGAAAGTGACCTGGATCGAATTACAATAGAATAGAATAGAATTGACTTTATTGATCCCTCAGTGGGGAAATTCACTTGTCACAGCAGCACCAGCACTCAAAGGGTAATTAGAAGAAAGATAAAAACAAGGATACATCGATATGCACATAGGCAGTATGCTAGTATTGTAACCTTCAATCACTAAAAAAAACACTAAAATCTGATCTGTGCTGTTCAGACTGTCAAAAAACTCAGATATGGGTCGCATGTGGAAACAGTCAGATATGATGTGCTTTGACCTGAATTGTGAATGTAGCTTTATACAGATTTAAGGCAATACTCAGACTGCTGCCTTCCTACAAATGTTTCCTTCTGAAAATGAAACATGGTGGTTGCTATTATTTTTGTCTGCAAGAAAACATGTTGCTTTCTGTTCCATTCACAGACACTGAACTTGGCTAAAGAGCTTTAGTCCACTCAGCACCCTCAGCTTGGAACGAACTGCAGGCCGACTGGAAAATGACGAGTTAACGTCATTGAGTGTTTTTAAATCTAAACCTTTAAGTGGGACAGCTGGTACAATCAGTGGCTGCCAAATGCTTTTTTTACCTCACTGTAAGTCACACATGTGATTTGTTCTCAGTGAGTGTGAAGAGGCGGTCCTGGTCTTGGCAGCAGTACCTAGACGAGCAAAAGGCAGAGGCAGCTCCATCTATTCTTTTCACACAGGTAACACACCCCTGCTCAACTCACACCTGCTTAAAGGAGACATATTAGGTCTCTTTCTTTAAGGTATAACAGTTCTATTGCCGATACAAAACATGTTCATGAATTCCTCTCACATAAAGTGATCTCAGCAGCAGTGGCGGCTCGTCCATAGGGGGCGCTAGGGCGCCGCCCCACCAGTCTCACAGGAAGGAGAAGAAGAAGATAGGAATCACAAAATATATTTAAAAAAACATAAAAAGTAAACTAAACGATCTATACACCATATGGACTAAGTGCTGTGTGTAATCTGTGTTTAATAATGTTTTATTTTACTTTTAACACGGCCGAATCGTCGACGTACTTGTCACGTGTCCTCTCGCGGGCGCAGCAATCTTTACCATTGACTTAGTATGGGCTAACTGGCGCATGTGCAGTGGTTCCCCAAACCGTCCACAACGAGAAAGAATAGGAGAGCGTTTGGATGCATCTTGTAGCGATCGTCACCGCCTCACAGGGTGAATTCTGCTCAGACCAGGGGGAGGAGATCGCTGATTGGTCAGGTTGTTCACCCCGCCCTGAGGGGAAAACTTTCCACAGGCTAGCGCGTCGTGCTACTTCAGTTGTTTGTTGTTGTAGCTGCTGCCGCGCACACCTCAACTATGGAGAAAACAAATACAGTTGCGTCTTTGAAAAGCGAGCCGTTTAGTAGGAGGACACAACATGAAAAACTTGGCCTTAAAGAGCTTGGACCCGACCAGCTGGACATTAAAATAAAGCAACAAACGCAGGACAGAGGGAGAAGTTACACAAGGACATTTTCCCAGCAAAACAATGCCAGCAAAACAGTATGATCAGCTCAGCTTTTACGTTGGGATATAGAAATTCACGAACCGAGTGGATTTTTTTAACTACACCACACGGATTATGGCCATAGACCTTTTTCACAAAAACCGGAAGTGCGCGATCGTTGGGAAATCTCCTTGCTAACTAGGTCAGATTTCAGTCAGCATGGATGGTGTCTGCACTAAAAACCTTCTACATTTGCCCAATATAAAATACTAAATAGGTCGCAGAAGACCACAAAACACACAGCAACATGATACTGGAACGCAGAGCTGCTACCCATGAAAAATAAACAAATTACAGCGATATTACATTACAACATGATGATCTTATTGTTCTAACAATATGATTTTCACGTTCTTAGAATAAAAATTTCACTTTGAAACAATATCATGTTCTAACAACATACACATGCATAATATAGAATATAAAATGTATGATAATTATATTGTACAACTGTGATAAACGTCTATGAACGTGAAATTTATATTGTTTGAACAATAACTGTTAACGTGGCATCGTGTTAATTTTATTTTGCGTGGGTGGCAGCTCTAAACTATGAGTTCAGCATCATTTACTTGTCATGAACACATAAAAGAACTTACATTATAGCAGAGTTAGCTTAGGAGAACTTACCTGCGGGGGCTAACGTAGCATCATCATGGTCCAGCCTTGTCGCCTACTTTACCTTTTCTAGCTCCTGGCTCTCCAATCCCTGTGCTGCACAAACTACCGTTTGTGTTACTGAACATGTAGACTGCTGGGGTGAAGTTATTCCAGGAGAATAGACATGGTACCGCATCCCAGTTAAGACGGCTAACACTTAGCCCCAGCACGTAAACATAGCCGTGAAGCTGCAGACGTAAGTATTTCCCCTTTAATTAACAAAATTGAGCCTCTCCTCACGCGTGATCGCCCTTAGACAGTTTTGTCTTACATCGGTAGATGTTGGAAACAAATGGAAATGGAGATAGGGCTGCTTCAGAGCATGAGGAAAACAGACTGATCCCCATAAGTAACGCTGCAATAATTCTTATTTTCCACTGCACTGACGTATT
>SSNS01000047.1:2436519-2454860 GCA_006937985.1 Aphyosemion australe
TCCGGTTAAAAACCCCGGAAGCGTGAAAAAGGTCTATAACATGCAGGTAAGCCTCATTTTAGCTTTTGGCTTCAGGAAATAGCATGCTGCCTCGTTAGTGGCTAGCACTGCTCCATACGCTTTGAACTAAGAGTGGTACTTCTATTCTTCTTGTTTGTGAGTCTGGGCTTTAATCTAAATGCCTGCTTCTGTGAATATCTTGCGTTGTGTCACTGTGTGTTATTCTGGATACGTGTAGCGTCTATTTTACAGCCTCACGTTTATTTACAGCTTATTGGGTGTTGGTAGAAAGTGGATTCTATTGATTAGATTAGCCTACTCCCCTTAAGCGTGTGTGCAGTTTGTGTAATATATGGGTGGGAATGAACTTTTTGAACAACTTGGTTGCCGGAAGTGCTCCTGTGACCGTCAGTTGTGTGACGCTGATGCATAAGAATCAATGGTAATTTGGCGTCCCCTAGAGATGATATGTGGTTAGCGCCCCACCCAAAAAAAAAGTCACCGGCCGCCACTGCTCAGCAGCTTTTTTTCCTCTACCTTCCAGAAGGAGCTGTTGCAGGACGTTAAGGCCCCAGTGTGTACAAACTTTTGACTCTTTAGGCCCATGCAGTTCAGAGTAGGTATTGCAGCTGCGCTAGCCCACATGCATCAAAAAGGCACTATGGAAACGACTTCCAGCTTTCACTCCAGCGATCAGGTCTGTTCTTTATGAATAGCATGAGCTTGATAGAATAGAATAACATTCAACTTCATTGTCATTGCACATGTCACAAGTACAAAGCAACAAAAGGCAGTTTGCATCCATCCAGAAGTGTCTAGTAAGAATATACACTCAACAGCCACTTTATTAGGTTTACCTAGCTAGTACCAGGTTGGACCCCCCTTTTGCCTTCAGAACTGCCTTAATCCTTCGTGGCATAGATTCAACAAGGTACTGGAAACATTCCTCAGAGATTTTGGTCCATATTGACATGATAGCATCACACAGTTGCCGCAGATTTGTCGGCTGCACATCCATGATGAATCTCCCGTTCCACCACATCCCAAAGGTGCTCTATTGGATTGAGATCGGGTGACTGTGGAGGCCATGTGAGTCCAGTGAACTCATTGTCATGTTGAAGAAACCAGTCTGAGATGATTCCAGCTTTATGACATGGAGCATTATCCTGCTGGAAGTAGCCATCAGAAGATGGGTCCACTGTGGTCATGAAGGGATGGACATGGTCAGCAACAATACTCAGGTAGGCTGTGGCGTTGCAACGATGATCAATTAGTACTAAGGGGCCCAAAGTGTGCCAAGAAAATGTCCCCCACACCAGTACACCACCACCACCAGCCTGAACCGTTGATACAAGGCAGGATGGATCCATGCTTTCATGTTGTTGATGCCAAATTCTGACCCTACCATCTGAATGTTGCAGCAGAAATGGAGACTCATCAGACCAGGCAACATTTTTCCAATCTTCTATTGTCCAGTGTTGGTGAGCCTGTGTGAACTGTAGCCTCAGTTTCCTGTTCTTAGCTGACAGGAGCGGCACCCGGTGTGGTCTTCTGCTGCTGGAGCCCATCTGCCTCAAGGTTCCACGTGTTGTGTGTTCAGAGATGCTCTTCTGCAGACCTTGGTTGTAACGAGTGGTTATTAACCTTTCAGCAGGTTATTGTCACGATAAAAATATGTATATTATGTAAAGGTCAGAGGTCACTACAATACCCACTGTTAAATAGATACAAATCTGAAGCCCACAAGAACATTGTCCTACATGGTTCAAAAATGTCCTGTGTGAGACGCTCACCTCTGCCAGTTTGGTAGGCGTGGCTCAAAAGTTTTCACAAACACTGCACATTGTCAGTGGCGGCTGGTGAATTATTTTTTTTGGGTGGGGCGCATTTAAAAACATTTTTTTTAATGTTAGTTCTTGTGAATGGTTTTTATCTTGAGAGGCGCTATATAAACGACAGTTTTTTTCTTCATTTTGCAGGTCAGTTTTTCAGATGCGCTAACCACATATCACCACTAGGGAACGCCAAATTACCATTCTGCGTCACACAACTTGAAACGGATGGACCGGTCCAGGAGCACTTAGCAACAAAGTTCATATTGACCAATATATGCAAACCTCACACACACTAAACAGGAAGAGACTCTTTTAAACGATAGAATCCACGTTTTCTACCTCAACACCACCCAATGACTGCTAATGAAAAGCAAAACAAAGCTATTTTCATGAAGTCAAAAGCTAAATTCTGTCTTACCTTGCTGGTCAAAATAATCCATCTTATAGTAAAAGATCCACTTGGTTCGTAGAATCCAATGATAAAAAGATGAAACTACTAGTTTTCTCCATAGTCAACGTTAGCAGAAGCCCCACAACAACAAAGGACGGTTGTAGCGTGATGACTATAGCCACATATTTATAAAATGATCAATGAGATGTAATATTCCATATAAATATGAATTATTAATCTTAATGATCTTTGAATGTTAATTTAACATTAATCTAGGTTCTTTTACCGTAAGTAATCTGCAAACTTCAGAATAATTCAGACAGTCAAGAAAATAGTTATGAAAATAAATTTATTACTGTTTCTTAATCAATGATGACACAGAACAAATTATGATGAATGATGGTTAAACAAGATACTGAGACAATTAATGAGGTGATGTAATGTAGCTAGATGTTATGTTGCATAATCCTATGACGCCTGGGTTAAATCAATCTGGATGGTTTATTCAGTTATCAAATTAATAAAGACCATTTGACACCAGCGAGCAGGGCTACTTCACCTCGTGTGTGACAGGTCCCGGGGATCCAAGGGTCGACTAGTGGTCAATGCTGACAGGTGTCAGTGATGGGGACCTCTGAGGTAGGGAGCTGTAGCGGGCCCCGATACGAACCGGTGGTCGTGGGTCACTTCCGGGTGACTGCGTCATCTGGTGAATTTGGTTTGGCTTAGAAGCAGTCCACAAAATTAGTTGGTGGGGCGGCGCCCTAGCGCCCCCTATGGACGAGCCGCCACTGCACATTGTGCCTTTAAAGAAAACAAGCTGTTGCTGGCCACGCCCACCTGTCCCCTAATAGGCTTGGGAAATTATAGATCACATTACTGCTATCTCTACCAACATCGTTATAGTTAAAGTGCTGTGTCACATCCAGATGATTTAAATCCAGAAATCACGTAGGTTGTGTCCTATCTGCACCCTCAGATGTGTTTAAATACAAATTTTAAAGCATGTAAATATCAACACCACACTGGTCACAGGACAAAGCAACTCCCTAGCCAAGCTAGTTTGTGGATTGGGGGGTTAAACCACCAAATAGTTCCCGAGCGCCACCGCGTCTGCAGCTCACGGCTCCCCCATTGGATGGTCAAATGCGGAGAACACATTTCACTACACTGTGTGTGTGATGACTAGTGGGACTTTAATCTTAACTATGACAGACATATTATATTAGTTCATACATCTTGACTGTCTATCTCTCAGGTAGGGTCTTGAAAATTCTGATTTGCATAATATGTCTTCTTTAACACACACCTGAACGACACACACCCTTACCACACACACATCTGTCAACAAGACTGACGCTGTATGTGTCTCAGGACCAGTCCTGTCCCAGTAAGAAGTCGGGTTTCAAAGTTGGTATGAAGTTGGAAGGCATCGACCCTCTACATCCATCCATGTTGTGTGTGCTGACAGTTGTTGAGGTAAACACACACACCCACACACACACACACACACACACACACACACACACACACACACACACACACACACGTCTGTCTTTCTATCATAGTGAGGACCATCCATTGACTTCTGTGATGGATTTGAACCTATCTTAAAAGAATTAAGAGAGTTTGCTCGAGTTTATTCATACAACATGCTGCAACTCCTGTGTGTGTTCTCACTCCTAACACTCACACCCAACATTCCCAACCGACGTAAAACACCGTATAGCGCGCCGCTGTCATAACGCACATCCTTGACATCTTCCATTCATTTTTTTTTTCATTTTAGTGACTGTATTATGCCTAACCCTAACCCATACCCTAAACTCTTTTTTCCCCCATGTCCTGTGTGGCTGTACAGCAAACAGAATTGATGTCTGAGTGCCGAAAACAAGCCTTACAGTTTTATTCTCACAGGTGGATCGTTATAGATTCAGCTATAACACCCTGCCTGATATCAGAACTTTGTTAGAAATGTTTTCGGTTGGTTAAAATTTCAACGGACACGGAAGAGAAAGAGAAAGGGGGGAAAGAGAAAGAAGGGGGGGAGTTCACAAAAATAAACAATAAAGGATGCAAAAGAATCCACTTCTAGACCTGCAGAAAGAGAAAAAGATAAACAAAGGGGACACAAAAAATCCAACAGAACCAAAACATCACTGCTCCAACAACATGAGGATGTATAACAGCAGCAACTGTTGCTGAAAAGCACACGGTAATAAATCCTAGTGCATATAGTGCCAACCACAGCCTTAGGTTATGTGTTAAAAACACCCAAGCCCATACTGGTGAGAGCACCATGTGAGCACCTGTGTTGTGTCCACGCCTTTGTGTATGTAAGGTTTCTCTAGAGGAAAGTCCAATAGTGAGTGTGAGAGGCCACAGACCTGCCCCCAAAGACCCACGGAGGATGGAGGAGATCCAAGCCCTGAGATCCTGAGGTCTCCCCAGAGGGCGGGGACCCCAGAGAGACCGCCACCGGAGCAGCCCCAACCCCCCTCACGATGGGCGCAGAGGCTCTCCCGGGGGGGGGGGGGCAACCAGCAGCCGTGCCAGAGGCCCAGGAGATGACGAGGGCAAGCCCCCAGCCCAGCCTGAAGCCACCCACCCGAAGGTAGACTGAGCTCAGAACTCAGCAGCCCGCGATCCAAGGGCGCCCAACCCCGCCAGAGATCCGCCAGAGCCCAGGGTCCAGGCCCCTCCAGGCAGCCACCAGGAGCTAGCTGACAGCTGCAAAAAAAACTTCAGCCCCACATACGAGAGCTGCAAATACGCAGGCAGACCGAGGTATCACCCACCAGCAGGAATTGAGGCAGGGGGAGGGTAGGTCAAGATGTTATAGCATCACAAGATGTCCCAGGAGAGGGGAGGAGTCCAAAACTCTACCTGACACATAAGCAGTCACACACAAACAGTCACACACTCCCACCCTCTCACTCACTCAAAAACACATTCGACCTAGACACACAAGAATGCACGTAATACACACACTCACACTCCCCATACACACCATACACACTCTGGTCTGATACAGCTGCACACTGGGCACAACCACTACCGGACTCAGAGATGGTCCTGTTCTAACTGGGGTGACCCTAACCTCAACAAAAACCTAATTCACACCAGACCTCTAAACCCAACTGGTAAGCTTTTAAAAAAGTGAGGACCAGGAAAATGTCCTGGTTAAAAACATGTTTTGGTCCTCAGTATGTAATAAGTACAAGAACACACACACACACACACACACACACACACACACACACACACACACACACACACACACACACACACACACACACACACATCATTGAGGATGTCTAAGTGAGCCTTTTGTTCTTGCTCAGGTGATTGGTTGTCGGCTGCGTCTCCACATTGATGGTTACTCTGAATGCTATGACTTCTGGGTAAATGCTGATTCAGCAGATATAAAGCATGCGGGCTGGTGTAAAGAGCACAATCATAAGCTCCACCCACCTAAAGGTGAGCATGGGGAGCTAACACTCATACAGGTAAACCCACCTGACACAGATGACAACATCCATCTGGCTATCTGCAGGTGTCAGTGAGGCAAACTTTGACTGGCAGGAATACCTTCAGTCCTCAAGCTCTCATGCGGCTCCCCCCACCCTATTCGCCTCTAACATTGCTGTGAGTACTCTCTGTCTGAACACCTGTCTGTCTAATTACCTGTCTGCATGTCTGATCAGCTGTTTTTATTATTATTATTATTATTAATAATAATAATAATAATAATAATACTAATAATAATAATGATGATGATGATGATGATGACAATAATACATTTTATTTGAGGGCGCCTTTCTAAGACCCAAGGTCACCTTACAGAGATAAAAACAGAAATAAGAACATTTCAAACAAGCATTAACAGTAAGACGAGCCCAAGGGAGAGTCAGATGAATTTTATTTATTTTATTTTATTTATTCTTTATTTAACCAGGAAGGTCCAATTGAGATTAAAAACCTCATTTTCAAGGGAGTCCTGGCCAAGAGGCAGCAAAAGTTAGAGAAGAGCTGATGATGATCGTATAACGGGAATGAGTGGCGATGTTGAGCAGGTCACAGATAAGGCGGGGCAAGGCTATGAATACACTTAAACGTGAGGAGTAGAATTTTAAAAGTGATCCTGGTTTCTATGGGCAACCAATGTAGCTGTTTCAGAATTGGATTAAGGTGTTGTCTTGAGGAGATACGAGTTATGATGCGAGCTGCAGAGTTCTGTAGGTGTTGGAGTTTATGAAGGGACTTGTTTGGGAGACCAAAAAGTAGGGCGTTACAATAATCAATATGAGAGGATGAGACTATGGACAAGGATTACAGCAGCATGGGCAGTAAGGAAAGGACAAAGTCTGTTGATATGAAGTATGCTGACTGTGTGATGTGATTGGTATGAGACTGAAATGAGAGTGTACCATCGAGTATGACACCAAGACTCTTTACCTGAGAAGACAGGTGGATGATGGCGTTGTCAATATTAATGGAGAAGCTGGGAGATTTGTTTAAGGTGGAGGGTGTACCAACAAGTAGGAGTTCTGTTTTATTGCTATTGAGTTTGAGTAAATTATAAGCGATCCACGATCTAATCTCCAATAGACAGATAGAGAGGAAGGTTGGTGGAAGCAGGGAATTGGGTTTGGAGGAGATGTAGAGCTGGGTGTCATCGGCAATTCACTAAAGTTGATATTGTTTTTATGGAATATTTGTCCAAGAGGAAGCAGATAAATAGTGAATAAAAGGGGGTCTAAAACTGAACCTTGGGGCACTCCTGCAGCAACAGGGAATAAACTTGAAGAGTGGGATTTGACTTGAATGAACTGAGTGCAGCCAGAGAGGTATGAGGTAAACCAGGCAAGGGGAGTTTGACTAATGCCAATAGATGCTAATCTTTTCAGAAGAATATCATGTTTTTCTGATCACCTGTCTTGCCTGGATACCGGTCTGTGTGATTACCTTGGTGTTGGATCACCTCTGTGTTTAATTACCTTTTCTGATTACCTTTGCCTTACTTTAAAGACCTCCTCAACCCCACCGGCACGTCTTTCAGTGAGGAGGCGGAGTCTGGGGACTTTGGGTTGGGCTCTCCAGTCACTGGTGCCAAGGTCACTGAGGTGGTCTTCGATGGCAGGGCCCCAGGGGTGGATGAGATCTGCCCGGAGTTCCTTAAGGCTCTGGATGTTGCAGGGCTGTGTCGGTTGACGTGTCTCTGCAATATTGCATGGACATCGGGAGCAGATAGTCGATCAGCTCTATCACGCTTGCAGATGGTGCAGAATGCTGCTGCCAGGCTTTTAACACCCACTAGAAGACGAGATCATATCACCACTGTCCTTGCTGCACTGCATTGGATTCCTGTCCATTTTAGAGTTGATTTTTAGATCCTTTAAAGGAACTAGAGGCAGGAAAAAAGAAACGATGCTCACGAGCGACGCGCCCGGCTCTGCGAGTAACTGCAGCCCAGCACGGGAGCGTGCACAGACGGCTATGTTACACAAACACAAAAATACCATTACCTGACCCTCTTCACACGCTCTCACGCCACACCTCCAATATCTCACGCTGAAAAGGCAACTCCCCGCCGCTCTCACGGACAATATTGCGGCGAAGCAATCCACGCTGCAGCCCTGATCACAGCTAATGCTACTACTGTAGCATGATCACAGCTAATGCTACTGCACGCTAGCTCTCTCTGAGTCATCGGTGAGGTCAGGTCATTGTCATCATCTCTAAACACAACCTATAATGTTTCTTACCTGCTCACTAGGAAATGAGCCATGGCAGCATCCTTTTTGAGTCCCAGATATAGTTGAAGCAGCCTCCATTCGTCAATCACGTATCCGATATAGATTCGGGTCCCTGCCTGTCTTTTACCATATTTGGTTTTTGACTCAGGAGATGCCGCTGAATAAACTTCCTTTGTGCCACGCTTGGTCGTTTGCTGGTTGCAGTAGAATCCATTCCCACAGTTCTTCTTTTGGAGTTTGGCGGTTGGCAAGCAACTTACGGTGCAATAGCGCCACCTACCGATCTGCAGTGTCGAACACATTTTCTTTCTGTTTTGAAGCTGTCGTGAACGCGCAAGCAGTGTCAATTGACGCCACATCCGTAGGGCAGCGCGGGAAATTCGTGACCGAACTGCAGCGCATTTTGCAGCAAACAGCCTGTTCAAGAAAATGGAACGATACATGGGTGGCCTCATTCTTTTTGGTTTATAACGCTTCATCACCCATTAGCTTTGAAAAAATGAACATACATGTTTAATTTTTTACAGATTTTTTAAAGATCCTGCCTCTAGTTCCTTTAACTGACATTCAAAATGTTGCATGGCCAGGGTGTACCTTACTTGAAGGCTTTATTGCAACCTCATGCTCCTCCTAGGGCATTACGATCTGAAACTGCTTGTATTCTGGCAACTACAAAGACACGATTAGTGCACAGAGGTGATCATGCATTTTCAGCAGTAGCTCCCAGACTGTAGAACCAGCTTCCCCTTTTTATTAGGCAAGCCTCCTCAGTTGCTTAGTTTAAAGAGCAAATTGCAGGTTAATTTTTTTTCTAATTCATATAAAATGCTGTCCAAAATATACTATTTGAAATAGTGTCAAAAGAACCGGTTCTTCGGTACCAACCCGGTACTACAAAAATGTAAACGTCACGGTACCAAGATTTCGTAGGTACCGGTAGTACTGAGGACCCGTCTAAACCCGGATCCTTGATGCGCATGATTTGCGCATTTACTGGGCGCGTGCAGTCGCTTCTAAAGCAACACCGCAGAACGCAGAGTGACGGCGAGCGGTGGACCAGCTGATGTGGTAAATAAAGTTCATTCACAGAGACCCCCCCGCCCCGCTCTCACGGAGAACCCCCGCCCCGACGGAGACCCCCCCCCGCCCCGCTGTCACGGAGAACCCCCGCCCCGACGGAGACCCCCGCCCCGCTGTCACGGAGACCGACAGGAGAGGCGCTTCGCTCCAGCAGCACCTCCCGTTCTCACGCTTTCTTGTATATTTAATTCCAAAACTTGACAGGATGTCCCACAGACCCCTGAATCCCTGTCAGCGCTTGTCATCAGGAACGTCCTGACACGACGCTCACCTCCGCTGATCAGTGACGTAGGAGGTGGATTTAATGCGACATGACCGTTCAGACTAGTCGCTTTCAAAAAATTCGCATATGTGTCAGAATCAGTACTACATAGAGTGTGGTGTGAATACACCATCGTCTTTATTAACTATTTAAATCTCCTATACGTTTAATTAGGGTAACAAACAAACAAACAAACAAACAGGATGACATAAAGGCGTTGACTGCTCACAGACCGGAGTTTTTCTTTTTTTAATGATTGTAATGTGTTTCCAAAAGATGAACAACAATGTATGGCTCAGTCAGTGTTTATGTCAAAAAAGCTGTTCTAACTAGAGGTTCTAGTCTGGATAACTAGCAGGTTTACAAAAAATATATGAAATATATATATATTATATAATATATGAATAAAAACACATTTTGATTAAATAAAAGTGCATTAAAAACATGTTATGATAGTAGTACAATAGTAAATCAATTAATTTTCTTATATATAGCACTGATTCACAAAAGATGTCATCTCAAAGCACTTTACAGGAAAATTAATGTTTTTATTGGTAAATTTAGTCTGAATTAAATTTTTGTTTAGTACCGAAATTGGTACCGAGAACTGTGGATTTTCACTGGTACTGGTACCGAATACTGAAATTCTGGTACCGTGACAACACTAATTTGAAATGTTTATTGTGAATATTTCATTTAAAAATACATAACAGCACAGATTTTCTAGTAAACAGTGTCCTTTTTCAGCAAAGCTTCTTAAAACGCTCTTTTTTTCTAAATCTTAGCCTCTGACGTAACCAGAGGGAGTTCTAAGCTAGGTTCTGTCTGCAGCTCGGTGAGGAGAGTGGGTAGTTTTAGGGTAGAGAGGTCGTGTTATCCAGTCAGTGTGTGTGTTCACTAGTTTAGGATTGTGTTCATTCTGATTGTTTGTGGAGGCTGTAGAAACTCCAGCCTGTCCAGACATCGAGTCCACGGGTTTCCTTATAAGTAAATCAATGCCTCTATCTCTGGGGACGTTTTGTGCAGCTGAAAAGATGAGACTTCTGGAACCCAGATCGGTGTTGGTACCAACTCATGGAGGTCCACGCTGGCCTCCAGAGACCTGCGGCGAGGTTTAAAAAATTAAATGTGGATTTCTAGAACCATCGTCAGAACCATGTCAGAACCGTCACCTCGACCACCAGAAGACGTGCTGCTCAGCGGGCCATTTGAGATGGTTTCTGGGTCAGATCCAGCTCACAGCAGTGCGCATGAGCTCCAGAACCGGATGAGGTCTCTCTCTCTCTCTCTCTAAAGTGCTAAACTACGTGAACAGATATTAACGAGTATGAGACGCTGACAGATGCTCATTAGTTTATTTTAGTCAAGTATTAATGTTATATTAACTGAGCGATACTATTTTAATTGTCTGCTACATGATAGTAATCTGTACAATATTGGGATGCTAGCACACGAGTTTAAGCTAACATCGTTAACTCACCAAGACACCTGCTGCTCCCCCGCTGCTTCTCCTCACATCACAGCTCAATCTCTCTGCTTTGGCCGATCGTTTCTCCCTCTGGCTTGTCTCTGCTCTCTGAGACGTGCAGCAGACTCATAACTGTGAGGTTGTGGTCCATCATAAGTATAATTATAAACATTTAAAGTTTCCTCTGTGTCAGAGCCGCATTAGAATCCAATCCAATCCAATTATTTCTAGAGCACACTTATACACAGCCAAGGCTGACCAAAGTGCTGTACAGTAAAAATAACAAGCGTACACAGTAAAACCAACATACAACACAGGAAATGATAAGAGTAGTCCGATGACCACTACCAAATCATTTCATTTATTAATTTATAGAGCACCTTCCACAACCTTTAGGAGAAGCCCAAGGTGCTGGACACCACACTAAAAAGCTATTGCATTAAAAGACACAATAAAATAAAAATGAAAATAAAATAAAAACATAGTAAAAACATAATAAAAACAGCATAAAAACAGATGGAAAAAACCCAACAACAATAAAATCAAGACCCCAATGGAGAAAATGCCTGGACATAATAATGGGCCTTCAGACAGGACTTAAAAATCTGAAGGGAAGGCGCCAGCCTAACAGTCAGAGGTAGACCACTCCATAAGGATGGTGCAAGGACCGCAAACGCACGATCTCCCCTTGATTTGCACCTGGAACGAGGGACCACCAATAATTCCTGGTCAACAGAGCGCAGAGAGCGGGTGGGGACATGCCTATGTAGTAATGCTGATAAATAGGCAGGCGCAGTACCGTGAAGAGCCCTAAAAGCAAGAATCAGCACTTTAAACTTTGCTCTGTACTGCATGGGAAGCCAGTGTAGTTTCGCCAAGACCGGTGTAATATGGTCATGGCGTCTTGTTCCTGTCAAAAACCTAGCAGTTGAGTTTTGGACCAGCTGTAGGCGAGCAATCGCACCCTGACTCAGACCGGCATACAGTGCATTGCAGTAGTCGAGTCTGGACAGGACAAAGGCATGAATAACAGACTGTAAATGCTCCCTTGACAGCAGGGGCTTGATCTTAGCTAGGCGTCTCAAATGAAAATAATTGGAACGTACTACCATGTTAATTTCAGCATCAAATTTCAGTGAGGAATCAATTTTTACACCAAGATTGGTATCAATATTTCAAATCAACAATAAAAAGTAAAAACATAATAAAAGGTAAACTAGGCCGAATAGAAATAAGCCTTGACTTAAAATCAGTGAGAGAGGGGGCCATTCTCACTGCCAAAGGGAGTTGGTTCCAGAGACGAGGCGCACAGATTGAGAACGCACGTGCTCCTCGAGTCCTCACCCGAACACTTGGGACCTGTAGTAGGCGGTGGTCTGCCGACCGAAGGGTTCGACCAGGAATGTAGGGCTGAACTAGCTGAGTCAAATACACTGGCGCATAAAGATAAAGTGATTTAAAAACAAAAAGTAAAATTTTGAACTGGATGCGGTAGCGCACCGGGAGCCAGTGCAACTGGGCCAGAACAGGAGTAATGTGCTCCCTCCTTCTGGTGTCCGTCAAAAGGCGGGCCGCCGCATTCTGCACCGGCTGTAGGCGCGCAACCGAGGAAGATGTGGATCCATAAAAAAGGGAATTCGCATAATCCAAGCGCAAAATTACCAATGCATGGATTAAAGTGTGCAAGTTGCGTCTAGTCAGGAAGAACTTCATCTTCAATAGCTGGCGAAGCTGAAAAAAGCATGATCTAACGACCTGACTAATGTGAAAGTCCATCCGCAGCTCTGGGTCCAACACTACTCCCAGGTTAGTGATGGTTGGCTTCACTAAACTGGAGAAACAGGGTGACAGGACAGGGCTAACTGCAGTGGGAGAGGGAGGAACAAATAAAAGAGCCTCCAACTTTGACTCGTTCAAGTGTAAAAAGTTGTTACAAAGCCAGCCCTTCACTTCATTCAGGCAATCCACAGCCGGTTGCACTGAGTCTAGTGATTTTAAAGAAACATAAAGTTGGCAGTCATCAGCATACAAATGATACATCACACCATGTCGCCTAAAAATAGCTGACAAAGGAAGAATATAAAATCCATATCTGTCTCTGGATTAAGTTAACAGGACTCCCTGTGCTGACGTCACGTTGGTTTGGCAGAAAAAAAAAACATTTTTCTCACAAAAATGACTCTAAAAGCCTAAATAATTTATCTATGTGTAAAAAAAAATTTTAAAACACGTTTCTTTTATGTTTCTCTAAACATTGGGTCATGGGAGTCTAACTTGCAATTTGCTCTTTAAGATTCTTTTACTGATTTAAGACTCATTTATATTCTCTAGTTTTTACTTCTGGTTGATTTTTGATCTTTACTGTTTTTATACTATTGTATTGTTCTTTTTTTGGTGTTCGTGTTCAGCGCTTTGGTCAATGAGAATTGTGTAAATGCGCTATACAGGTGCTGGTCATAGAATCAGACTATCCTGACGAAGTTGATTTATTTCAGTAATTCTATTCAAAAACTGAAACTTGTATATTAGATTCATTCATTACACACACACTGATATGTTTGCCAGCTCTAGGAAGAGTCTTGGTGGTTCCATTTTGGAATGAGGCTGTAACAAAAACAAAAACGTGAAGCGCTGTGAATACTTCCGGATGCACTGTATGTTGGGTAGATTTTTCCCAAAAACCCTCAAAAACATTTTTTTGTTAGATGGAATGAGTTTCTAAGATAAGATAAACGTGGAGAGAATAATAACCTAAGGAAAAAACAGCACACGGTGTGCCAAAATGTGCCCAAATGGTCAATGATAAGGTCCGCCTGGATTTCTATCAGCTAATACCTCTCTAACGTTTCTATACTTCATTTTGGTTCAGAAAATGTTCAGATCCTATTCTGTGGCTTTCTAGATGGTTTAGGCTGCAACTAGATACTTTCAAAGGAAGATTAACATTAGAAAGTGGATGGCTGCTATACAACAAAACAAGATGGCGCCGAGGTCGCCGCTCATGGCATGCCGTCTCTCACTGGGTCATTTGATTTGTTTGTTCTTGGTTTTGTTGTGCTCTTTGCAATCTGCCTGTACGCTACCTACATATGATCGGGGAACCTTACTGGAGTTAAATGTTACCTTCGCTCCGGAGCTGTCACTAAACCGGGCTGGCCATGGTCCATCGGATCCTTTGCTGGCTGGAATACCAGCGTTCCTTAGGCATCCGTTTGTTCCGTGCTGCGGAAGGAGGCGCCGGCGGCGTCGGGGAAAGCGAGGTGGGCGCCTCGTCAGGCTGCGAGCTAGCACGATCCGCTCCACTGAAGGTTTTATTCTGGGCAGCATTCCTGACAATTATCAGTTGGATCCAGCTAGACTGCACTGGACGCCGGTTCCGTGTCTGATTCCACAGGTGGGGGAAGGTTGGACCGCCGGCTCACGTCGTTCGCTGTTGCGGAAGCGCAGTTCACGGAAGGTAGCTGACCTGTTGAATCTATGAGAATTAGCAGGAGTGCAAGCCTCGGGCACCTCCCCGGCTGTTTCATCTGGTCGCCGCTTTGGGCTCATCAACGCCAGGTCGGTTATGAACAAGTCTCACATTCTGAATGACTTTATTAAAACTCATAACTTTGACGTCCTCGGCATAGTGGAAACATGGATCCCCCAGGGACACGTTAGTGTCCTGGCTGAAGTTTTACCAGATGGATATACCTGTTTTAATTCTCCCAGGGCTGTTGGCCGGGGAGGAGGCCTGGCCTGGGTCATTAAAGACTGTTTTTGCTGTCGCCAAATTGGCTTGAAAATGTCCTTCCATAGTTTTGAATATTCATTGTTTGACTTTGGACCATCTTCTAAATTTTTGGGGATGCTTATTTATCGTCCACCAAAATTTAATCTGGACTTTATAACTGACTTTGCTGATTTACTGTCAGTTTTTGTCCCAAGGTTTGATCATGTTGTTATTTTGGGTGATTTTAATATACACGTGTGTTGTCCAGATAAACCAATGGTTGATGAGTTCCTTAACATATTGGAGGTTTTTAACATTAGGGTGTGGAGCACTGGACCCATAAACAGGGTCATACCCTGGACATAGTCCTTTCTTTTGGGCTCCACTTTTCAGACGTGGATGTTAATGAAACAGTTTTTTCTGATCATTGTGCACTTCTGTTTGAACGTGATATTCCAGTTCAACAGTCTTCTATCACAGCACCAATCAGAATGTCACGTTTTTAAATGAACAGAAGTTGTTTGATTTTATTAGTGTGATGTCATTAAATTGGCCAATGTTATACTCTATGCCTATTAGCACAGAGTCCTTCATTGTCCAGTTTAACCAGTTATGTACACTGATTTTGGACGATTTGGCACCACTTTCTACCAGAAGCTCCAGGCCCAATGTAGAACGGTGGATCACTGATGCTGTTAAGTCAGTGTGGTAATTCCAGTCAGTAAAAAAACCACAGATCCAGTAACCGAGCACTATTTATTTAGCACTTCAAAAACGTTGAACATAACAGACTGAACCTGCCTCCTTGACTCGTCATCTTCTTCTCGAAACTTCTATCATGTGACCAGAACAGACCAATGACAAATACCCAGACTCTGTACATGGTTCCCCCTAGTGGATAAATCAGGTTACAACACTCCTCCCCCATAAAGTTCAAAACACCTTACATATTCAGTCTCTCTGGCGGTTTACGAGTGCGTTGAGATCTACGAACCATGCCTGGTATCTCATCTTGTACCACTGTCTCAGGTGTCCCTGGAACTGTCTTTGATACGTCCATCTCAGTTGACATCCCAGCGATGTCCTCTTGTCCACTCCCCTCGGGCATGTTTTCTTTTTGAACCACTTCCATCTCAGATGAGTCCGTCTGCACCCCAGATGCTGGATACAGTTCCAGAACATGGGACAATGGTANCACGCACACACTCGCATGCACACACACGCACACACTCGCATGCACACACACACACGCACACACACGCACACACACGCACACACTCGCATGCACACACACGCACACACTCGCATGCACACACACACGCATGCACACACGCACACACATACACGCACGCAAACACACGCACACATGCAAGCACGCACGCACACATACACACACACACCAGTTTCCTCCAGCAGTGGGCCCATTAGTCACTCTAAATTGTCAGTAGGTGTGAGTCTGCGTGTGTGTGTGTGAACGGTTGTCTGTCTTGTTCTTTTGTGAGGACTTGTGATGGACTTGGTTACATGCTGGTGAAAGTTTTCAGTCATCCAGGTCATGATGATCTAAAGGGTTCAAATGAAGGCAACTGGATTTCTTTGGTTTCTTGAAGATGTTTCGCTTCTCATCTGAGAAGCTTTGTCAATTCTGACTGGAATATGGAAGCGTCGCGCTTATTTGGCTACCTGTGTGGTACCGCCTCTTGTCCAATAACAGCTGGATATAGACACCTGCTCCCTGTGTCCCCAGACATGAACAAACAGGTACAGAAGATGCCTCTATGAAGGTTAAACTAATTTTATTCTTAAAACCAAGTTTTACGCTGGTGTAGCTTCATCCTGGATACTGTTGTTCCAGTTGACTTCTCTGTTGATCTCTAATTTTTAGTTTACATTTTTGCATTTCTTTTATTTTAAAGGCTTTTGTTACCCAAGATAACTGAATGCCCTTTCTGTTTTTAGGAAGAGGAGGCGTCGTATCTACAGAAAGCCCAAAGGTTATACTCACTGATGAACACTGTGACTGATAAGGTGAGAGGAGGCCGGGCTTAATTTTCATAGTCTCAAACACTGCAGCCGCTTTCATCAGACACACCATGCCAGCAAATCAGTGTAATACCAGGGTGTCCGCGGGGGTTTAAAAAGTATTAAAAAGTGATAAATAAAAATGGTCAAATTTAAGGCCATTAAAAGTGTTAAATTTGGTCTCAGAGGTATTATTTTTTCCAAATTAGGTATTATTTTTTCAGACTATCAGGTGTCCTATTCTGATTTAAATTCTATATGCTTAAGTTTGCGTTAGTTTGTTTAAATATGGGCTTTAGGGGTGCAAAGGATCTCTCTCTACGGTTCGGCACGCACGTGATCTGCGGATCGGTCACGTGGAAGACCGAGGCGCCACCTGTTCAATCCAAACGAGAAAAGCACAGCGGTGGTCATGGCTAGTGGAGGAGGAGAGGAGCTTAAAAATCCACCACCGGCATCGTTTAAGCCGCATGTATGGGGGCATTTTGGCTTCCCTGTAAAACACAAAGATGATACAAACAGCAAAAATGAACAACACACACATGCGCGTATCTCCAGCCTGACGGCGCAGCGCCGCACACACAAACGTCCGATCGCTATGAAAGCAGAAAGGGAGGTGCCGCGCGCAAAATGCCTGGGACAATTATTACGTTAACGTGATGGGACCTGAAGTATTGATGGAGACAAATCTGTAAACGAGGAGTAAAGAAAAACAAACAGCGCTTCAGAAAGTTGAGGAAATGAGTGAAAGCAGGACACGCAGGGAGTGAGCTTGGCTATGGCAAGCCGTTTTCACATTTAATCAGCAACCGGACCTCTCTGTAATTCCTATTTAGCAATACTTTCATTGACCCTAGTACTAATTGTGTTCTTATTAGTCAAAATAGCAAATGAAGACATCAACAGCTATGCTGTCATTAGTAGAAATTATAATAAAGGATATCCATAATAACAACGGCACTCTCACTCACCTCTCCCTGGGCCGGGGTGGTGGTCCCCCTATTTAAAAAGGGGGACCGCAGGGTGTGTTCCAACTACAGGGGGATCACACTCCTGAGCCTCCCTGGTAAGGTCTATTCAGGGGTTCTGGAGAGGAGGGTCCGTCGGATAGTGGAACCTCGGATTCAGGAGGAGCAATGTGGTTTTCGTCCTGGCCGTGGAACACTGGACCAGCTCTATACCCTTGGGGGGGTCCTGGAGGGTGCGTGGGAGTTCGCCCAACCAATCTACATGTGTTTTGTGGATTTGGAGAAGGCGTTCGACCGCGTCCCTCGGGGGGCCCTGTGGGGGCTACTCTGGGAGTATGGGGTACCAGGCCCCTTGATACGGGCTGTTAGGTCCCTGTACGACCAGTGTCAGAGCTTGGTCCGCATTGCCGGCAGTAAGTCGGGCTCGTTTCCAGTGAGAGTCGGACTCCGCCAAGGCTGCCCTTTGTCACCGATTCTGTTCATAACTTTTATGGACAGAATTTCTAGGTGCAGCCAAGGTGGTGAGGGGATCCGTTTTGGTGGCCTAAGGATCAGGTCTCTGCTTTTTGCAGATGATGTGGTCCTGTTGGCTTCCTCAGAACGTGATCTCCGGCTTTCGCTGGAGCAGTTCGCAGCCGGGTGTGAAGCAGCTGGGATGAGAATCAGCTCCTCTAAATCCGAGACCATGGTCTTGAGTCGGAAAAGGGTAGAATGCCTTCTCCAGGTCAGGGACGAGGTCCTGCCCCAAGTGGAGGAGTTTAAGTATCTCGGGGTCTTGTTCACGAGTGAGGGAAGGGTGGAGCGTGAGATCGACAGGCGGATTGGTGCTGCATCTGCAGTGATG
>SSNS01000047.1:2455692-2487297 GCA_006937985.1 Aphyosemion australe
GACAAAATTGGCAACTGACTGACCTGTTTTCCTGAACAGACTGTGGAACTTGAAACGCTGCACTATCACAGACGGTTTTGGATTGTGGTGGTTCCCGACGAGCTTGACTATTTCCTCATACGAAAGTTCTCCTGGTTTCCGTGGCGTTGCTAAATTCCTTATAAGCTTATAAGTTTTTGCTCCACACACACTCAGGAGAATGGCGCGCTTCTTCTGCTCCTCTGTGATACCATTTGCGAAGAAAAAATGTCCCAACCTTTCCTCGTATTCAGTCCAGTCCTCGTCTCCTTCCACAAACTCTCCAACCACCCCGAACATGGCCATCTGGGCCGGCTGTAAGAACGCACTTTGCCCTTCCTCCTCCGACAATGCGGGTCCTCCAGCGGCACGAACCTCCGCTTCCCCGACACTCATGCAGCAGCAGCCGGGTGTGTCGAACGCCGAACAGCTCTTCGACACCCAGACGAGAAAAAAAAATTCACCTCGTCGCCAAAAATATGTGGTAATTCCAGTCAGTAAAAAAACCACAGATCCAGTAACCGAGCACTATTTATTTAGCACTTCAAAAACGTTGAACATAACAGACTGAACCTGCCTCCTTGACTCGTCATCTTCTTCTCGAAACTTCTATCATGTGACCAGAACAGACCAATGACAAATACCCAGACTCTGTACATGGTTCCCCCTAGTGGATAAATCAGGTTACAACAGTCAGCTAGGCGTGAATGTAGAAGAGCAGAAAGAAAATGGAAGAAAGATAGACTTCAAGTCTCCTTGGATTGGTTCAGAGAGAAGCTGAGATGCTATAATGATGCTGTTAAAAAAGCAAGAAATGATTATTTCTCAAACATGATCTCTTCAGCAGCAGGAGATCAGCGTATTCTCTTCAGGACTTTAAGCTCTGTCCTTGATCCTGTCTCTGGTACCAATGGCATGGAGCCATCAGTGGGAAACTGTGAGGAGTTTGTATCTTACTTTCTAGAAAAAGTTGAAGTTGCGAGGTCGGCCTCCTGTCAGATCTCAGCTGATAATGTGCCTGCTCCTTCTTGCCCCTCTGCGTTTTTAAGCTCTTTTACACAGGTAACCTTGCCTGAGCTGGAGAAGATTGTCTCACGGCTAAAACCTGCTGGCTCTCCACGTGATGTTATGCCAGCTTGGTTTTTTAAGATGGCTTTTTCTGCTCTTGCCCCCCCCTGTTTTAACTATAATCAATAGCAGTTTAACTTCCAGCACAGTACCAAGGGAGTTTAAACATGCTGTTGGGCGGCCACTATTAAAGAAACCAGGGAGTGACACTGAAATTTGTTCCAGCTATAGGCCAATTTCAAATCTACCATTTTGTGCTAAAATACTTGAGCGTGTTGTGTATTTGCAGCTTCAGTCCTTCTTCGCCCAGAATGAAATCTTGGAACCAGTTCAGTCTGGCTTCAGGACTGGACACAGCACTGAAACTGCCCTCTTAAAAATTTAAATGATGTGTTTTTAGCAACTGATGCTGGTGAGGCAGTGGTTCTGCTGCTGTTGGACTTGACAGCGGCAAGCGGAACGCATCATCATGATGAGACGTATGTAGGAGAACTCTGCTTAGATCGACCAACAATGTACTAGCTTATTAAATAATTTCTCAATCACTTTTACTTCTGCTGAGTCTCAAAAGGAGGTATAACCTTGATAGAAGCTATCGACCCAGCGGTGCCGCTGTTCCTGACTTACCGCTGGAAGACGGCTTAATATTTCCATGGATGACGTGGCAGACCCCAACAAACAACTCGGGATGCAACGCGGAAAAAGAAATGCAAAACATGATTCAGCGGACAAAATACAACAGTTGGAACCCTGCGACGCTATAAAGGACACAGTAAGCAAACAGATTGACGCACTTTTTCAAGATCGTAACTTTATCTGCAAAATCAGTCAACTGCTGGTGGACTCTCTGATTGAGCCCATAAAACGTGCGATCACAGATTCCATAGCGGAATCTGTCAGAGACTCTTTGAAACATGAATGGGGAGATATGATGGACAAAATAAATGAGCTACAAAATAAATATAATAACATTGAGGACGTTTTGGATGAGCAAGAGCAGTACTCAAGACAAAACTGCCTTGTCGTCTATGGTGTTCCTGAAAATGATCATGAAAACACAAATAACGTTGTAATGGATATTATCAAAAATAACCTCAACATCGAAGTGGGTCCTGGGGACATTGACAGAAGCCACCGCCTTGGGCCTAAATCCAACGAGAGGGATAAACCAAGAAGAATAATCATCAAGTTTGCCCACTATAACATCAGGGACATGGTTTATAAAGCGAAGAAAAGGCTCAAGGGGGCAACACCAAAGATGTATATTTTGGAGAGTCTGACTGTGAAGCGGGCAAAATTGTTGGAAGAGCTTCGAAAGAGACATAAAGACAACTTGACTGCCAGCTGGACTCAGAATGGGCGACTCTATCTGCTCACCAGAGGTAATCAGCGGCATGTTATCTCCAAACTGTCTGATGCCAAAAAGCTGCTTCTATATTAAAAAAATGAACTTGAGATTGGCATTGTAAGTAGTACAGAAGTTGTTTGGTCAGATCTAGCATTTGAACAAAACTACAACTTTTAATACTTTCTGTGTGTGAGTTGGTGTGTGTTGTGTGTGTGTTTGTGTGTGGATTGTGGGTGTTTTATATATACATACTGAGGGTTAGATATAGTAGACTGTTACAGTTTTACCAGTGTAGGATATAGGTTGTAGGTTAATATCGTTTGCATTCATATTTATGAATACTGCACCTGTTTTGAACATGTATGAAACTATGTACACATCAGAGAATCAGAAAATATACAATCTTGCATTACATGGGATATGATGACATGGAAATTGAATTTGGTGAAGTATCTGAACAGCATTGCTTTGACAATTTAAATTGCAAGAAGGTTACACCTGAAAATTTATCAGCGTTTAAAATTTATCCCTTTTCATTATTACATCTTAACATAAGGAGCCTAGTAAAACATCATGATGACTTACTTTCTCTGTTAGCTAGTCTGGACCATAAGTTCAACATTGTAGGATGTACTGAAACCTGGGTGAATGATAGTACATATTTGGATTCACTAAACCTAGATGGCTATGTCTTGTATTGTAGAAATAGAATGGGTAGAAAAGGTGGAGGTGTCTGTATATATGCCAATATACACAATTCTGTAATAGCTCGGGATGATTTATCTTTAGACGATGGATTTTCTGACTCCTTGTTTATTGAATTAGATATAAAAAACGAGAAAAATATTATTGTTGGAGTGATTTATCGACCTCCAGATTCTGATGTAAATCTATTCCTAAACGGTCTTGCTGAACTCTTTAATAGACTTAATAATTGCAACAAAAACTGTTTTATTCTTGGAGACTTTAACATTAATCTTGCCCTAGAAAATAATATAAAAACAGAGTTTTTAAATTGTCTCTATGCTTCATATTATTTTCCTTCAATAAATTTATATACCAGGGAAACAGTATCTAGTAAATCTATCATTGATAATATTATTACAAACATACAACACGCCTGTTTTGACTCTGGTGTCATATTGTCAGATATCTCAGATCATTTTCCTATTGTACTATTTGCTGATCTTGGAAGACAATCAAATGAATTATCCTTAAAAACAAAAGTTAAAGTGTTATCTGAAAGAAATTTAAGTTTATTTAAAGAACATATTAAAGCAAAAAGATGGAATTCTGTTTACGATTGCACTACTTCAGATGATGCCTACAACACACTCATACAAGAGATAGTTGAAAGCATAAGGAACATTATTCCCCAAAAAGTAAATAAAATAGTCTCTAGTAAGCAGGAAAAATGGCTTACCAAAGGCATCCTAACATCTATTAAAACAAAAAATAAACTATATAAACTTTATGTGAAGAATCCAACAAATGAAAATAAAGACAGATATCGCAAATATAAAAATAAATTGACCAGTTTGATAAGAGGGAGTAGGAGGAACCAAAATATACAAGATTTAAAGGCTGCCCATGGGGATCAAAAGAAATGCTGGAAAGTATTAAATCAAGTCCTTAGCAGGGGCAAAAAAATAGCTGTCCTTCCTGACACTAAATGTGAACTTAGAGAAGAAGATCTTGCTAACAGTTTTAATAATTATATCAATTCCATAGGAGAATGGTTGTCTAATAAAATAAAGCCACCAGGGGGAGCCAAATATCAACAGTATTTAAAAGGAAATTATTCTAAATCAATTTTTATGAGGCCGACTGATGAAACTGAAGTACTTAAAATTATACTGGGAATGAAAAATTCTTATACAGAAGGGGTGGATGGTATTTGTAGCAAAATCATAAAATATATTGCTCTTGAAATTGCTGAACCACTTACTTATTGTATAAATCTGTCATTAATACAGGGGGTTGTGCCAAGAAAAATTAAAACTGCAAAAATAATCCCAGTATATAAAACTGGGGATAAAAACAGTATAAACAACTATCGACCCATATCTATATTGCCTACTCTCTCTAAAGTATTAGTATATAATAGTATATAACAGGTTGTATGACTATTTGGATAGGTTGGATATACTTACATCTTCTCAGTATGGATTCAGAAAAAAGAGTACAACATGCACTGCAATTCTCGATCTCATTGAGAAAGTAAATGATGCAGTTGACAGAGGTGAATGTGGAGTGGGTATTTTCCTAGATTTATCGAAAGCATTTGATACTATAGATCCTGAAATTTTGCTGGGGAAACTTGAACATTATGGAGTCAGAGGAATTGCGCTTAAATGGTTTAGAAGTTATCTATCTGAAAGGGAGCAATATGTACAAATATACAGTAGTAAATCTCAAATTAAAAAGATTAAATGCGGAGTACCACAGGGATCTATTTTAGGTCCTCTTCTATTTATTATTTATATAAATGACTTTATAAACTCATCTGATATATTACATAAAATTATTTTTGCAGACGACACAAACTTATTCTTTTCTCATAAAACCCTTGATACTCTTCAAAAAATAGTAAATGATGAATTAATTAAAGTAGATACTTGGTTTAGATGTAATAAATTATCTTTAAACATTGATAAAACCTATTGGATTATGTTTCGTTCTAACAGAACTCGTAAAAATATTGAACATGTAAGCATTAAGATTAGTGGAAAGGTTATTAAAAGAGTTAAACATACAAAATTCCTAGGAATATTTATTGATGAATTTTGTAATTTTAAAAAACATATTGATGAATTAACAACAAAATTATCTAAATATGTTGGTTTGTTCTATAAAATTCGACATTACCTTTCTCTTGAAGCTCTCATGATATTGTATCAAACTCTTTTTGAACCACATTTAAATTACTGTAATATCATATGGTGTAACACATATCCAAGCTATCTTAACAAATTACTTGCCTTGCAAAAGAAAGTCATACGTGTTATATCATGGTCTGACTTTAATGCTCCCTCCGATCCGCTTTTCTACAGGCTCAAGCTCTTGAAGCTTATCGAGAGTAACTTCTTTCACAATGCATGCATGATGTATAAGGTGGTACATAGACAAAATGAAAGACTCTGTCAACTTATCCCTATAACCTATTTGACACATGAACATAATACTAGAAGAGAAAATAAGCTGAAGGGGAAAAATCGTAAATTGAAATGTACTAACTTCAGTATTGCATGTAAAGGCCCAGTGATTTGGAATAAAATTGACAGTAAAACAAAAACTTCATCGTCCCTATACACATTTAAGAAACTTTTGAAAAATGAACTATTACTACATTATGCTTTCACTAACCCTAAAAAGGATGTTGAACTAAAATAAAACCGAATGTAAACTGAATGTAAACAAGTATGTAATATAAACCGTAAATTGTCATTATCAGGTGAAATATCTTGTCCAAATTATGATTGAATGTAAGAATGAACTCTCTTGCCTTAAATAAGTTGATGTGTTGGAAAGATTCCTGTGAATAGATGCAGGACTAGATAATAGGTTAACATTGATAAGTGAGAATTATGTTATAATTACAATATATAACGTGATGCATAACGAGTGTAGGTTTAGGTGTGGGTGTGTTGGGTAGGATAATCTTGTTTTGGGGATGGTTTAATGTTCTGTATTGTAAATGTAATGTGTTTAAGTCTGGGTTTTCCTTTATAAGCTAACGTTGCTTCTTGGGAAGTTCCCTTCATAAAAATCTAACATTGGAAATTCAATTGGGGTATGACCTGCCTAAAATGTTGATTTATTATTATTTTTAATCTACTTAAATCTTGTAAAAATGGGTCAGATTCAATTTAAGTTTTGGTTCTTTAATGTAATCTGGAATCTCTGGTGTTTTTCTATTATCATGTTGTTATTGTTGTTGTTAAACTTGTCAATAAAAAAAAAAATAAAAAAAAAAATTTGATACTGTTGACCATCAGATCTTGTTGAATCGATTGGAACATTGGGTGGGGCTCTCTGGTTCTGTGTTGGAGTGGATGAGTCTAATCGCCTATCTGTCTTATTATCTGTCTGTCTGCCTGATTACCTTTCTGTTTGTTTGATCACCTGTCTGTCTACTTACCTGTCTGTGTGTCTCACCATCTTTGTCAGGGAAGTGAATTCCAGATGGGCATGAAGCTGGAGGCAGTGGACAAGAAGAACCCTGGACTCGTATGTGTTGCTTCTATTGCTGATGTCATCAACAATCGATTTCTGGTTCACTTTGACAACTGGGACGACACGTATGATTACTGGTGAGAATGACAGGCGACACACAGACAAAAGGAAAGTCAGATGACAAATAGGCGGCTGCAGAACATGTGGCAGGTGCTCTAACAGCTTCACTAATGTTACGGCTCGAGTCCAAAATGGTTCCTAGTCCTGTCTTCCCTCTAAATTCATCAAAGCTCAACCTCCAGAATAACAGAGAATAAAAAATTTGAAGATTTAGCAAATTTCTTTACAACATAAACAAAAAGACTAAAATATGACATAGTGTGGCAGGCCACCAGGAGGCTCCACTCACACCCAGAAAAGAGGATGCGAACCGGATGTGATGTGTGAGCTGTATGTATATATCTTGCACGTTGTTCTGTAGTACTGATCAGTTGGAGTGATTAAAAGATGTGATCAGACCTACTCACGTGTCGTCCCTGACTTCCTCCACAATAGTGTGTTTTGTGCGTTCATTCTGTGGGTCCTTTCATATATGACTTGGTTCTTTTTCAAACACAGATAAAAGATAGTTTTACCGTTTTTTGCTGACGTTTCGACCACCAAACGATAAACGGAGAAGGACGTGAAGTCTGAGGATGACCACAGCTGGTGGTCGAAACGTCAGCAAAGAAAGGTAAAACCATCTTTTATCTGTGTTTGAAAAAGAACCAAGTCATATATGACATAGTGGTTACCGGGCTTTACTCTGTGCTGAAGCAGCTGGTGAGATGGTAAAATGGTGGACTTGAGCCAGATTTTCAGAGTTATAGACCCACACACACACACACATACACACTCACACACACACACACACACTCACAACCAGCAGCCCCCACCCCACTCCCGTCTCTGAGCTGAGAATAAAAATGATAACCTTAATGAACATTTATACACTGCTCACAAAAATGAAAGGAACCCTTTAAAGAAACACATTAGATACATCAGATCTCAATATGAAGTTGGATATCTATACAAATAACGACAGGGCAATGTCTTAGGAACAAAAGGATGCCAAGTCTTTTAATGGAAATAAAAGTGTTCAGCCTACAGAGGGCTCAATTGTGTAGACACCCTAAAATCAGAGTGAAATGAAGATGTGGCAGGCTAGTCCATTATTTCAAAAACTTCATTTCTGCAACTCAAAATGCTTTTCAGTATCTTGTGTGGCCCCCACGAGCTTGTGTGCATGCTTGACAACGTCGGGGCATGCTCCTAATGAGACAACGGATGGTGTCTTGTGGCATTTCCTCCCAGATCTGTGTGAGGGCATCCCTGAGCTCTTGTACAGTCTGAGGAGCAACCTGGCGCCGCCTAATGGACCCAAACATAATGTCCCACAGATGTTCTATTGGGTTTAAGTCAGGGGATCGTGAAGGCCATTCAATTGTTTCAATTCCTTCATCCTCCAGGTACTGCCTGCATACTCTTGCCACATGAGGCCGGGCATTGTCGTGCATTAGGAGAAAACCAGGACCTACTGCATCAGCGTAGGGTCTGACAAAGGGTTCAAGGATTTCATCTGGATACCTTATGGCAGTCAGAGCACCATTTCCTAGGCAGTAGAGGTCTGTGCGTCCCTCCATGGATATGCCTCCCCAGACCATCACTGACCCACCACCAAACCTGTCATGTTGAACGACGTTGCAGGCAGCATAACGTTCTCCTTGTCTTCTCCAGACTCTTTCACGTCTATCACAGGTGCTCAGGGTGAACCTGCTCTCGTCTGTAAAAAGTACAGGGCGCCAGTGGCGGACTTGCCAATTCTGGTGTTCTTGAGCAAATGCCAGTGGAGCTCTACGGTGCTGGGCAGTGAGCACAGGGCCCACTACAGGACGTCGGGCCCTCAGGCCATCTTCATGAAGTCTGTTCCTGATTGTTTGGGTAGAGACATTCACACCAGTGGCCCTCTGGAGGTCATTCTGTAGGGCACGAGCAGTGCTCAGCCTGTTCCGCCTTGCACAAAGGAGCAGGTATCGGTCCTGCTGATGGGTTGTGGACCTTCTACGGCCCTGTCCAGCTCTCCGAGAATAACCGCCAGTCTCCTGAAATCTCCTCCATGTTCTGGAGATTGTGCTGGGAGACACATTAAACCTTCTTGCTGCAGCACGTGTGGATGTGCCATCCTGGAGAAGTTGGACAACCTGTGCAACTTCTGTAGGGTTAAGGAATCGCCTCATGCTGCCAGTAGAGATAATTACTCAAGCCAAAACTAGCACGAGTGGAAAACCAGCCAAAAAAGATCAAGAGGGAGAAACTTGAAATGACCTCCACATGTTAAACCAGTCCTGTTTTGAGGGTTTTGTAATTGTTGCCACTTTAGTGCACCTGTCGTTAAGTCCATGAACACCAATACAGCTGAAAGTGATTAACAATGCCCTCAGCTGCTTCATCAACCAGAAAATTATCAGACAGGTTTCATTGATTTCATGCCAGGCCCAATTAAAAAAAGTGTTCCTTTAATTTTTGTGAGCAGTGTAGTTTTTAACATATCACACTACAACAGCGTGTCCATTCGTAATCAAACCAAAACTTAAACCCTGCCCCACATCACACCGGGCACCTGTTGGGTTTCCTTAAACCGGCTCGCTCCAATGGAACTTGGCCAAGAGGCTGATATGTGTGTGATGTAATTAACAGTATCTGACATTTGCAGCCTAATGCCACTTTGGGTTAAATGTTCCCCTTAGATCTGGAGTATCTCAGCGAACCCTGAGCACCACAATGCAGCTGTTTTAGATGGTATCAATGATTATTGCCATCTTCCTTTTTGCCTCCATCTGACAACTACTTTTTATGTTTATCATTTCATTTTTTATGCCCGCTAGAAAAGAGTAGCAGGAGAAGGTGTTGGTGCCTTAGAGGAAACATCATTTGACCAAAACACACCTAAAGGTTTTAAATCAAATGGTTGAGGTCAATAGTTGTTTTATACACAGCAAATTCAGCATGCTCAAATTAACACTGTCAGAGTTGATTTCAACACTTTTAAAGTGTCTATATGGGTCCACAGCAGTAGGAGTTAATTTAACTCTTTTTGGAGAGTTGGTACTTTAACTCTGATTTAGTGTCAAAAACCAACTCTTGTGGAGTTGACAATTTAACACTGGTGTTGGAGTTAATATAGTAACTCTTAACACCAGCGTTAATTGTCAACTCCAGAAGAGTTGGTTTTTGACACTAAATCAGAGTTAAAGCACCAACTCTCCAAAAAGAGTTAAATTAACTCCTACTGCTGTGGACCCATATAGACACTTTAAAAGTGTTGAAATCAACTCTGACAGTGTTAATTTGAGCATGTCGTTGTGTAACAGCCACACTGAAAAACACCAGCTAACGCATGCTCTGTACACCTCTTGACTGTGGACAGCCAGTGAGAGAGGACCACAAGGAGCAGAGTTGATTGATTGATTGATTGATTGATTATTTTTTATTTCAAGCCACTTGCCAGTTGTGCACAATTGTAATAAGTCAATGTATATACATATATATACACACATACACACATACATACATATATATATACATATAAATATACCCACATACATACATACATACATATACTCACACACATATAAACACAAATTCCATACAAATGTAAGAGCTTGAAATGGAGTGGGATGAAGAAAACTTATTTACTCCCACCCCCCATTGCATTCCATACTATTCATTTGATTGCTTTAGGGCTGGGCGATTAATTGAATTTTAATCTCAATTACGATATGGATTTTTAACGATCATGAACAGAAAAAAATCCGATTTTTTTTGTTCCGTTCATTTGTTTCCCCCGTGCTGATTTGTGTGTAACACAGCGCGGCACCACATGTAAGCCTGTGACGACACCAGTCTCTCACACGGACCCCCAAATTCCACTATCTCCGCTCCGCTCCGGATGGCGGAACGGCGGGCGGTGCACTGCACCGCACGGCCGCAGTAGTGGAACAGCTCTGATTGACTACAAAGGAACCGTTTTTGCTGCGGAGTTCGTGCCGGAGCGGAGCGGAGATAGTGGAATTTGGGGGTGATAGCCACGTTGTGTGAGGCACAACACAACACAGCGCCGCGAGTCCGGGAGACTGTCTCCCCACAGCCAGCCCCATGTGTGCTCGTCTTCAGCAGCGGTGCTAAAGAAGTTTCAAGCAAGGCTAGTGTGTTAGCAGCCACGCAGGGGGAGATAATGGCCGAAGAAAGACAACCGCTGGTAGAGAAAAAAGGAAAAATCGCTTCTGTGGTGTGGAAACACTTCGGGTTCGAGGAAGCAGATGTGTGTCAGCAAACAATAATATGTAAATATTGCCATGCCGTGGTGCTTGCGCCACAAAGCAACACGACAAATCTTTTTAACCACTTAAAGTGGTCACACAAAGTGATATATGATCAGGCACTGAAAGAACAAAGAGAAGAAAACCGTCTCAACCCCGACAGCTTCCACTTCCCAAACATCCATTGAGAACACCCTCTACAACGCAACAAAATACCCCACAAGCTCTCGAAGACACAAAGAAATAACAAACGCCATTGCTTTTTAATACCGTGTGTTTTTGTACATTTCAGTTGTTGTTGCACTTTAGCCAAAGTTACACTTTTAGTTTGGGAGAATTATAAGTCAGTTTTGCTAAATGTCTGTAAAGCTACAGAATAGATGATAAATGTTAAAAAGTCAATGTTATGTTCAATAAATGACTTTAATCAAAGTTACTGAATAATCGTGTTAAATAATCGAGATATCAATTTCATTCAAAATAATCGTGATTATCATTTTTGCCATAATCGTGCAGCCCTAGTGGGTGGGCAGAAAGCGTCCAGGCCGGGCTGAAGAAATGAAAAACAGCACAAAAGGGATAATAGCAAATTGACAGGGTGACAGACGAACGCTCTGCAAATACCTGCCTGTTTTTTTTCCAAGTAGGTGAAGAAAAAGTTTTGTAGATGACATGAACAATAAATCCTTCTGAGGTAAACACAGGTAGATTCTTCTGTGCTGGTTGTTTAGCTGCTTATGGGTTGATATTTCCAACACACGAACGACGGCGGTGGAGTCAGATTCTGGTTTTAACCTCTCAAAGTGATGGGAGTCTTTTTTTTTTATTCGGGTAAAATTGGCTCTCGGTTGTAATTTTTAAAAACAATAACTAACATTATTCATGTTCAGGTTATATTAGGATGAGGTCATAAACCTTTTGTTCAATCATCTCCTGTTTTGTGGAATTTTCTAAGTTTCCTGTTTTCTTTAATTCATGTTTCAGTTTGATGAAAAAACTAAAATGTGCTCCAGGAAGTGGTTAATCAGTCCTGCAGTGCTTTATACTGGTGTTGACGTTTTAAAATAAATGTGTCATTTTACCTGAAGGTACAACAAAATCCCACCAAGCAACTTTGCACCACAGGTAAAACATCAAGAGGTAGACCAACATGGAAAAATATGATGTAAACACAGTAAAATGGTGCAAAAACACATCAGTGTAATTAGGAAGAAAATCAGGATAAAAACACATTAAAGAATGTAAAAAACATGAGGTAGATGAGGTTTAGGTAGATTAGTATTAGCACAAGTATAAAAGGTGCAAAAGCAAATGAGTGACGGTGCATATGAAAATGTGCACAATATACTATGTGCTTGCATGTGTGTGTATGTGTGTGTGTTTGTTTTGCCGGGAGTATTTGAATTTCTGATGGCCGTGGGGAAGAAGCTGTTGGTCATGGTGGTGGTGTGTGACCTGGTTGACCTGAAGCGCTTCCCTGATGGTAGCAGCTGAAACGGGGTGGGCGGGGTCCCCACCAGTTATGGCTTTGGTTCTCCTGAGGCTGCAGAATGTTGAGATTTAAAATTAAATCCATTAAATCCAAATTCNCACACACACACACACACACACACACACACACACACACTGCCATGTCTTGTTTAAGCTGCCATCAGTAATAGGCCTCTGAATTACAGTGTGTCACAGCCGTATAGCATAAATTGTGTGTTTGTCAAGTGGCTACTGATGGTTGCAAAGGTTAAATATCCAGTCTGCTCTTTTTTTCTCGCTGATGGTGATTTGAGGGCTCTTGTTGGAGGCGACTTGATTGCGTTTGTGATTTGTGGGTGGATTGCTTACATTAACAATGTCCTGAGATTCACCATATAATTTGTTTTGACCAAAATTCAATTATTAATAGTTTACAGTACAGTAAGTGAGTTCAATTTCCATTTCCATACATCATGTACTTTGACCAGACCAGTTTTTTAAATGTTAATTTAAACTGAATAATATTTACACATTGCTTGAGCTGAGTTTCCAATCGGTTCCACATTTTGACACCACACACAGACACACAAAAGCTTTTTCTGGTAGTTCTTACCGCTGGGAATGTAAAGCTACCACAACCCCTCAGATTATACCTCCCTACATTTTGTATAAATAGTTTTTGAATAGTGGAGGGTAAAATTTTTTTACTAGCTTTATAAAGTATTTGTGCAGTATAAAAATCAACTAAATCAAAAAATTTTAATAGTTTGGACTGCAAAAATAAAATGTTAGTGTGATGAAAAAAATTTACTTTGTGTATGACCCTTACAGCCCGTTTTTGGAGAATAAAGAGGGGTTGTAGTGAACTTTTATAGTTATTGCCCCAAATCTCTATACCGTATGTTAAGTATGGCAGCACTAATGAACAATACAGTAAGTGAAGTGCGTTATAATCTAAGAAATATTTTACTTTATTAATAATTGATACGTTTTTAGAGACCTTACTTTGTATGTGATTGATGTGAGATTTCCAACTTACTTTACTATCGATAGTTATTCCCAAGAATTTAATCGTCAAAACAGACTCTAACACAACACCATCAATATTTATTACTCGTTCTAATTTTTCTTTATGATTACCGAAAAACAATATTTTTGTTTTATCTAAATTGAGGGATAATTTATTATTATCCATCCATGTTTTTAATTTAAGTAATTCATTATTAATATTATTTATTAAATCACTATGGTTCTCACTGGAATAAAAAATATTGGTGTCGTCTGCAAAAATAATTAATTTTAACAACTTGGATACATTAAAAATATCATTAATATATAAATTAAACAACTTTGGACCTAGTATTGATCCCTGTGGTACCCCACAAGTAATGCTCAAACACCCTGATGTAAAGTTACCTATTTTCACGTATTGTTGCCTCTCTACTAAATAACTTTGAATCCAACTGAAAGCCACTCCCCTAATTCCATATCTTTCTAATTTTTTGAGTAATATGTCGTGATTAATCGTATCAAAAGCTTTTTTCAAATCAATAAAAATTCCAGCCGCATATTTCTTTTTATCAAGACTATTTGTGATCTCTTCTACTGCATCCAATATTGCCATAGCTGTAGATCTTGCTGACCTAAAACCATACTGACTTTCATTAATTATATTGTATTTCTCTATAAAGTTATCTAATCTGTTGTTATAAAGTTTCTCTAAAATTTTAGAAAACTGAGGAAGCAGAGAGATTGGTCTGTAATTAGTGAAGATATGTTTATTTCCATGTTTATACAATGGTATTACTTTTGCTATTTTCATATTATTTGGAAAGGTTCCTGTTTCAAATGACAAATTACATATGTAAGTTAGAGGTTTGGAGATACTACGTATTATTGTTTTAATCAATAACTTTGTTTTTGTTACAGAAGAAAGCTGTGAGAATTATACATAAAGAAGGTGTGAGAGAACATACTAACAGATTGTTTATTCAATCAAAAATTATGAAATTCAGGGATTTGGTCAATTTAAAAACTCTACTAATTATGTTAAAGGCAAAAAAGATGTTACTTCCAATGAACTTACAGAAGTTTTTTGTTTTGATTCCAAGTGATGGAAAACATAGAAAGAAGTCTGAGTTTAAGAGAATATTTGTACGAACAACATTAAAACAAATGTGTATTTTAGTATATGGAGTAAAATTATGGAATAACTTGGATGAAGACTTGAAAAAATGTTCAACTACTGATCAATTTAAGAAAGTTTATAAAGACAAAACGATAAAATCCTATTATTTGATAAGTTAATGACGGTGGATATTGATATGATTTAATTGTGATATTGGGTGCACAGAAAAGAAAGATGTATGCTTGGTTGTATTTAAGGCCATTTTGTAAATTGTTCTGTATTCAGTAGAAGGGGTAGGTTATATAAGATTTTTCTTCTTCCTCCCCTTTTTTCACTTGGAAGAATTGTGTTGATTATTGTATTGAGAATTAGTGATGAATGACATTTGCCAAGTGGAAATAAACTGTCAAACATAAACTGTCAAACAAATGTCATATCTATATCGAAGCAATCTGTGGATAATTTATTTTCACACTTACTAACAGTCGCTATTAATTGTGCTTCAGTTACTCCTGACAAAAACATTGTATTTGGATTCCTTTCTATATGTAAATCATCAACTGTGCTACGCTTAGGGATATTCTCTGCCAAGTCTGGTCCAACTTTTACAAAATAATTATTTAAACTATTCACAATTTCATTCATATTATAGTTATTACTGTTATTATAAACAAAGTAGTCTGGATATGAATATTTTTTTATATTCCCTTTAATTATATTATTTATTATTCCCCACACCTTTTTTGTATTATTCTTATTCCTATTTAATAGGTTGGTATAATATAACTTCTTACTAGTTCTAAATATATCAGTCAGTTTGTTTTTATATTTTTTATATTTGTATTCAGATTCTTCCGACCTTGTTCGAATAAAGTGCCTATATAAAGCATTTTTCTTCTTACAAGCATTCTGTAATCCCTTAGTTAACCATGGACATTTAATAGATGTATTGTTTTTGCTAATTTGATGAATTGGACAATTTGTGTTAAGTGCAGAATTGAAGATTTCCAAAAATTTATCAAAAGCATTATTCACATTTTTTTCTATATAAACAGTGTTCCAGTCATGCTCTATTAAGTCATTGTAAAGTGAATTCATTGCTTCCTCTGTTCTTACTCGTTTAAATATGGGTTCCTCAATTAATTTCTGGTAACTAAAGTTATCATCATAGATTGTGAAAACAGGCAGATGATCAGTTATGTCACATACCATTAAACTCACATTTATAGACTCTGTATTATTTGTGAAAATATTATCTATCAGCGTAGCACTTTGTGAAGTAATTCTACTTGGTCTTGTTATAGTTGGAAACAAACCCAGGCTATACATCCTATTAATAAAGTCGTCAGTTGTTTTATGTTTATTTGGGTTTAACAAATCTATGTTGAAGTCTCCACAAATAAATATTTTTTTATTACCTATTCCAGAAAACATTTTTTCCATCCAATCTGAAAATACTTGTAGACTTGAGCCTGGAGACCTATATAGACAACTTATAATAACATTTCTCTTCTTTTCTTTATAAAAGAGTCCTGAGCATTTAGTGTGAACCATGCTCCACTTCTTTATTGTGACAGTGGAACGGCACAGCAGTGCCATTCATGTGACCAGCCTCCTCACTTATGGTGCCAACATGACACAACAAGTAACACCACATTTGCAACAGTGAACAAAGTAATAACTAAGAACAACACAACCCCCCAAAAATATCCATCCATCCATCCATCCATCCATTTTCATCCGCTTATCCGGAGTCGGGTCGCGGGGACAGCAGCTTATGGAGGGAGGCCCAGACTTCCCTCTCCCCAGCCACTTGGGCCAGCTCCTCCGGGGGAATCCCAAGGCGTTCCCAGGCCAGCCGAGAGACATAATCTCTCCAGCGTGTCCTGGGTCTTCCTTTGGGTCTCCTCCCGGTTGGACGTGCCCGGAAAACCTCACCAGGGAGGCGTCCAGGAGGCATCCTAACCAGATGCCCGAGCCACCTCAACTGGCTCCTCTCGATGTGGAGGAGCAGCAGGTCTACTCCGAGCCCCTCCCGGATGACCGAGCTTCTCACCCTATCTCTAAGGGAGAGCCCAGACACCCTGCAGAGAAAACTCATTTCGGCCGCTTGTATCCGTGATCTCGTTCTTTCGGTCACTACCCAAAGCTCGTGACCATAGGTGAGGGTAGGAACGTAGATCGACCGGTAAATCGAGAGCTTCGCCTTTCGGCTCAGCTCTCTCTTCACCACAACAGACCGGTACAACGCCCCCATCACTGCAGACGCAGCACCAATCCGCCTGTCGATCTCACGCTCCACCCTTCCCTCACTTGTGAACAAGACCCCAAGATACTTGAACTCCTCCACTTGGGGCAGGACCTTGTCCCTGACCTGGAGAAGGCATTCCACCCTTTTCCGACTCAAGACCATGGTCTCGGATTTAGAGGAGCTGATTCTCATCCCAGCTGCTTCACACTCAGCTGCGAACTGCTCCAGCGAAAGCCGGAGATCACGTTCTGATGAAGCCAACAGGACCACATCATCTGCAAAAAGCAGAGACCTGATCCTTAGGCCACCAAAACGGATCCCCTCACCACCTTGACTGCACCTAGAAATCCTGCCCATAAAAGTTATGAACAGAATCGGTGACAAAGGGCAGCCTTGGCGGAGTCCAACTCTCACCGGAAACGAGCCCGACTTACTGCCGGCAATGCGGACCAAGCTTTGACACTGGTCGTACAGGGACCTAACAGCCCGTATCAAGGGGCCTGGTAACCCATACTCCCAGAGTACCCCCCACAGGGCCCCCCGAGGGACACGGTCGAACGCCTTTTCCAAATCCACAAAACACATGTAGATTGGTTGGGTGAACTCCTATGCACCCTCCAGGACCCCCCCAAGGGTATAGAGCTGGTCCGGTGTTCCACGGCCAGGACGAAATCCACATTGCTCCTCCTAGATCCGAGGTTTTACTATCCAATGGACCCTCCTCTCCAGAACCCCTGAATAGACCTTACCAGGGAGGCTCAGGAGTGTGATCCCCCTGTAGTTGGAACACGCCCTGCGGTCCCCCTTTTTAAATAGGGGGACCACCACCCCGGTCTGCCAGTCCAGAGCTGCATCAACCAACACAGCCCCACAACATCCAGAGCCTTAAGGAAATCCGGCCGGATCTCATCCACCCCCGGAGCCTTTCCACCGAGGAGTTTTTTGACCACCTCAGTGACCTCGGCTCCAGAGATTGGAGAGCCCAACCCAAAGTCCCCAGACTCTGCTTCCACCCTGGAAGACGTGCCGTTGGGATTGAGGAGGTCTTCGAAGTACTCGGCCCACTGATTCACAACGTCCCGAGTCGAGATCAGCAGCACACCCTCCCCACTGTAAACAGTGTTGGTAGTGCACTGCTTTCCCCTCCTGAGGCGCCGGATGGTGGACCAGAATCTCTTCGAAGCCGTACGGAAGTCTTGTTCCATGTTCTCACCGAACTCCTCCCATACCTGGGTTTTTGCCTCCGCGACCACCCGAGCCACATTCCGCTTGGACTACCGGTACCTATCAGCTGCCTCCGGAGTCCCACAGGCCAAAAAGACCTGATAGGACTCTTTCTTCAGCTTGACAGCATCCCTAACCACTGGTGTCCACCAGCGGGTTCGGGGGTTGCCGCCACGACAGGCACCGCCCCCACCCTGCGGCCACAGCTGCGGTCAGCCGCCTCAACAATGGAGTAACGGAACATGGTCCATTCGGACTCAATGTCCCCCGCCTCCCCAGGGACACGTTCAAAATTCTGTCGGAGGTGGGAATTGAAGCTCCTTCTGACGGGAGACTCTGCCAGACGTTCCCAGCAGACCCTCACAACATGTTTGGGTCTGCCAGGTCTGACCGGCATCTTCCCCCACCATCGAAGCCAACTTACCACCAGGTAGTGGTCAGTTGACAGCTCCGCCCCTCTCTTCACCTGAGTGTCCAAGACATGCGGCCGCAGATCAGATGAAACGACAACAAAATCGATCATCGACCTGCGGCCTAAGGTATCCTGGTGCCAAGAGCACATATGGACACCTTTATGCTTGAACATGGTGTTCATTATGGACAATCCATGACGAGCACAGAAGTCTAATAACAAAACACCACTCGGATTCAGATCAGGGGGGCTGTTCCTCCCAACCACACCTCTCCAGGTCTCACTGTCGTTGCCCACGTGAGCATTGAAGTCCCCCAGCAGAACGAGGGAGTCACCCGAGGGAGTCACCCGAAGGAGCGCTTTCCAGTACCCCCTCCAGGGACTCCAAAAAGGGTGGGTAGTCTGAGCTGCAGTTTGGTGCATAAGCACAAACCACAGTCAGAACCCGTCCCCCCACACGGAGGCGGCGGGAGGCTACCCTCTTGTTCACCGGGGTAAACCCCAACGTACAGGCACCAAGATGGGGGGCAAGAAGTATGCCCACCCCTGCTCGGCACCTCTCAGTGGGAGCAACTCCAGAGTGGTAGAGAGTCCAACCCCTCTCGAGGAAACTGGTTCCAGAGCCAGAGCCATGCGTTGAGGTGAGTCCAACTATATCTAGTCGGAACCTCTCAACCTCACACACCAACTCCGGCTCTTTCCCCACCAGAGAGGTGACATTCCACGTGCCTAGAGCCAGCTTCTGTAGCCGAGGATCAGACCGCCAAGGTCCCTGCCTTCGGCTACCACCCTTTTCACACTGCACCCGACCCCTTTGGCCCCTCCCACGAGTGGTGAGCCCATGGGAAGGGGGACCCACGTCTCCTCTTCGGGCTGTGCCCGGCCGGGCTCCATGGGTGAAGGCCCGGCCACCAGGCGCTCGCCAGCGTGCCCCACCTCCAGGCCTGGCTCCAGACGGGGGCCCCGGTGACCCGCGTCCGGGCGAGGGAACACTGCATCCATCTGTCGAACTCATCATAAGGGGTCAAAGACCCCCCAAAAATAAACATGCATAAACAAAATAGAACAAACTAAAACATGACTACCCACAGTGCACCTCGCCCACTGCAGCTCCTGCAGCTCTCTGCAGCCAATCGGTTGCTTCCAGTCCAACTTTTGAATAAAGGGGTGGAGTCTGTGAATTAACTCTGCAGGTGTTATAGCCACTGTGGGAATTCAGAGTTAGCTTTTGAGGAGTTATTTTGTCCTAAATGGTTCCTACAGAGTTGATTAGGAAGCACTCCTTTTTAACACTTGGGTTTAACTCTCATGTCAGTGTTACATATCAACTATGTAAGTCTTTTAGTGTTAAATTAACTATTCTTAGTGTTAAATTGGACCAACAACCAAAACTTAACACTTTTAAATTTGCTGTGTAGAAGGTTCTATTTTCTTTGATCCTGGGAGGAACAGCAGTTTTTCTCTGAACTGTTTATGTTTTTTTTATGAACCTGGAGTAACTGTCACCTTGGAGGTACTGTACATAAACATTTTTGGAGTGTATGGATTCTATGAAATGTTGACCTAAGGGACAGTGAGTTCCACCTATGAGCTGTGATTTAATGAGGAAACGTAGCGCTTAATTAGCCATTGCCTCACTTAGTGGTGAGTTCACTTTAGTAAAATGTTTGACCTGATGAAGGTCTAGTTTGAATCCAAATATTGTCATTAAATAAATCCTCATCATCACCACTTGCCCAAAATGCTGTACACTACAAGATATAAATACAATAAAAGTAAAATGAAGGGAATACAGATTAAAAACTGGTTGACAATAAAATATTGCATATATGCAAGTCCTCTTACTCCAAGCCTTGTAAAAAAGCCAAAAAATGAGATTTTAATTTTATTTTAAAAGTCTCGAGTCCCTGTGATTGCCTCGGCCCAAGCACCACAAAAGGTCCCATCACCTCTGGTCTGATCTTTTGTCTGTGGGACAACCAATAATTCCAAATCTGCAGACTGTAGAGCGTACTTGGGCAAAAAACAGCAAGATTTCAGACAAGTGGAGAGGGGGAAGTAGAGACTTAAAAACAAGAGTAAAAACTCTAAAATGAACCCTAAACCAAACTGGTTACTAATGAAGGTGATGCCAAGAAAGACATAATGCTATCACTTCTTTTTGTTGCCATAAAATAAATGAACCTAGTTAGGTGTGTTTGTTCATGCAGGTTTTTACAGCCATGCATCCTCACCTGGGATGTGCACATCTCAATCTGAATTAGCCACAGACGGGCTCCAGAAACATCTGCTGGCGGATCAGTGGAAATGGGAGGCAACTGAGCTACATTCTCAGTGTCATACATACACTAGACTTTGTTTCAAATAGAATTGTGGATATTTCAATGTTTCACAACATTTGGTGAAAATGGAATCAGGTTGTAACATGTCGACATGAGGAGAAAGTAGATTTTACCAACAGGTGGATGGTTGCACTTTCCAAAGTAATAGTTTGTAGGTGTTGTAGTTTTGATGTTGACCAGCAGGTGGACACATTGCTGCTTCTGTCACAGTAATGGATGTCCACTGATGGTTGTGTGTGTGTTGACCTGTATTGATCTCTGAGCAGGTGTGACAGCAGCAGTCCGTTCATCCATCCTGTGGGCTGGTGTGAAGAGCAGGGACGGCCTCTGACAGCTCCCCAGGGTGTGTAGCACTCAGTACCCACACACACACATGCACACACACACACACGCACACACACATGCATGAACACACTCACACACGCACGCACACATGCATGAACAGACACACACGCACGCACACATGCATGAACACACACACACGCACGCACACATGCATGAACAGACACACGCACGCACACACACGCACATGCATGAACACACACATGCATGCACACACCACACACACATGCATGCACACACGCACGTACACACACGCACATGCATGAACACACACATGCATGCACACACCACACACACATGCATGCACACACGCACGTACACACACGCATGCATGCACACACACAAACACACACAGACACACACACACCACACGCACACACACACATGCATGCACACACACACACACGCACACACATGCACACACGCGCACACACACACATGCATGAACACACGCACGCGCGACCTGCGATTATCGCTTTCTCGTGCATGTCTCATTGAAAATGAATGGAGGAGAGGCGATGTGGCCTCCTGTGTGTCAAGCCCATGAGCCAGAAGCCATGGCCAGTGATGCTCAGTGATGCTCAGTGGTACTCTGCGGTACAGTTTTAGGCCTTTTCCAACAGCACGGGTCCGTATTTCCTCCCAATGTTTCTTCTTTGATGTGGTTCCAAGTGTGCTGAAATGTGACGTCACCTGACGGTCGGTCATTGATTGGCTAAGGGGTGGAGTCACTGGTTGTTCCTGAGCTTTCTGGCTGCTGTCCGCTGCCTACAGCCATTTCCTGGTTCAGAGTCTGAAAAAAAGCCAGAGACTGAGCAGAATGTTCAACATCTCCACCATTGTTGTGCTGAGTTGTGTCTCTGTGTGGCATACAGATCACCTCACGCTACTTTTGTGGTCACCCTGCATGAATGGGTGAATCACTGTTGTGCTGTAAAGCACTTTAGGGGGTTCTAGGATTCTTGAAGGCGCTATATAAACACAGGCCATTTACCATGTAGTACTCAATACTTTGTTTTCCAGGGCATCCTAACCCTGAGAACTTTTTGTGGGAGGAATATCTTCATGAAACTGGTTCCACTGCTGCTCCTGCTTCGGCTTTCACTCTGGTGAGACGATGAAGGACGTGCAAGAACTACAGTACATCCACCAAGTGTGAAGCTTCCCATCATGACTGACAACTGTATTTTTGCTTCTATCCAATCAGAGAGCTCCACATGGTTTTCAGGTAAACTACAGACTGGAGGCAGTTGACAGGAGGAACCCTATGTTGATCCGTGTTGCCACGGTAACAGACTCTGAAGACTACAGGGTGAAGGTACTTTTTACTCTTGTTTTTCCATCTGTGTAGCTGTTTGATTTCATGAAGTAAATGATGATGATGCCAGGTGTTCACCTGCAGGTTCACTATGACGGCTGGTCGACGCTGTTTGATGTGTGGTTGGACAGTGACCACCCTGACTTGCATCCTGTTGGCTGGTGTCAGCGCACAGGACACCCACTGGAACCGCCCCCAGGTCAGATGCTGACTAGTCAAAAACAGAGGAGTCAGGGACAGACGAGTCAGAGCTGGGACAGACCCAGATCAGTTTTAGTAAAGGCTTTTTGTCTTTGTTGGATAGGCTCTTCCCCCCTCCCATCCCCCTCTCAGGGAGTGTGTCCTACTGCTGGCTGCAGGGGAGTTGGACACATCAAAGGAGCCAAATACACCGGACACCACAGGTACCCCTCCTACTGTCTCACTTCCAATTGATTGGAATTCCTGTTGGAAAGTCCTGTTTAGGTTTTCTTTTGAACCTGACCTTAAACATGCCCTAGAACAACTCTTTTTTTTACAATTGGAACCTGTTCTTTGAGCGTACATAAAATACATGAAACTTTGCTGGGGCTCAAAATGACACAGAAGCCCTGAGAAATGGCCAAACACAACCCGGTTTGGTCTTGGTAGCGTCGGCCCACCCTCGCACGGCCAGATTTGGTTCACACAGCCTTCTCAGGAACGCAGATGTCTCTGAGCACGTGGGCGGGGCAAAAGACGCACAGAGAGGTCTGTGGTGTTTTCCTTAAAGATATTGGCCAGAGGCAAATTTCCTTTGAATCACATGTGTAAAAATGTATTAAAACCTCAAGTCAATTTCTTTTTGGGATTTTTAAGAAAATCCAGTGTTTTTAAACGGCGCGGGAAAAAACAGAGGAAGGCTTCCAGTCTGAGCGTTAAGCTGGCGATGACGTTTCACAAGGAACCGCTCACAGGAAGCTAGAGTAAAACAGCGCTGCAGCTCGGTATTTCTGGGTTAACATTATAGCAGACAACAATGTTTTATCAGTCAGATGTAGCTTCTGAAACCTCTGCTAGTCGGTCAGACTGGTTCTCTCTGGATTACGACGAGGAGAACGGAGTTGTTCAACCAGAGTTTGACTTCTACCGCAGCAAGCTGGGTAACTGGAGGTGCACACATGTTTGAGGCTGTTTAACTCAGAAGAGTCGTGAGCCGATCTGGACACAGGTGGCAAAACTATTGTGGAGGAGGATGCTGAACGTCTTCAGAACCAAAATTGGTACAGTTTGTTTACGTTTATTGAATATTTAAGACTGTGTTTGTAGCGCTCCCACCGGGAGCTCTCAGCTGACGAGGTCTTAGCTTCATCATTCTGTCCCAATATAATTCAATAATCTACAGAAAAATAAAACAATGTGCTGCCACTTTTACCTCTCTGTGTATATATTGATATTACTCCAGAAAAAATGAATAGATAGCTTACCAGAATTAACTCTGTGCGGTCGCTGGTTAACTCGGCCCATCGTTGTTTTGGCTGTAATCCAGGATGGCACAAAGGTTCTGCCGGTCTCAGAAGGATCTGTCTTTTTAGATCAAACCTCTGTGTGTGTTGTAGCGTTCCCAAATGACTTATTTTTTCCTTACCGCAGCTAACACAGTTAGCCGTGCAGCTGCCGTCATGCTAACGGGACTTGGAGTCCAGACGGATCGGTAGTGGTTCCAGAAGGATTTATAGTTGGAATATTTAGATTCATATTTTAGATCAAACCTCTGACTGAGCAGTCCTGACCAGCCCCTGCAGTCTGTGCATCAGCTGTGCAGTAATGGTGACTGCAGATCTGACAGAAGCTAGCGTTGTGCTGACAGCTCGCTGCAATTCTCCTCGCAAACAGTTTTATGACTTTAATGTTGCTACGTTAGTTAGAAAAATGCGTGTAGGACTCTGACATATGGCTCTGACTTTTTGCTGCAGCTGTAAATGTGATTATCCGTAAGCATTGAGAGCAAAAAGTAGAGCAAAACACAACTAATCTCCTAGTGAACAGCAGTAGAATAGAATAGAATAGACTTTATTGATCCCTCAGTGGGGAAATTCACTTGTCACAGCACCATCACTCAAAGGTAATTAGAAGAAGATAAAAACAAGGATACATGTATTTACACATAGGCAGTAATCTAGTATTGTAATCTTAGATCACTAAAAAACCACAAATAAAGATAAAAACAAACTTGGTACCAGCACTATGCAGCATACTGTAAGAGACACAGACAACAATGTGAATCCGGTATTGCACAAGTATAGAACACATGAATATTGCATTGGTGTTATTGTGTACCAGGATGATACCAGCACAGCTTAAACTGAGGAGTTCTACACTCTTACAGCAGAGGGGATGAAGGATCTGCGATAGCGCTCAGTTTTACATCTGGGATGTCTCAGTCTACCTCTGGAGGAGCTGTCCATGATCTCCACAGTGGAGTGCAGTGGGTGGGAGGGGTTTCTTAAGATGGAGGTCATCTTCCCCAGCATCCTCCTTTCACACGTCTCCTCAACAGAATCCAGCGGGCAGCCCAGAACCGAGCTAGCTTTGGTAGCTAGCTTGTTCAGTCTCTTTCTGTCTCGGTCAGAGCTGCCTACACCCCAGCAGACCACAGCAGAATGAATAACAGAGCCAACAACAGAGTGATAAAAGGATTTTAGCAGCTGGGAGTTAACTCTGAAGGACCTCAGCCTCCTCATGAGATGGAGGCGGCTTTGGCCCTTCTGATACAGAGCATCTGTGTTGTGGGACCAGTTCAGTTTACTGGTGAGGTGAACACCCAGGTACTTAAAGGTGTCCACCACCTCAATGTCTGCTCCCTGGATGTTTACTGGTGAGTGAGGAGGAGTGTTTCTCTGGAAGTCAATCACCATTTCCTTTGTTTTACTGGTGTTCAAGCGAAGGTGGTTACGCTCACACCAGTCCACAAAGTCCATGATCACTGACCTGTACTCCTGGTCGTCACCCTCAGACACACAGCCGACGATGGCCGAGTCATCAGAGAACTTCTGGAGGTGACAGCTGCTGGTGTTGTAGGTGAAGTCCGAGGTGTAGAAGGTGAAGAGAAAGGGTGAGAGCACTGTACCCTGCGGAGCTCCAGTACTGCACACAACCACCTCAGACGTACAGTTGTGCAGCCTCACGTACTGTGGCCTGTTGGTGAGGTAGTTGATGATCCATGAGGTCAGATGTTCGTCCACTCCTGCACCCCTCATCTTCTGCTGCAGTAGACACGGCTGGATGGTGTTGAAGGCACTGGAGAAGTCGAAGAACATGATCCTCACAGTGCTTTTTTGCATCTCGAGGTGATTCAGAGCCCGGTGCTGCAGGTAGATGAGGGCGTCCTCCACCCCCATGTTTGGTTTATATGCAAATTGAAGTGGGTCTATTTCTGGGGTCACCACTGAACGCAGATGGGTGAGGATGAGTCTCTCCATAGTCTTCATCAGGTGGGAGGTCAAGGCGACTGGTCTGTAGTGGTCTGGTTCCCTGGGATGTGGGAGTCCTGCAGGCTCCAGCGCACACACGTCTGCCCCCCCCCACAACGAACGGCAGTTTTCTATAGTTATGTTTCTGCTCCTGCTGCTCCACACAGCAGAGCTGCTGCTTCTCATGTTTATTTAAGAACAGAAGAAGAGTTCAGGTTGTTGCTGCAGGCTGAAGACGTCTCATGGTAATAATTCCTCTGTAGAAACTCCTGTATGGTTTTATCCATTCTGTCATTAGAATATGTGGAAATTCCAATAAAACTGTGCCTTCTTACACGTATTTGAGTGACGTGTGCAGAACCAGCACTTTTCAGTGTTCAGGAGAGAATTTTGATTTTCTATAATGATTTATGACAAAATTGCTGAACAAAATGAAAAACTGAACCCAGTTTATTTTTTATAGATGCTAAAGTGTAGTTAAACTGAATTTTTACAATTTTCATGCTGAGTCTGGCCAATGCCTTTAAGTTAGTAAACAAAGGCAGTTGTGAGCAGTGTTGCTTTTGGAGACTCTGGTATGAAGCACACAACTTCCTACAGCAGTCTGTCCTCACGCTGCCTCGGCTGGAGTGGAGGGTCCAAGCTGCAGTCAGAGAAGATGTTTACTCCTCCTCATCCAGACTGATAATAAACCACGCATGCAGGAAGCTGCTGCTGGCTGGTTCTACCTGCCAGTCAGAGGCTTCCTCTATAGGTGGGCGTAAACTTTAGCTGGCCAATCAGTCAGTAGTGGGTGTGTTGTCGGCTTCGCACGAAGCGGACTGCCGGAAAGCAGGTCCAAAAAACGATCAGCTGAGCACGGAAAATGCACAGATTACCCAGATGTGAACACAATATACCTACCAGGGCTGGGCCGGGCCGACCAACATGTGAAAGCCCTATAAAGCACTACAATGGAAAAACTGGTGTTCCCTCCCAATCGGCCAGGACATGAATATTGAATGAGCTGTGTTCTGATTGGCCAGTTCACACAAATGGCTCTATGAAACTGCCTTAAGCCACTAACTCTGTGTACAGTTGTATACACTATCCAGATTACTCAACAGGCATATCTGGCATTCAAAGTCTAGATATACCCAGTACATCCTGGAACGCTTCATGTGTGCTTCAACATATCTATCTGTCTGTCTGTCTGTCTATATATATATATATACACACTGCTCACAAAAATGAAAGGAACCCTTTTTTTATTGGGCCTGGCATGAAATCAATGAAACCTGTCTGATAATTTTCTGGTTGATGAAGCAGCTGAGGGCATTGTTAATCACTTTCAGCTGTATTGGTGTTCATGGACTTAACGACAGGTGCACTAAAGTGGCAACAATTACAAGACCCTCAAAACAGGACTGGTTTAACATGTGGAGGTCATTTCAAGTTTCTCCCTCTTGATCTTTTTTGGCTGGTTTTCCACTCGTGCTAGTTTTGGCTTGAGTAATTATCTCTACTGGCAGCATGAGGCGATTCCTTAACCCTACAGAAGTTGCACAGGTTGTCCAACTTCTCCAGGATGGCACATCCACACGTGCTGCAGCAAGAAGGTTTAATGTGTCTCCCAGCACAATCTCCAGAACATGGAGGAGATTTCAGGAGACTGGCGGTTATTCTCGGAGAGCTGGACAGGGCCGTAGAAAGTCCACAACCCATCAGCAGGACCGATACCTGCTCCTTTGTGCAAGGCGGAACAGGCTGAGCACTGCTCGTGCCCTACAGAATTCAATTCAATTCAGTTTATTTCTATAGCTCCAAATCACGACAAGAGTCGTCTCAAGGCTCTTCACAAAGTAAACATTCCAATACAGTTCAGTTCATTAAGCCAATCAGTAAAAATGTTTCCTATATAAGGAACCCAGCAGATTGCATCAAGACACTGACTGTGTGTTGATACAATCCTCATACTAAGCAAGCATGTAGCGACAGTGGGAAGGAAAACTCCCTTTTAACAGGAAGGATCCTCCAGAGGATCCTGGCTCAGTATGAGCAGCCACCCGCTATGACTCACTGGGGATTGAGAAGACAGAGCAGGCACACGCNGTCTGATAATTTTCTGGTTGATTAAGCAGCTGAGGGCATTGTTAATCACTTTCAGCTGTATTGGTGTTCATGGACTTAACGACAGGTGCACTAAAGTGGCAACAATTACAAGACCCTCAAAACAGGACTGGTTTAACATGTGGAGGTCATTTCAAGTTTCTCCCTCTTGATCTTTTTTGGCTGGTTTTCCACTCGTGCTAGTTTTGGCTTGAGTAATTATCTCTACTGGCAGCATGAGGCGATTCCTTAACCCTACAGAAGTTGCACAGGTTGTCCAACTTCTCCAGGATGGCACATCCACACGTGCTGCAGCAAGAAGGTTTAATGTGTCTCCCAGCACAATCTCCAGAACATGGAGGAGATTTCAGGAGACTGGCGGTTATTCTCGGAGAGCTGGACAGGGCCGTAGAAGGTCCACAACCCATCAGCAGGACCGATACCTGCTCCTTTGTGCAAGGCGGAACAGGCTGAGCACTGCTCGTGCCCTACAGAATGACCTCCAGAGGGCCACTGGTGTGAATGTCTCTACCCAAACAATCAGGAACAGACTTCATGAAGATGGCCTGAGGGCCCGACGTCCTGTAGTGGGCCCTGTGCTCACTGCCCAGCACCGTAGAGCTCCACTGGCATTTGCTCAAGAACACCAGAATTGGCAAGTCCGCCACTGGCGCCCTGTACTTTTTACAGACGAGAGCAGGTTCACCCTGAGCACCTGTGATAGACGTGAAAGAGTCTGGAGAAGACAAGGAGAACGTTATGCTGCCTGCAACGTCGTTCAACATGACAGGTTTGGTGGTGGGTCAGTGATGGTCTGGGGAGGCATATCCATGGAGGGACGCACAGACCTCTACTGCCTAGGAAATGGTGCTCTGACTGCCATAAGGTATCCAGATGAAATCCTTGAACCCTTTGTCAGACCCTACGCTGATGCAGTAGGTCCTGGTTTTCTCCTAATGCACGACAATGCCCGGCCTCATGTGGCAAGAGTATGCAGGCAGTACCTGGAGGATGAAGGAATTGAAACAATTGAATGGCCTTCACGATCCCCTGACTTAAACCCAATAGAACATCTGTGGGACATTATGTTTGGGTCCATTAGGCGGCGCCAGGTTGCTCCTCAGACTGTACAAGAGCTCAGGGATGCCCTCACACAGATCTGGGAGGAAATGCCACAAGACACCATCCGTTGTCTCATTAGGAGCATGCCCCGACGTTGTCAAGCATGCACACAAGCTCGTGGGGGCCACACAAGATACTGAAAAGCATTTTGAGTTGCAGAAATGAAGTTTTTGAAATAATGGACTAGCCTGCCACATCTTCATTTCACTCTGATTTTAGGGTGTCTACACAATTGAGCCCTCTGTAGGCTGAACACTTTTATTTCCATTAAAAGACTTGGCATCCTTTTGTTCCTAAGACATTGCCCTGTCGTTATTTGTATAGATATCCAACTTCATATTGAGATCTGATGTATCTAATGTGTTTCTTTAAAGGGTTCCTTTCATTTTTGTGAGCAGTGTATATAATTGCCATCTCCTCCCCCGTGGGTGGTCTCATCCTTCCAAGCTCGGGTCCTCTACCAGAGGCCTGGGAGCTTGAGGGTTCTTCAGTATCTTAGCTGATCCTAGAACTGCTCTTTTCTGGACTGAGATGTCAGATGTTTTCCTGGGATCTGCTTTAGCCACTCCTCCAGTTTGGGGGTCACTGCCCCGAGTCCCCCGATGACCACGGGCACCACCGATGCCTTTGCTCTCCAGGTGTTCTCCAGTCCTTCTTTGAGGCCCTGGTACTTCTCTAGTTTCTCCTGGTCCTTTTTCCTGATGTTGCATCACTTGGTGTTGCCACGTCAACCACAACAGTTGTCCTCTGGTGTTTGTCCACCACTACAATGTTCGGTTGGTTCTCCATCACCATTTTGTCGGTCTGGATCTGAAAGTCCCACAAGATCTTGGCTCGCTCATTCTCTACCACCTTAGGGGGTGTTTCCCACTGTGACCTTGGGGCTTCCAGTCCATACTCTGCTCAGATGTTCCTGTACACTATGCCAGCCACTTGGTTGTGGCGTTCCATGTCTGCTTTCCCTGCCAGCATCTTCCACCCTGCAGTCATGTGGTGGATTGTCTCAGGGCCTCTCTGCATAGCCTACACCTTGGGTCTGGTCTGGTGTGGTAGATCTTGGCCTCTGTTGCTCTGGTGTTCAGGGCCTGTTCCTGTGCAGCCATGATGAGTGCCTCTGTGCTGTCCTTCAGACCAGCTCTTTCTAGCCATTGGTAGGATTTCTGGATATCAGCCACTTCAGTTATCTGTCGGTGGTACATCCCATGTAGGGGTTTGTCCTCCCATGATGGTATTTCCAGCACCTCCTCTTCTGTTCTCCATTCACTGATTTCACGCAAAAAATTATTTCATTTTTACAATCCAGGTTTTAATGATTCACCTTGTATTAAAGGGGTTAAATCTCAGAAATACACAAATATTTTATTCAGGGTTCGTACGGGTGCTTGAAATCCTTGAAAATGCTTGAATTTCAATAACGTGATTTCAAGTTATGGAAAGTGCTTGATTTCTGTATTGAGTCCTGGAAAATGCTTGAAAAACAAACTGCACGGTTTTGTTTATAAGATCACCCAAGTTAGTTTGATGAAAAAACTCAATTTGTTATTTTTGTTAACGTTAAAAACTAGAGAGCGATTATTTCGCTTTTAGTAAACACGGCTGCGGCTGCTCTGAGAGGGTCCGCTCCTTTCTGTCACACCGGTCTGTTAGCAGCAGGCTCCTCCTACTATAGAGACCAGCCGCTGGACCGGCGGTGTACGCTGGCTTCGCTATGAAGCAGACCGACTTTACCGATGAGACTTTTATGCTAGTAGCCTCGTGTGTGAGAGCTCTGCTTTGGGTCTGGGATCCAGCGGGTCCTTCTGTGATAATTAGTTATGAAACCAAGACTGGAGTAGAGCAGGGAACAAAAAAAAAAAAAAACGGTAAGAAATATCTTTGGGTGCTAAAAAGTCTGTTATGAACCGCAAAGCCCCGTTCCTCCTGCTGCAGCTAGCCTACGTCAGACGTCGGCTGCATCATTCACATACTTTGTTTACAAAACACCTCCGAGTTCACGAACTAATAAAATACCGAAAAAAATCAAAGTTTTGACTGCATCTGGGAAAGTAAACAGCAGCAGAGCTAACTGTGTTCAGGTTTGTCACTAAACATGTAAATACCAGTAATTTAATGAAGCACCTTGTCGTTCATGGCATCTATTTGTGAGCAGAAGCATGGACCGTGTTTGGCTGAGAAAGCAGACCCGAGTTCACGTGGCAAGCCATTTTATCATTTAATCAACAGCTAGTAATTCCTATTTTACATAGAAACAATATAATTAATCCTAGTCCAGGTCATATTCTTTCTAGTCACAATTCAAACTAAATATATCAACAGCTATTTTTACTAGCAGAAATACAATCCCTATTTGTTCATCGAGTATAATTATTTATTTTCATCAATTAATGGTTCTGCAGATGGAGGGAGGGTTGTGATCAGATATTTCAGTAATGGGTGGTAATAGTCAGAAATTTAGCAGGAGCAGGATTTTAAACACAGCTTCTATAAGAGCTGCAAAAGTAGGAGCAAA